>CM021105.1:158088464-158409001 GCA_007115665.2 Sequoiadendron giganteum
CCTTTGGCTAGTAATCTACCTTTTGCATATGATGAACAATATTTGTATGTAAATGACTTGCTTTAGGTAAGATTGCAAGTGTCATACTAGTCATTTCTTTGTGTTATTTTTAGGTTCTTTTGGAGATTTCATGTGTGTAATTGTATCCCTTGTATTGTGCTACTCGGTGTATCTTTATGGTTGTGAGCCTAATTTGGATGGCCCTTATCCCTCTATTGGTGCAAGGATACACAAGAAGGGAAATATTTTGTGACATTCTTCTACCTGTCATAATTATTGTATTTTCCATTTATCTTGTGTTTTCTTTTTGGGATGATGCAAAGAATTGAGACATTTAGGTCTCTTCCATGTTGACCCAAAAGGATTCTCCTTTGTTTTAACTCTTTATGTGTCATTCTTTCTTTGTTCTCATTGTTCCATGAGCTATTTGGGGAATGATGGTGATTCCAAGATTCAATGTATCATTGTAGAAAAGACATACACCGATCCCAAATTTTTGGATCCCTTATGTGTTATCTTAGGATTGCATGTGGGGGGTAACCTCCTTTTAAGTATGCAATTTTATTTAGAAACATATGTTTGGAATAGGGTTTTCCAAATAAGCTCTCATTTCTCCTTCATTTATTAGCTTTTATCGTATTCTACTTTAAAGTAATTTCTCATAGAATGGTGTTTAGCAATTTCTTTAAAGTGGAGGGAATTATGAGTCATTCTTGTTGCTTGCTTGATGTCATGACCTCTTTTTCAAAGTGTGGTCTTCTTATTTCACTTGATGTGTCATATTTTTGGTGAAAAATTAGGATTGGTGTCCTTCAAGAGTGTGACCTTTCTTGGCATATGACATTCCTTTTAGTGGTAATCTTATAGCTTGCATTCCGTAAGGTGTGAATCTTTTATCTCTTGACTAGTCCTCTCTTGATGGTGATATCAAGTGCAATGTTCTATAAAGTCAGACCTTTCATTAACTAAGAAAAACCTATTATCTTAAACCAAAACTTTTTTCCACTAAGCATAACACAAGTTGCTTGGTGGTGCCTTTGTTTCATGAGTGTCTAGCATAATGCAAATTTCTAGCCTTGTGATTGTTGTATGCATAGCCTTATCAAAGTTATTAGGTAGTATAAATTTTGGTATGGTTGATGTATGGGAGGTTGTAGACTTGGTGTGACTTGCTCATCACCACTTATTTTGTGGGTACACACCTAGTGTATATTGGATTGCATTGGAACTTGTGTGTTTCTCACTTCTTTGGGCTCATGAAGTGTATATCAGGCTACACTTGTGAGCATTCTTTGATGGCCACCTAGCATAACACAAATTTCTTTCCTATGGTTCCATGTAAGCATGTTTGATGGACTTGGAATAATGCAACTTGGTAGTTCATATTTTCTTTGCATTAATTTTGACATTGTATGATGTTGTATCTTCTTTTTCTTGTTGGTTGGTAATGGGATCTTTCATCCTTGGGTCTTGATCCTTTTCATCGCATCTTTCTAACAAGTGTACAATTAGACCTCTCTTGACTTATTTGTCTATTTTAATGTGTGTTTGAGTGTAGGGATCATACTCACTAAAGTGGGAGCTAAATGTAGTGTAGAAAAATGTAATCCTTTAAATTTTCACACTATGTTTGCATACCCTTAACTAATTAGAGATGATTAATCTTATAATGACCTAAATTATGCACTCCTAAGCCTTATTATTCTCATTTTCTTAAAGGTAAATCAACATTAAAAAATGATATCATTATTTTAAACACCTTGGAAAATGTGTGTCTTAGATTTAGGTTCCAAGACCCACTCACCCAAGGGTGAATGGGTCCTCCTTAACTGTTGAGACCTAATTTTTATTATTTTTTTGGTGGCATTTTAATGATTCAAAATCAAGTTTCAAATTTCATCTTATGAAATCTAATTCTCTAGAAATTAGATGAACACCTATAAATACATAATCATTTTGTCAATTCAAATCCTAAAACTTTGAGAGATCAATCCTAAGAGAAAACATTATTTTCAAGATAATTGAAAATTTATAAAGAATCTACAACAACAATCAAGACCATATCATCATGTGAAAGTTATGTGTGTTCATGTCATGTTTTAGAGCTAACATTGTGATGTAGGTGTATTCATTTAAATCTAAAATTAAGAAATTGAAACAACATGAAAACATAAATAAAGAAATCAAATTTTAAATCTCTAATTTACCAATCCCACTGCAAACCTCAAAAAGATGTTATGTGATGTTGCTTCATCTTTGGATGTGGATGCTATATCTCAATAACATAACAATACGATTGATGGTAGATTTTGATAGAATTGATATTCATAAGACGTGAGATCCGAAATGATGAAGAAATGATCTTATTTATATACTTTTCAAGGAAAATTAAAATAAGAGATGAGGATGAGGATGAAGACTTGAGATAACTAAAAACTCAATAGAGTCGACTCAACTACAAAATATGAATTTCCATTTTGAAGATTTAAGAGATAATAATGAATTATTTAATTTGATTAATAGATAATTGTGCACATGAATTTTCCATTTTCATGATTGAGTTGACTAGTGGATGAAGAAGATGTTTCCAAAATGAAGGAAATTTAATGATTTAGGAAAGATTTAAATTCCAAAATGGAAGAAAGATGAAAGAAGAAAAAGATTGAAAGATTGAAAAAAGAATGTAAATTTAATAAATAAATTTAAAAAATATATTTGTACTCACATGAATAATTAAATAAATAAATAATATTTAATTTTGGAAGAATTTAGAAATTAGTTAATTAAATAAATAAACATATTTATTTAATTTAGATGAAGAATATTAGAGATTAAATAATTAAAAATAATCATTTAAAAAGTGGTCAATTAATTAACCTTAGAGAATAGTTTAAAATAATTAAATAATTAAAATTATTTAATTATATGGATAAGAAGAAATATGAACTTAGAGGAATGAGGTTAATCTAATTAAATAATAAGATTATTTAATTAGGACAATTTTTAGTATCTACATTTTTTCCCTCATTGAAGCAATGTTCAAAGTAACATTGTTTCAAAGAAAAGAAAAGTAGCTAAGAAGAAAAATCAAAAGAGATGAAGAAGGTGAAGATATGCCCTAGTCAAGTGAGAAATGAAAAATTAGAAAGTATGAGATGATTGATGCCCCTTCGAGAGATTACCTATGCATTAATTGCATGGGTGACCTATCGAAAGAAGAGAAGATGAAGAAAATGTTAGATGATAGATGGAAAATGGTGGATGAAAAAGATTAAAATATGAGTGCAAGAAAAATGATTATGAATGTAGTGATGATGATGATATAGCAATGGATGTTATGCACCAAGGTATAGAAGACCAAGGTGGCAATGTATCCAATGCATTGGACTGACTTTCAAGCAAACAAGCAATAGACAATAGGATGCCCCAATACTCACAAGGAATATGATGCTCTTTATGGATCTATGATGAGACAACCATCATACGTAACACAAAAAAGTAATAGACCTTGCCCCAATTTATGCCATGTCAAATAACACCATGATATTAAATTATTGTGGTGACCTTGAGTAGGAATAGCATGGGTCAAAAGATCAATCCAAAGAAAAGTAAAAATATCAAAAAGGTAAACCAAAGAAAAAGACAAGAAATGATCAATAGACACATACCAATACTATATTTTTCCAAGCTGTGAGAAGGACGAAAGGATGGATTTGGGTCATGTCTAGTTTGAGGAAGAAAACATCTTGTATAAGACAATTTTTTGGTTTTGAGAAAAACATCTTGTATAAGACAAGTGATGGATGATAAGGAAAAGTTCACTATGGAAAAGGATTGTTTTGATTGCATCCTATCTAGGTTGATGTCATTCGCTATGATTTTATGTTAAAAGCACATGTTTCAAGTGTACTATTTGATGGTTTGGAAGCACACATCTATGTTTGATGTCAATGTGTTCTTATTGATGGAGTGGATTGGATAATGGAGGGACATTTGATGGGTGGATTGGAATGTTGAAACCAATGACAAGGGAAAACCAAGTCTTGTGATAGGTATGAAAGGATAATGGATCTCCTTAATAAAGGATAGGATACATGGGGATTATTGGATGGAGAATTTAGGATATGATCTCCAAGGACTATCTCATATAGGAATGGACTATGTCCAAAGCATGATTTATGTTTGTGCCCTAGCCCTTATCAAAATCAAGGTACGTATGGAAGATGGATGAAAAGGATATGGATGCATTGATGTTTGATCCCTAGGCTCTTCATCAAGATAAAATATGGGAAGGGAAGATGAATTTGGATAGATGTGTTAGGACTAGAAAATTCTCACATTTCCACCAACCTCCATCTACTTATCTCCCAATCCCCACAAATTTTTGTTTCACATCAATCTTGTGATCAATACAAATCAATGAGATTTGTGTGACAAGATCCATCCTACAGTCCCATAAATATGGCCTTTTGTATACAAATATTCCTCTGATCATAACAGAGAAAAAACACAAAATAAATCGATCTATATGCCTTTGAGTTTCTTCCTCAAGCTGTATCTTTATTTTTTCATTGCCATTTGTCATTTCATCATTTAGCTCCATTATCATTTCATGCCTAGCCAAAATATAGTAGAGCTGCATATCATGAATAATTGCTCCTTATTAGGGAGATCATACATATGTCTTCTCGATCAACAAGTTACAAATCCTTCATTTGAGTGTTTTTTGAATGTCGAGAAGAGATACAAGAGGTCACAACGAAAAAAAAAACCTAGAGATAACAAGATAGCATAATCGATAGGACAATGCCTATCGTTCCACCGATGTAAGTATATCAGTATGACAAAAGCAATCAGAGAAAAAAATTTCAATTCATGCTGAGCTCAAGAGTAACACCGATGAAGACTCCATCGGTGAGAAATACACATACTCTCACCAATAAAACTGAAGGACTATTGTGTCAAGGAGACATATATCATCATTTTGAATCCCTCAGATCTCACCAACCCTATGGGTCACACCGATGAAGGAAGTTTCGGGGAGATTCTTGCTGATTCATCTGAATGGATAAAGTGATGGAAGAGACATATCAGAGAGACATGAATGATCAGATTGAATTCCTCAGGTCTCTCCAATGATGAAGGTCACACTGATCGGAATGATTTTGGGGAGATTCTCACCAACTCTTCCCAATTACGAAGCCGTAGAGGAAACACATCAGGGAGACCAAAACATGTCGATAGGACATTCTATTTTCTTCGCAATGGATCATGTCAACCTGATGATGATGTGGAATGGATTTTTACTCATCGGAGAGACACAGGGTGATGGCCGAAGGGACTTCTAGCAAACCAGACCACTTTGACATCAAGGAAACTTTTCAATTTTCTCCCCAAAGTAATATAAGTTGAAAAAAAATAGAGAGGGCCATTGCCCAACATCATTAAAAGTATTGAATGGTCTTTCCAATTTAGTAAAAGAACTAACGAAAAATTTTCGATTGAAGAGACATTCAGTTATGTCTTGGTGATCGATCATAAGTGTATAAACAAAGATGGTGTGAAATGAGAAACACAACTCAGCTTGAGGTTAAGAGGGTCTCATCGATGCAATATTTTGTGTCACTCTAAAAATTCAAATTTTGAGAAGACCATTGCATTCAATTCCAGTGGTAGACATTAGTGGCTACATGAATGAACTTCATATGAACATTCATGACCAATAGAAATTAAAACAAAAAGAATTCTCAGAAGTTGTAGCAAGCGAGCATGGGAGGTCGCGCCAAATTCATTGAGTACAGTGCAATTGATAATTCACAAGTAAGCCCGTGAACTCATTTGTAATTGATAAATTATAAATTTGATTCTATTTCTTGAAGAATAGAAATGGAGGGTTCAACTTCTATGAAAGCCAAAACTAGGAAGCAACAAGGTGAGTGACCAAATTTAGGAAAAGATCCAGGAAGCAGAAAAGAAAGATCATTCTGATAGTGGGGCCATCATAATTTCTGAAGATATTTAGAGGAAACACAAGGATTACTTTAATGAGCTTCAAGTAGATATGAAGTAACTCATTGATGTTTCAAAAGAGGGAGTTCCCACATTGTTCAAGGAAGGTGGAGAGGTAAAGGACATGAATGGATGGATAGAGGAGTGCAAGTCGGTGTTGCATAGAGCATTGGAAGCAACCAATAATGAGGACTCAACATTAGGTGAAGCGTGTGAACACCTGGAGAAAATGGTGATCATGGATATAGCTACAAGGAATGCTGTAGAAAATGCCGACACTCATGGGAGATAGGATTACCTAGATCACATGAAAAAAGTTCATTTATGGCTCACTAGAGCTTAATATTTTATGTTTAATTGTTGTTAATTCCAAAATACTCTTATGAAGAGGCATGTCCCCTTCAATATATTGATATTTATGTTTAACTCATGATGATTGAAAGGATCATCACTACATTTTTATTTTTAGAGGAGGCATAGTAAGAAGATAAATTGCAAAATATTGCTCATCTATTCAAAAAAAATTTTATAATGCATACAATTTGAAGAGATATATAATGGATAAGAAGGTTTAATCTAGTGGATAATATTTGGTTTCTATTTTTTGTTGAATTAAGAAATTATCTGGCTATCTCCATATTGTTATTTTTGTGCTATTTGAATCTTTGTACCCAAGTTGATATTTCAGTTTCATCAGAACACATTTGTTGTTTTTGTGTGATCAAGTTAATTGGTTTTTGCTAAAGAATTAAAATGATTTTGATTCACTATAGTAACTTGGAATTAACATTTGGATCAGTAAGAAGAGTTAGGTAGTTGATAAGATTTCCAAGTTGTCTCCACATTGATGTTGTCTTATTATTCAAATTAAGAATATACTTTGTTTGCCAATACACATTTATTGTCATTGTGTGGTTCTTTTAATTGGTTCATTCAAGGAAGGATTGAAATCCTTTTAATAAATCATAGTAACTTGATAAGATCAATTGGATCTGTGTCACCAAAAATTGCATACCTTGGCACTTTTCACTCATTTTGGTCTTGTTTACCTTGATTCAACCTTGTAAGCTTGCATTTCAACACTAATCTAATGATGTTTTACTAAGGTGTTGTGAAGTTTTGTAACATATTTCCTCAATTTTATAAGACCCTTTCAACATAATTCACCTAAATAATACATTCTTCCACCTTCCTGAGCCTTAAAACAAAGTGTTGTAAGGTGTTGTGTTGCATTTTCACACTTTTCTAGGCTTATCGACCCTAAATCAACCCTTTTCATATGCTAATTTTCCATTTTAATACATCTTTAGTCCCAACCTAAGTGTATTTCGAGAGGCAAATGTAATAGGCTTCATTAAACATAAATCAATTCCCGACAATTAACAAAATTTTCCTATGAAGACTAGGTCGCCACTTTGGGCGACCTAGTCCCTCTAAGCATAAAATTCAAATTTTAAATAAGATTCAATGGGAGATTTGCCTCCTGAACCCTAGGGTTGGCCTATTAGGTTGTATTTCAAGAAAATTAGGGTTTCACTTGTCTAAATAAGGGTTTCTACCTCCATTTTGCCTCTCTCCTAGTTCATTTTTTCTCTCTTAGTTCACTTTCACTCTCTTGCACTCAATCATAAAATACTCAAGTAACCAAGCAAGCATACAAGCATTAGGGTTTTCAGACCTCCTCCATTGAAGCTTCTCATGCAAGTTGTAGACCATCAACAAAGGTTTGGTAAGCTACTCTATTGTGTTATCAATCACTCTTTCTTTCCTTTGTGTTTATCTCATTTGGATTTAAACACCTACAAAAGGGGTTTGACTTAGGAAAACCCCTATATCCTAACCCTAACTATTTATGGTCTTTGTATGTGTTTGTATAACTTTTGATGCAAGTTAGGTGAAGGAAAAAGTGTTTCAGGAAGTACCAACATTCTCCACAAGTCAACTCCAAGCTTCAAACCCTAGGAAGGACAAAAATACAAGTTGCAGGTCACTTTCAGGATTTCCTATCACAGATTGTTGCAGAATAGGGGAACATCAACTGGGACCCACAAGACCAAATCTTGATTCCTCGAAAAGCCACAAGAGGACTAGGTTGCCCTATTGGCGACCTTGTCCTTATGCTAGGCCCAGAAAAGGGTTTCTGTGTTTTTTGATACCCAATTCCCCAAAACCTATTTTAGGAAAGTTTTCCAGATGGAGGACTAGGTCGCCCCACTTTGCATAAGTTTCCTACAATTTTCTAGCACTTTCTAGAATCTTCCAGGAGCATTCAACTATCACATCATTTCTCTAGGTGCACACTTTCTATCCCGCTCTATCAATTTCTAGAAAACAATCATTTAGGGCATATAATTAGTTAGTTTGAATTAGTTTAGTTTTTCTTTATTTACATTTGCATACACTTAGATTAGTTTCATTTTACTTTTAACATTGGCCACACATCACACACATTCACAACCATCATCAAACCCCCATTCCCCCCTTTTGAATGTAATTACCCAAACCATATCAACATAGAGTAAAGAGAGCAATTCCTACACAAAGTGCTTCTAGGGTGAAAAACCCTAGAATCCTATTTGGGGAATCCTCTTTCCCTGGTTAGTATATGTTTTTGGTGTTATAGGATCAATAAGTAGAGTTTGTCTGTCACATTATTTCATGTTTATACAAGGTATAAACAAGTGTAAGTGCCAAACAATTAAAATTGTAGCCAGTAAGTAAGTCACACATCATTCACCTCTTGACTCCATTAACCCAAGATAAGTAGGCACTAATCTTACCCATTTCATTTCAAAATTCCACAAAATCTTATTCAAAACATCCACATTTCAAATTTAGTACTAGGAGTAGGAGTAAAGGAGTAATCAACAAGATTTCATCTATTTCACTTTGTGCCATTGTAATAGATCAATAAATTCAACAAATTCATACAAATTTTAATCTACATCAGCTATCAAGGTCCACCCACACAGGTTTGGCAGAGCTTGAAGTGCAGGGATTCATCAACAATATAGGTTAACTCCATTCATTAGTTCGAAAACATTGCAAGTCTGATCACAAAGCCTGACATGCTCTTAGGATTTGTAACCTGCATTTTTGAGACCTAATAGGATGAGGGATATGAAATGAATGATATGGATAGGACAAGAATGATGGAAGGTGTATAGACCCAAAAATAGTCACCTCATATTAAGTCAGGTAATTAATTAAATACGAGTTGTTTAATTAATCTTCTAATTCAATCTACATATAAATAAATTTAATTATTTATTTATATTGTTCATTTTCTAATTCTTATGTTCTAATTAAATAAATAAGTTTATTTAATTATTATCATGTTCCTATCTTCCTCTTAGTTAATTAAATAAATTTTATAGTTTATTTAAATTAATTATCCTATTTCCTTAAATTTTAATTTTAATTCAAATAAAGTAAATGTTCTTCTAAATTCATAAAATCATCATCATTTCTTTAAATTCTCATTTCACATATAATTAAATATTTTAAATATTTAATTAGAAACTTCTTATCCACTTTTTACACATAATTAAATATTAATATTTAATTATGGAAGCTTCTGAATCCACTTGTCACATGAAATTAAATAATTTTATTATTTAATTATTGAATTATCCTCAACTACCAATTAACTCTCATAACTAAAAAGTGATAAATGGCCATCTTCCTTCATTTTTGAATGGAAAAGGTTTTGGAGGAGGATACATCTTCCTTCTTTCTCTCTAGCTTCCATCTTTCTCTCTATCGGTGCTCCAAATCAAACCAGACCAATAAATCTTAAAGACTCAGCTAATGTCTTATACTCAGACTCAAATGGGGATTTGGCCAACTAACAAGATTCAGTCGACTGAGATCTTCTACACTTCTGGCTCTTCAGGACCAAAGTGGGTCAACCTACACAATGTCTAAAACTTAATTCAACCATACACACTAACATTTCTATTTATAGCAGATAATTCCCAATGAAAATACACTAAGGAGAGAATTGACAACCTCAAATCTGGCTAAACTCTTGGTGTAATCAATACTAACTCAGCAATTGGGAAGTAGGACAACACCAAACCATAACCAACAACATGATTTAAAATGACTTTGAATTTATAAAAAAAATTTGAGATGCATTTTGTTGCAAGATAAATCAGTGCCAATCCCGGGCCATGGAGTCAAACACATAAAGAGAGTTCATCAACAAATGACGTTCAACTAGTGGACTTAAAATTGTTAATGCCTTGCATCAACTATTAGTGTCTTACACCAACAATCCCACTCTTGTTATCAATCAAATTTTGCTTACCAAATCCAACCTACCTACTTCAATCACAATCATCTACTAAAAGCAATTTTAACCATTTCATCAAAATAGAATAATGAACAGACAAAAAAATCTCATGAAATTGAGATTGCAAACTCAAAGATACTTGGTATTAATGAATTCAAATGACTGAAAAATATATACAGATCTCGAGACAATTTGAAGATATTCATGACTTCCATGATTTATTTGCATAAACTAGCTAATATTTACTCATGAAATTAAATTTTATAGCTTACAGACTCAAAATATGACTTAGACCTAGAAATTTTGATCTACCCAACCCCATACATGAGTTTAGAACAGAACTCAACCTCATAACCCCTACAAATGAGAGAAGAAAAGAATAAAAGAAGAAGAGAAGGATCTAGAAGAAGCCCTAAAGCTAATCCGAAGATGCCATCTAGAAACCTCTTCACCATTGATTTGCTACAAGAAAATCCTCTCTCCTCTCTCTACAACACATGTTTTCTCCAATTTTCCTTTGCTCAAGTTGTTCTTCAACAGAAAAAATGCCCATGTGATGAAATTCTCATCATTTTATCTGTTGTGTGAAAAATGCCTCTTGCCCATGAAAAATTATATTTCAGCCCTTTTATTATGCTGCACTTTACTTTCACTTTTCAACCAACAAGATTTCATTTTGCATTAAAATATTTCCTATGCACTTTAATATTACAATCCCCAACAAACAATACCTATTTACGTAGTGAATAAATTCACTTTCTAAAATATCCCATGCTTCTGTTTTACCCGAGACATGTAAAATATTTCACCTATGTTTTACCAAAAAAATATTTCCACATTACCATACACCTGTGCCATTTATCTTACTTTGTGCCATTTATTAAAATCTTCCCTTAAAAGATTAAAACCCCATTATTTAATGAGACAACATTTAAAATATAAGCAATCCCCCTCCTTTTTACACTTTATATCAAAAACTCATTCTCCAACATTGAAGATTTTAAAATTTAATGGGTACCATAACCCGTGCCTTTAAAAAATCTTGGGGGCCGACCTTATGAAAATATTTTCTCTTTAGATTTTACTCACTCTTAAAATTCCATTGGGCAAATTCTTCAAGTATTTCACATTTCCTTAAAAAAAAAAATGAAGACCTTTTAAAAAAACCCTCACGTGCCTTCCATTTTCGCCAAGCCCACATATTTACCCCACACTCTCACCGTTTTTAATGAGAAATCACTTTAGGATCGTGAGCTGGCAGGGGATAGCTGAGATGTGGCTACATCTCACACTTCACTCCAGCCGTTGATTCATCTCTGGCTCTTCTTCACTACCCTATTTTTTCTTTACCGTGTCCTCGAACTCTGCATCTCTTTATCTTGACAATGGTCACACCATCATTGAGCATCTGGTCATGAGATCTCCATTTGACCCTACTCGATGTGGCCTCATTCAACATTTTTTTGGAGGTTTCTAAGGACTTTTCAACAGAACCAATTTTCCTTTCATGTGATGGCACCTCCCTCTATGCCAACAAAATAGAATTTCCTCAAACAATTTTGATACATTTTCACTAATTGCCCGAGCTTCCCTTCATACTTCATGAAATAGTGCGGGCTCCTTGATAATGGGTCTATTTCTCCTATGATAATGGCACCCCCCCTTCAATCATTCTCATCGGCCTCTCTTTTCTTTTAAAGCCTTTTCAATCTATTCATTTTGTGTATCATTCTGCAATCATTGGCAAGCCATGAGACCACATTATTTGGGGTATTGTGAAATAGCTCATGTACACCTCTTCTCCAGGGTGTGCCCTCTCTCTGGCCATTTGCATTTTCTAGAAAGTTGTTAAAATATTTTCACCATGCCCCTATTGTGTTTTGATGGATTTCCACACACATCTTTCCCTCACCAAGCGCGAGAAGGAGAAAATGATGCACTCACCATTTGCATTTGTATAAATGTTTCTAAAGAATTTTCAACAGTCCATTTTGCATATTCTATTTTTTTAGCATTCCCTATGGCTGCATTTAGCACTCTCACAGTTGTTGAGTTCTTTTCAACAAATACATTTATATGTGTGCAACATCTTCTCATGGCTTTGATGAAAATCTTTTACCCACTATGAAGAAGCATCCCCACATTGGTCACAATTTCCCCCAAATGGCGCGGGCCAAGAGTAACAACCGCCATTAGGTTGTTTCATTCGCACAAAATTTTCGGGATGTCCATCACTTCATAGTTTTCCTTTTACTATTGCGCGGGAAGGATAAGGGGAGTGCCATCGAAAAACACAATCTAGCTTTACACATGCCAGTTGCATTTGCTTAAGAGTTTCTACAGCCTTTCAACAAATCCATTACGTGTGCTACAAGTATAGCACTCCATGAGACCATAATAATTTGGGAATCTCTATCATACAAGTTCATGTGCCTTGTCTATCCTCCACTTACAAACTCCAATATACTCCTTATTTTAGTTCCACACTCCAGCATTTATAAATCATTAGATAAATTTTATTCATCTTAAATTCCTTCCTCTATTTATCTATTGGGGCATTACTACCAAACATGATATTGCGCTTGGAGTCACAAGATAGGGAATTTCACTCTCATGGTGCATTATCCTACTAGATTTTACCAGCATAGTTTTGTTGTCAATTGGGGAGAGCATAGAAATTTTATGCCAAATTGGAGGTTTGCATGTCTTGAGGTTTGGCATATTACTACAAAGATCTCAACTAGATATTGTGGCAAGCACATTGGACATATGATAAAAATATCTACTGTTCCTTTATAAATATCAAAATTTATGTAAATGTCTTGATGCTAAGAGCTCTTTATAAAGTGTTGTGACTTTCTTTCATAATGGCCCAAGTGAAACATCATTTCTTCAAAACCCTAACATGCTCAAGACCCTTTTTTAAATCATTATTCTTTACTATTTGAAAAACTATAAAATAAAGGGCATTGAAGTTTTAAACAACTAACCCTTCTTCCTTTATGCTTTGGAACAAAAGAATTTTAAATTTTGATATAAACTCCCAATGGTTATGTGCTTGAAAGCATTTTAATGAAACACCCTCTTCATGCCAATCGTCTGCATTTTCAAACTATAGGGACACAAATTGACGAGCATTCGTGTGAAAAACTAATAAAAAGTTTTGAATTTTCAGTACAACACCATCTTTTTTTTCCTACAACCTTGATTGAAATATTTCCTTCAAATCATTCCACACCTGTTAAAAGCATGTCAGGTCCCCATGTGGGCCCAACTATTTTATTTTTGTTTTCAAACAACTTTTACCCTTAAATTGATCTGAGACATCCTCTGAACTCTCCTGAAGTGAAAACACAAATTGGGTTCATTAAAATCTGCATTTTGGCATATTTGAAAAATGAACAAAACTGGCCAAGTTGGCTCTGGAATCAGCCTGGGAAACTCAAAAAGTGACCTCGTGAAGCCATATAAAATTGCAGGCATGTAGATGTTGGCTCAGAGAATGCAATGCAAAAGACAGACAAGAGAAATCAATCACGAGGTACAATTTATTACTTGTCAAATTTTCTTACTCGAACTTTCTGCAAGAAACAACTTGTTTTGAACTAGTTAAAGCTCACCCAATCACCTCATTGGAAAAATATCAAATCAACTCTTGGTGGTCTACCACTAGACACAATAGTTCACTTTGGTACACTAAGCACGTGTGCTAAAGGAATTTGCATGAATCATCACTGATCAAAAGATATTCAAGGTCAAAGTTGACCACCATGAAAGGTTTCTAAAAATGCAAATGCAAAATTAAAGAAATCACATTTGGTTTCGATCTGTTAAAGATAGCAAATCAACTCATGAAACTCTGAAACCTGACATACGAGCTCATCTTGGTATGGAGAATGCTAAAAAACATTCATTTTGGCATGAAAATCAACCAATTGCAAAATGCAAGCTCAAATGGGAGGCTACTTTGCAAAACTGCAAGTTTGCAAACAGGAGAAAAGTGCCAAAACCCTCTAGCTTCACTTTTCAAAAACCTGTCAAAAATTATCATGGGAAGCTGAAAATTCACACACAGATTCACATATGTCAATTGAATATGCCCACCAAAGGGTTTGGCTTGAAAATCAACATGCTCCAAAATATGACCCTCCAAAGTGGGTCACTTAGGCAAATTCATCAGGTGCACTTCTGAAAGTGTAGAGGCAAAATTTTGAAATGGGCACTTCAAATTTACAAAATATGAGAGTTCCATCAGTGGATCCAAATATGGATGTATGCCCCTTGTGGGCATAGCAATATTCCAGATCTTTGGGGAGTAGACCAAATTCTGAGTCCATCAGGTGTCCTCAAACTGCTCCTTTATTCATTCTTTCTTTTTAACTTCTCTTGGTGACCCGAGGTCACCAAATGAAAAAGGGGAGTTGGTACTTACCTCTGTCAAAGACCAATCTATTAAAAGAGTTGATCTCCCTCAACTCATGATTTCCTCTGGCATACCACAACAACATGAACAATTGCACATTTGCAAACACAAGTAGTAGGTTGCCTTTGTGTAAGTAGAAACTTGCTCTCTGTTCATCTTTGTCATCAAGTGGCAACCAAATCAAATAGGTGACATCACTGTCAGTTTCTTTATTCTCTGATTTAGTATCAAGTGGGAACATTTGAAAATGGTGATCAAGACCATATGACAGCATAGTTTGATCACACCCATCTGCCTGATTAAACATGTTAGTATATCCTAACATGTCATCATATACAACATCATCAACATGTTCATAATCATTGTGTATTTGAAAGTTAGGCACAATTTCAAAATATTGATTATCATGTGGCAACGACTGATCACATTCATAATATAAACCCTTCTCAAGCTGAGAATATCTTGCACATTGTCACACTCTGTGAAAACTCCTTCCAGCTGACAAAAATAACACTCACATTCTACTACATGGATGGAAATCTTTAGCTCAATCTGATCATTAGTTTGCATGTCAAAATTTAAACCATCACAAGAACTTACCAGAGGATATGTCTCATCATGCAAAATATCTCCAAGTGTATGGAAAGAGATATACTAATCTTTTGGAACACTCTATAACTATTCTTCATCACAGTATTGAAAGTAATCAAAAAAATTTGACTCATCATCATCTGTAGTCATATTGTCAATCTCTAAACATAACATGTCAACCTTTTCAATATCAAAAGCTTGCTAAAAAATGAGCAATTCGAGTTCAAAAGCATAATATGATTTCTGATCGAAATCAACATCTACATCCACATTCAAAGATTTATGACTAGGCTCCATCAAGTAATCAGATGAAGACTTGTTCAAATTTGTATTACAATCTTCAATATTTGACTCATCAGATATGCAATCTTCATGTTCATTTTTTGCTTCAAACTCATCAAAATAGATTTCCAAGTTTACATCAACATGCTCATTGTCATACTCATTATACAATGCATCATTGTCATCAAATGATTTCTTGTCTTCATCCACATCATCATGATCAGCTAATTCATAACTAGAAGGAAGATTAGATACATATGCATCATACCTTGCATCTTGAAGGTCATCATCACTATCAAAGTCAATAGGAGCTGCACATAACAAGTGAGAATTATTTTTATGTGCACATTTCTGATATTATGTGGTCAATAGATCTAAGATTTATTCACTGCTCAATAGATCATTGTTCTGATCTATTCATTCAACCACTTGTTCTCCTTGACCTTCACTTGAATGTGATGCATTATCAAACTGCAAATCGGAATAATCCATGATATCATCATTTTCAAAGTTTGAGAACTCAATGGGTTGATAATAAAAAAGGCTTCCCCAACTATAAGAGATTGGATCACCAACAACCTTATCAAAAACATGGTCACAATCCATCATAGAGAATATATTGTCCATTTGTTCATTTGTACTCACTTTTGGGTTGTCATAACAACAATCCACCTCACTTTGCATTTCAACATTGAGATGAGTGTCTTCATGGAGCTTGTCACTTGCATCCTCTTGAGGGTAAACACAAATATCTTCTTTATCAAACTGAAAACCATCAATGGTTTCCTCATTGTAGTTGCTCGTGGCTTGTCTTTCAAGCTAAAATTCATTGCATACTCTATAACTTGCAAATAATAAATTGATGTTCTCAAGAGAATTCCCTAAATCACAAAATTCCTTTGTCTCATCATGGAGACTTGCATCAAGACTACACTCAACATATGTAGACTTGACATGATCAATAGGATCATCACATTGTTGATTGGATATCTCCTCTTCAAAGAGTAAATCCAACTGATATTCTTCATCATGTTCTTGGCTCAGAAGACTCAACTACTGATTTGTAGTTGGGTATACTTCTTTTCTAAGTTGTTCATTAACAACTTCCTCATCATCTGATGATGCATCATTCTCATCTAATACTTTCTCAAATATGCACTTGTTTGAAAAATCTTTGATCATTTGCATTCACATAGCTGTTGATTCCATCAACATGTTTTCCCATAATTGAAGACAACAATCTTTGCACATATTCATTCCTTTTCTTCTCCAAATTATCCAAAATTGTGTAAGCCATCTACAGACTCAATATTTTGAAATCTTTAAACAATGCACTAGATCCCTCTTCAAAGGCTTTGAAGTACATATGGATAATATCAAAAGTGCTAGGTCTGAAATTTTCTAGGATTAGTGACAAGGCAACAACAAATCTATGACTGAAATCAACACTTGACTCTTCATCTTGTTTCTTGATATGCTTTAACCTCATGACAAGTTCAAAGGGCTTTCTTGAAAATTATTCTCTATAAGCATCCACTAATTTATCCTAGCAAGGAAATGACTTCTCGGGAAAACTTAAATACCAAACTCGAGCTCTTGCTTCAAGGGATCTAACAAAAAATCTCATCCACATATCTTGATCTTCAAATGAATGTTTCTCCATGAAGCTGGAAAAAATCTTGACATGTGCATCTCCTTCAGAAACACTATATCCATGAAACTTAGGCATCTCCTTATAAACTTGAGTTGAAATACCTTCAACCTTGTAATCAACCCATGAAAAATCTAACTGAACGTACAATGGATCAAAGGAATTAACAAATGGTGCAATAACTTGGCAAGTAGATACAGAATGATTGTCTCTTTACTGGGATTATTGAAACATCTGGCGTCTTTCATCCATCTCTCTAAGTCCTCTTTCAAACACAACTTTCCATTATGGCCTTATCTTAGATTTGTGAACTCTTGGATTCTTGCACTTTGGGGTATCAAATGTATGAATATTATCAAACTTCTGACACTTCTTGACAAGCTATCTCAAAGTATCTACATGTATGGCTATTTTATGATGCATGGATATTTGCAAATCAAGGCTCACTAATTGTGCATAGTTACAAGCATGACCAAATAAATGATAACTATGATAATGGCTGGCATAATGACAACCTTGGATTGAAATATATGACAATGCAAATTGATGGAAACCCCTAAGATACAAAAATGCATTCTAATCATCCAAACTAGCAAATATTTGAGCACTAGACAAAAATATTTCAATGGAACTAAAATTACATTCAACAGATCTAACAAATGGAAGCGTGCGAACTTAAATTTACTATCCTTTCCCTCTATCAGTGCTAAATCACTAAATAGGGAACCAATTTTTTTCCTAAAATGTTCAAATTTGTCTTTCATATATAATTTATTGAAAACCAAGAGTGAAGAATACCTAGAAATGTTGCAGCTACTGCAAATTGTTCTGGAAATATTACAGATCTGGAACTTTATTCACCTCATCAACATGTTCTTCTAATAGATTCCCCACCTCTGTTTGTATAGGACTGAACTTTAGACAACAGGAAGTTCTTTCACATGTAACTTTCTTTCTAAGTTCCTTTCACCAACAAAGCACCACAAATCTTGAAATTTTCTAGGTTATTTGCAACAAATGTCTCCTCTAGGTTTGAATTCCTCCCATATTTGAACTAAATTTAGAATGGAAAAAATAATATGACTATGTAGTTAAGTAGCCTGCCCTTGGAGATTCAAGATTATCTCGAGAAGAGTCACCATTCTGTTGCTGCCCCAAATTGAAGCAAACTAATAAATACTAAAGAATTAGCCAATGTCTTCTACTCAAACTCAAAAGGGGATTTCGCCGACTGACAAGATTCAATCGAAGACTGAGATCTTCTACACTTTTGGCTCTGTAGGACCAAGGTGGGTCAACCTACACAATGTCTAAAACTTAATTCAACCATACACACTGACATTGCTTTTTATAGCAAATGATTCCCAATGAAAATACACTAAGGGGAGCATTGATATCCTCAAATCTGGCTAAACTCTTGGTATAACCAACACTAACTCAACAATTGGGAAATAGGAAAACACCAAACCACAACCAACAACATGATTTTAAATGAATTTGAATTTATTAAACATTTTTGAGATGCATTAAGCTGCAAGATAAAATAGTGCCAATCCTGGGCCACGGAATCAAACACATAAAGAGAGTTCATCAACAAATGCAGTTCAGCTAGTGGACTTAAAATTGCTAATGCCTTGCATTAATTGTTAGTGTCTTACACCAAAAATCCCACTCCTGCTATCAATCAAATTCTTCTTACCAAATCCAACCTGCATACTTCAATCACAATCATTTGCTAAAAGCATTTTAACCATTTCATCAAAATAGAACAATGAACAAACAAAACAATCTCATGAAATTGAGATGCCAAACTCAAAGATACTTGGTATTATTGAATTCAAATTACTATAGATTTGGAGACAATTTGAAGATATTCATGACTTTCATGATTTATTTGCATAAAGTAGCTGATATTTGCTCATGAAATCAAAATTTACAGCTTACAGACTCAAAATATGACTCAGACCTAGCAATTTCTATCTACATAGCCCCATACATGAGTTCAGAACATAACTCAACCTCAGAACCCCCTACAAATGAGAGAAGAAAAGAATAAAAGAAGAAGAGAAGGATCTAGAAGAAGCCCTAAAGATGATCCAGAGATTCCATCTGGAAACCTCTTCACCATTGATTTGCAGCAAGCAAAGCCTCTCTCCTCTCTCTATAACAAACTTTTTCTCCAATTTGCCTTTGCTCAAGTTGTTTTTCAATAGAAAAAATTCCCATGTGATGAAATTCTCATCATTTTACCCACTGTGTGAAAAATGCCTCTTGCCCATAAAAAACTCTATTTCAAACCTCTTATTATGCTGCACTTTACTTTCACTTTTCAACTAATAGGATTTGATTTTGCATTAAAATATTTCCTATGCACTTTAATATTACAATCCCCAACAAACAATACCTATTTACATAGTGAATAAATTCACTTTATAAAATATCCCATGCTTCTATTTTACCTGAGACATGTAAAACATTTCACCTATGTTTTACCACAAAAATATTTCCACATTATCATACCCCTATGCCATTTATCTTACTTTGCACCATTTATTAAAATCTTCCCTTAAAAGATTAAAACTCCATTATTTAATCAGACAACTTTTAAAATATAAGCAACCCCCCTCATTTTTACACTTTATATGAAAAACTCATTCTCCAGCATTGAAGATTTTAAAATTTAACGGGTACCATAACCCATGCCTTTAAAAAATCTTGGGGGCCCACCTTATGAAAATATTTTCTCTTTAGATTTTACTCACTCTTAAAATTACATCAGGCAAATTCTTCAAGTATTTCGCATTTCCTTAAAAAATAAAAATGAAGACCTTTTAAAAAAACCCTATCATGCCTTCCATATTCGTCGAGCCCACATCTTTACCCTGCGCTCTCATCGTTTTTAATGAGTGATCACTTTAGGCTCACAAGCTGGTGGGGGATGGTTGAGATGTGGTTGCATCTCACACTTCACTCCAGTCGTTGATTCATCTTTGTCTCTTCTTCATTGCCCTAATTTTTTGTTACCATGTCCTCGAGCTTTGCATCTCTTTAGCTTGACAATGGTTGCACCATCATCGAGACTTTGGTCATGAGATATCCATTTGAACCTTATCGATGTCACCTCATTCAACATTTTTTTCGATGTTTCTGAGGACTTTTCAACATACCCAATTTTCCTTGCGCGTGATGGTGCCTCCCTCTATGCCAACAAAATATAATTTCCTCAAACAATTTTGATACATTTTCAATAATTGTTCATGCTACCCTTCATAATTCATGATATAGTGCGATCTCCCTAAGAATGGGTCTATTTCTCCTCTTATAATGCCCCCCCCCTTCAATCATTCTCATTAACCTCTCTTTGCTTTTAAAGCATTTTTAATCTATTTATTTTGTGTATCATTCTGCAATCATTGGCAAGCCATGAGATCACATTATTTGGGTTATTGTCAAACAACTCATACACCTCTTCTCTAGGTCACTCCCTCTCTTTGGCCATTTGCATTTTCTAGAAAGTTGCTAAAATATTTTCACCACGCCCCTATTGTGTTTTTATGGATTTCCACACACATCTTTCCCTCACTAGGCGCGAGCAGGAGAAAAAGATGCACCTGCCATTTGCATTTGTATAAAAGTTTCTAAAGCATTTTCAACAATCCATTTTGCATATTCTATTTGTTTTAGCATTCCCTATGGCTGCATTTAGCCCCCTCATGGTTGTTAAGGTATTTTCAACAAATACATTTATTTGTGTGCAACATCTTCTCATGGCTTTGATGAAATTCTTTTACCCACTATGAAGAGGCACTCCCCACACTAGTCACACCTTCCCCAAATGGTGTGGGCCAAGAGTAACAACCTCCATCAGGTTGTTTCATTTGCACAAAGTTTATCGAATGTCCATCACTTCATAGTTTTCCTTTTACTCTTACGTGGGAAGGATACAGAGAGTACCATCAAAAAACACAATCTAGCTTTACACATGCCAGTTGCATTTGCTTAAGAGTTTTTGTAGCCTTTCAACAAATCCATTGCATGTGCTTCAAGTATACCACTCCATGAGACCATAATAATTTGGTAATCTTTGTCATACAAGTTCATGTGCCTTATCTATCCTCCACTTACAAACTCCAATCTGCTCATTTTTTTAATTCCACACTCTAGCATTACAAAGGATTAGATAAATTTTATCCATCTTAAATTCCTTCCATTGTTTTTCTATTGGGGCATTACTGCCAAACATGATATTGCGCTTGGAGTCACAAGATTTGGAATTTCACACTCATGGTGCATTATCTTACTAGATTTTACCAACATAGTTTTGTTGTCAATTGGGGAGAGAGTAGCAATTTTATGCCAAATTGGAGGTTTGCATGTCTTGAGGTTTGGCATATTACTACAAAGATCTCAACTAGATATTGTGGCAAGCACGTTGGACATATCATCAAAATCCCTATTGTTCCTTTGTAAATATTAAAATTTATGTAAATGGCCTGATGTTGAAAGCTCTTTATAAAGTGTTGTGACTTTCTTTCACAATGGCCCAAGTGAAACATCATTTCTTCAAAACCCTAACATGATCAAGGCCCTTTTTTAAATCATTGTTCTTTACTATTTGAAAAAACATAAAATAAAGGGAATTGGAGTTTTAAACAACTAACCTTGCTTCCTTTATTCTTTGGAACAAAAGAATTTTAAATTTTGATTTAAACTCCCAATGGTATGTGCTTGAAAGCATTTTAATTAAACATTATCTTCATGTCAATCATCTGCATTTTCAAACTATAGGGACAAAAATTGATGAGCATTGGTGTGAACAACTAATAAAAAGTTCTAACTTGTCAGTACAACACCATCTTTTGTTCCTACAACCTTGATTGAAATATTTCCTTCAAGTCATTCCACACATATGCAAAGCATGTCGGGTCCCCATGTGGGCCTGACTAAAAAAAAAAATGTTTTCAAACAAATTTTACCCTTAAATTGATCTGAGACATCCTTTGAACACTCCTGAAGTGAAAACACAAACTGGGTTATCATTAAAATCTGCATTTTGGTATATTTGAAAAATAAGCAAAACTAGCCAAGTTAGCTTTGGAATCAGCCTGGGAAACTGGGCAAACGACCTTGTTAAGCCATAAAAACTTACAGACATGTAGATTTTGGTCCAAAGAATGCAATGCAAAATACAGATTAGAGAAATCAATTACGAGGAAAAAGTTATTTCTTGTCAAAGTTGCTTACTCAAAATTTCTGCAACAAACAGCTTGTTCTGAACCAGTTAAAACTCACCCAATCACCTCATTGGAAAAATATAAAATCAACTCCTGGCGGGCTGCCACTGGACACAGTAGTTCACTTTGGTACACTAAGCACGTGTGCAAAATGAATTTGCATGAATCATCATTGATCAAAAGATATTCAGGGTCAAAGTTGACCACCATGAAAGGTTTCTGAAAATGCAAAATTGAAGAAATTGCATTTGGTTTCAATCTGTTAAAAATAGAAAATCGACTAATGAAACTCTGAAACCTGAGATACGAGCTCATCTTGGTATAATGAATACAAAACAACATTCATTTTGGCATGATGATCAACCAATTGAAAAATGCAAGCTCAAACGGGAGGCTACTTTGCAAAACTGCAAGTTTGCAAACAACACAAAAGTGCCAAAACCCTCTAGCTTTACTTTTCAAAACCCTGTCAAAAATTATCATGGGAAGCTAAAAATTCACACACACATTCACATATGTCAATTGAATATCTCCACCAAGGGGTTTGACTTGAAAATCAACAAGCTCCAAAATATGACCCTCCAAAGTGGGCGACTTAGGCAGATTCATCAGGTGCACTTCTAAAAGTGCAGAGGCAAAATTTTGAAATGGGCACTTCAAATTTGTAAAATTTGAGAGTGCCATCACTCTCCAATCTCTCGATTTTACATCGTTCATATTACTAGACTCTATTTCAACCGTTAATCTTTGCCAACTAGCTTTTGCCTCCAAAAATCTATAAATAAGACCTCTTGTCTCTTTGAAAATCCTAGAACTAGTTGCATAGCATGAGCATTATAGTTGAATAATAAAGAATTTAGCATTTTAATATCTTAGAATCATAGCACAACACCTTATCTTTTATCATCTTAGCAGAAATAATCATGGTAGAATAGCTTGCATAATTTGTTCTTACTTTCATTATCTCACATCATTTAGCATAAGAATGTATTTTTCATACCATCTCATTCTCTAGGCTGTCATTCTGTTGAGATTTTGCTTACACAATATGAGAGCAAGAAACTTAAAATGAATCCTTGGAGATAGAGGACAATGAGATGGCTTTGAAGAATCTATTGGGTTTGAAGTTTGTTTAATTTTAAATTAGATTCTTTGATACAATGTTTCACTAGTGTGTTGTTTAACTTGTTTGATTGTTTCCACATATTCACACACACATTTTTGGCACCCACCATGTGGCCCTTGCCCCATTTTAAAATTTTTATTGTAGGTTTTCTGGCAGGTTACAAAATAGACTTGCGGTTTAGCGCATATGAGACCTGATTTAGTGCATACATGGTATATTTTAGCACATATGAGATCTAGTTTAGCACATACCTGCTCTATTATAGTGTATTTATGTTTTCTTTTAGCACATACCTGCTCTGTTATAGTGCATTTATGTTTTCTTTCTATGCATACCTACTCTGTTATAGACCATTTATGTGTTCTTTTAGCACATTCCTTCTCTGTTATAGCGCATTCATGTGTTCTTTTAGCACATCCATGAAACTATGATTTTTAATTTTGATTCTGACATGCCCGCAAACATAAGTTGATATCTCTGCATAAGGTTAAAATGAAGCAATCCTAGGGTAGCCATCTGGATTAAAATGAACCAATCCTAGGGTAGTCACCAAACAATTGATATATCTTGGATAAAATAAATCCCATGTCTTTTGTGAAGCAACACCTTCACCTAGCTTAGTAAATTATTATTTGGGATTAAAATTGAGCAATATTGTTTGATGTGATTGGACGGTGATAGGTCTATGCTCTCCCCTTAACTGGGTGTTCAAAATGCCAAAACCATATTTTAATTTCATGCACTTTATGCTTTGTTAAAACCTTTAGCAGACCTGCTCTAGTGGGAAAAAGTATTCACCCAAGAGGAGCAACCTAAATGGGAATACCTAAAGCCAAGGATTCTAACCCACTATAATCAAAAGCGAGTTGTTGATGAAAATCCACTCGATGGTGGTGTGCAAGATAACCATCCCCAAAGCCTTTGTTCTAAAGGTTGAGAGGTCTCCTAAGGGAGTTTATCATTTTCCACACTAAACGGAAACCCTTATTACAGACCTTAGTGTAGAAGCTAACTGAGTTAGTAGCCAAACATTATAATACTCACAGTGTAAGGGGAGGGAAGAATCTTCCTTGAAGATACTCACCATATAATTTCCAAGGACCGTTTTCTCAAGGGATTGAGAAATCTAACTTTGAGTTCACACCTGGAAAAGACAAAAACACGGGCACCCTCTAGGGGGTGACACGGCTGCGTGAGTTGACGCAATTTTAAGATGCGGGTTGTGATGATTATAATGACCTTTTTGACCATTAAGAGTGAGTCTACTTGAAATTTTTTTTTGTTCAAATACCAATGATAATTTCAGAGAACATACACTTATTGTTTAGATTCTAGGACTTAAAAACAACTATTTTACAAATGCTTGTTGTGTTTTCAAAACATTAATTTAGATAAGATCATCCAGAAAACACAAGAACTTAACAAATCAAACTATGGAATTTATGTTAAGGGATTGGAAATCAACAACCTTTGTCAATAAATCCCTTGCTAAAAGAATCAAGAAATTGAAGAAGCCACTTAGCTACAAGAAGCTTTTGAAAAGGAGATGCTTTTTATACCAAAGTAGGAAATTCTTGCTTGAACATTGAACTTTCATCCGTAGATATCATGAATTTGTTAGAGTACATACTGATGATTTTTATTTAGAGCCTTTATATTCACAAGCTTATTTCCAATGAAGAGCTCTTTCACAAAGGCATAATCATAGTCAACCAACTCGTTACTCTTAAATTCCACAACCTGCAATACAATATTCCAACCATCCAAATCAGTTATTACAATAGAGAAAAACTTGGAAAGATTGGGCTTTTTACTAAACCATCATCTTTTCAAACTAAGATCAAAACATTTTAAAAGTGGATCAATTTCAAATTCAATTTTTGGTTTTCAGTTTAACTCCCGTAACAGGATCTATCATCCTTCATCTAGGGAAACAAATCTGAAATTTAGAAAATTCCTTAGTCATATCAATAGGATCCATCATCCTATTAGGCTAAGGCATTATATATCCAACAAATTGCACTCCCATTAGTGATTTATGTTTAGTAAAAAATTGATTCAAGCATATGCCTATTGTCACAAGGTCCAAAAAAGAGAAGAAGATGAAATAGAGAATCCACTTTGCAACATGGGTGATAGCAAAGAAAATCCTTTTCATAGGCTTCATGGAAATAATTCAAATGATGAAATAACTAATGAAGTGCTTCAAGAAGCTGAACAAGATCCACAATTTCAATTAGCCATGGAAAAGCTCTTAGAATGGAATAAAGAAAGATACTTTCTTTTATTGGCAAACCAAGGTGCCAAATTTGCCTCTAACTATGATACGAAGAACATCAAAGAAGATCCTAAAAATATTTAACCTCCCTTAAACAATCTTAGTGCTCTTACCCAACAAATAAAAGCACTACAAGGGAAAGTCAAGGAAATACAAGGGAGCACAACTAAGAAGTATGCTTTGGAGGATTTTTGTCCATATCCTTTTGATAGAAACCTCAACATGATCCCATTTCCAAAGCATTGTGAAATTCAAAACTTTGATAGATACAACAGGAAAACAAATCCTATTGACCACGTGAGGGAATTTCGAAACATGAGCCTTGAATTGGCACACGAAGACACATACTTGATGAGATTTTTCCCACGAAGTTTAGGTGGGAAATCCATGGAATGGATTTCTAAAATCACTCCACCCATCAAGACGTTTGAGGAGTTGATCAAAAATTTTATATCCCAATACTCCTACAAAATACAACTTCAAATAACTATTCTTGATCTATGCAAAGCAAATAAAAATACTAGAGAACTCTTCATCACATTCCTACAAAGATGGAGAAGATTATTCACACAATATTCCTATCCAGTTCCTAAAAAAGAAAAGATGGATATTTTTATTAATAGTCTTGATCAATAAATGAGTTATAGGGTCAACCTTCATTGGACTCCGTCATTTGAGAAGTTGATTGAGAATGCAATCACTATTGAAGGAGCCTTAGTCAAGAGAGGAGTGATAAAACTTGACAAAGATAGTCTAAATTCGTACAATCATAACAACAACAATGACAATTCAAGGTTTTGGACTAGAAACAAGAATGTTGTCAATGATAGTGTGGTAGATGTAAACAATGTGAAAATAAAACCATGCATCTTCAATCTATCAAGTACCCCACACAATAACACCAATAAAGGAAATTCAACCAATCAAGGCAATAGCAACACCAATCAAGGAAATTTGACCAATCAAAACAATAGCAATAATCATGGTAAGGTCAACAATAATCTCAGCAACACTCAAAATGAAAATCTGCCCATCACAATTTTATTCAAATCGACGGAGCTTTACTCCTTTGGGCCAATCTCTTGAGTCAGTTCTCAAAGAGCTTATGGATAAAAATGCCATCACTTTTCCACCTCAAAGATATTATGAGCCGCGAGTGAAACCACCATCATGGAATGAATTGTATTATTGTGACTACCATAGATGTAAGGGACATAAGACAAATAATAGTCAAGGATTGATAAATTGAGTCCAAGATTTGATAGAAAACCGCACAATAACAGTCAAGGGACATCATGCCAATGAAGATCATCAAGAATTTAAGGACCCCCTTCCAAACTATCAAAAAGGAGAATCTTCAAGTGACAAAGGAAAAAATGTAAACCATGTCTATGATACCACAATCAATCACATCTATACCTATGACTAAAAGGTTAATTTTATCAAGGTCAAAGAAAATCAAGAATATCAACAACTCAATGTGACAGCAAGGGGACAGGCTAAAATTATCTTAAAAGGAAGCTCATCCAAAACAATTGTCCCTCCTCCAAGTTAGTATAATTTAGTCGATTAATTGTAGAAAACATAGGCTCAAATCCCTATCTTAGATCTTCTCAAGATATCCCTAGCACATAAGAACATTTTGGAGAGGGCTCTCATCGACACAATTATATCCATTGATTTGGATATTAACAAGTTTCAAGCCATGGTGGGACACTTTTCATCACCCACTTTTGTATCATTTTCTGAAAAATATGATGCCTCCATGACTCATCCACACAACTCCTCACTTTATTTGGAAGTAATGGTCCATAAAACTCAAATTAGGCATGTTTTAATAGATGGAGGAGCCAACTTGAATATTTATACTTTAAAGTTGGTCCTTGCCTTAGGATTTTCTAAATATTCTATTCATCCAATAAGAAAGATTAAAACTAAAGCATATGATGATGAAGAACGAGCTTCCAAGAGTCTTATCATGTTGCCTATTAGAGTGGGACTTGTTATAAAGAATACTTTCTATCAAGTTTTGGATCGAGATATTTCTTACAACATAATTTTGGGTCATCCTTGGACCCATGAGATGAAAGCAATACTATCAACGTACCATCAATGTCTCAAATTTCCTTATGAAGAACAAGAGATAAATATACCATCATATCACAAAAGCAACCATTTAAATTTGTTCTAATATTAGAGAAACTCATAACTCAAGACACTTTTGTACCGCATAATAGAGAAAGTCTTGTTGTTTCCCCTTCAAATCATAATGACCAATCAAAAGAGTTGATAAAGAACTTTGGCACAAAATTGCAATTGAAGGACAAAGGGGTGGGAGAATATTCATTGTGTCTCTCTAACTTAACTATTTCTCCAAGATCACATGGCCAACCCACAATATCCAAACAACAAGTTGCAGTAGCCTCCACATCAAGAGCACAATCTTTAGTACCCATCACAATGTTTGACGAGAAATTTATCAAAGCTAATACTCAAGAAGATGAAGCCAAAGATAGAGACATTCTCAAGTGGCTATATAAAGATGAAGATGAATATGTTCAACATATAAAATTACCTGCAAAACAATATGGTAAAGGCTATGCTATAATGCAAAGGATGGGTTATGAAGGGACTGGTCCCATAGGTAAAAGAAAGGAAGGAATTGTAGAACCCATTCAGCCTATAGTAACACATCCAAAGGATAAAATAGGACTTGGGTATAGTGAAGACACAAAAGAAGTTGATTTAAAGAAAACTCATGAAGAAGTTGCTTTAAAAAATTCCCATGAAGAGATAGCTTTGAAAATTCTTAGATTACAAGATAACTCTGACACTGATTCAAATGAATATGAATGGGATACAATTTATGATGATAAATTTTGGAGAGATAAAAAGGTTGATGTCATACAAAAATATACATCCATACTTACACAAGGAGAAAGTTCAAGGACTCGGCCACTTGACTATGTACTTCAAGACGACCATGACTCAAGTGAGGACAATTTGATTCAAAATGAGATTGATAATAAATAGGAGGATACCATCATAGACCTTACCTATAGTGAGAATTTTAACCATGTCTATGTCATGACCTTAACAACCCTTGACCTTACTCAACCAGATGATCCTTTTCCTTTAATCCATCTTGACCTTATTGATTGGGATTAAACTGAACCTATTAATATCCCTATATTCCAAGATGATGAGGATGTGGTAAATTTCCTTTGCTCTTCCAATCCTAAAACAAGTTACACCAGTGAATCTCATGATCAATATTTCAATCAGGAGAGTGCCAATTTTCTTAGTTGCAAAATCAATAATATAAAAGATCAATCTAATGGTGAAAACTGAAAAACGATAGTTTTAGATCATGAAAAAGGAAAAAGAAATACCGTATTTGATGGTGAAAACCTTTTAAAGGTGTTGAGGATGAGAAACTTGATACTCTCCCAGAACACTATCAAGAAAGATCTTCCATTTTGATCAAGCCAACATAAGCAATCAACATAGACATTGTAGAACAACTAAAGATCCTAAAAACTTGTTGCTTCATTAATAGAGGAAGAAATACCAAAGTGCACAAAATTATTGAAATCCAATCAAATCAATTTTGCTTGGTCATATGCAGATATGCCTAGACTAGATCCTAATATTATCATGCATCATTTGTTTATAATATCGGGGGAAATACCAGTAAAGCAAAAACTTAGAAAGATGCATCTGCATGTCACATTGTTGGTCAAAGAGGAATTGAAGAAATTATTGGATGTAGGGTTCATTTGGTCCATTGACTATGTAGAATGGATCTCTAACATTGTACTAGTATCAAAACCAGATGGGTGTATCCAAATTTGTACAGATTTTCAACATCTGAATAAAGCATATCTGAAAGATGATTTTCCTCTACCTAGCATTGGCACAATTATGGACTTGACAACTAGACATACCATGTATTCACTTATGGATGGATTCTCAGGATATAATCAGATCAACATCATGCATGAGGATCAATACAAGACTTCTTCCACATGTCCCTAGGGTACCTATTGTTGGAATGTGATGCCATTTGGACTAAAAAATGCAGATGCAACCTATCAATGAGAAATGACCACTATTTTTCATGACATGATGCACACTTTCATGGAATATTATGTGGATGATTTATTAGAAAAATATTACACAAGAGGACATCTAGAAATCCTATCTAAAATCTTTGTTAGAATGGAGAAATTCAAAGTTAGACTCAAGCCAAAGAAGTGTGTCTTTGGGATTAAATCAGGAAAGCTCTTAGGATATATTGTTTTAGAAAATGGAATCGAGGTAGATCTATCGAAATTTAAATCCATCATGGAGATGCCACCACCAAGAAATATTAGTCAACTTCGATCATTGCAAGGATGACTACAATCTATCAGAAGGTTCATCGCACAACTAGGAGACAAGAGTTTTCCTTTCATGCATCTCTTACACAAAAATGTTCCTTTCAAATGGGAAGAAAAGTGTGAAACAAAATTTAATCAAATTAAGCAATATACAATGATTCCACCAGTACTAGGAGATCCTCTCATACTTTACATTTTAGCCACAAAGGTATCCTTGGGGGAATTGTTGGCACAAGAGGATAAAATAGGGAAATAGCAAGTTGTATACTACATTAGTAGGACCTTGACAAGTCATGAGCTCATCTACACTTTCACTAAAAAGGTTTATTTAGCAGTAGTGTTTGCTTCCTAAAAGTTGTGACATTATATGTTAGCCCACATAGTTAAACTTGTGGCCAGAATTGATCCATTAAAATACATCTTGTGCAAAGCTACCTTAAAAGGTCGGTTGGCCAAGTGGGTAACAATCTTGAGTGAATTTGATATCTACTATGTAGATCAAAAAGTGATCAAAGGATAGGTCATAGAAGATCAGTTGGATGAAGCATCCATACAAGTAGATCATCTGATGCATGTTGAATTTCTTGATGCAAATGTTTTCACAACAACAACAAAGCAATCCTAGATACTATATTTTGATGGATCATATACACAACATGGCTCAGGGGCATGAACTATTTTTTTCTCACCTCAGGGACATACTATTCTAAAATCCTATCGGTTAATTTTTCCTTTCACCAATAACATAGCTAAATATGAAGCATTGCTTACTGGAATGAGAGTAGCATTGGAATGGAGGATCACAAAACTATAAGTTTATGGTGATTCACAACTTGTAATTAACCAAATAAATGACGATTACCAGACCAAAGATGACAAGTTAATACCTTATAAGACCATGGTTGATGATTTTAAGAAATATTTTGCTGAAATCAAGTTCACACAGATTCTATGAATTGACAACAAAGCTATAGATGCCATGAATACATTTGCTTCGCTACTACCACTATAAAAAAATAAAACTTGATATGAATTCTTGGTGGAACAATTGTTTTCCCCTACCTATGATAATCCTGAGACCCAAATCATCTGTCATCTAGTTGATTTTGATTCCCCTTTATACAAAAAGATCTATACCTACTTGAAAGATAATATCTTACCCCTGAATTTGTCCCAAAATCAAAAGAGAAAATTTATATGCCAATCTTCTCACTATACCTTAATTGTTGACACCCTTTACTGATGTGGTCTTGATGGTACTTCTTAGATGTCTTGAACATGATGAATCCGAAAAATCCTTACAAGAAGTTCATGGTGGTATTTGTGGAACTCATTCAAGTGGATTGACCTTAGCTAAGAAACTTGTTAGAATGGGTTATTATTGGCCAACTATGGAAAGGGAAAATTTCACCTTTGTAAAGAAATTTCCAAAGTTTCAAATACATTGAAATCTTATTCATGCTCCTGCTCAAGAGTTGCAACCTTTCAGGACAACATGACCCTTTTCTCAATGGGGACTGGATCTGGTTGAAAAAATTCACCCCTCTTCATCAAATGGACACAAATTTATAATCATGGCAACTGAATATTTTACCAAGTGGATTTAAGTTGTCCCTTTGACAACAATAACTGACAAGCAAATCTCATCCTTTATCCCAAATTACATCACATGTCAGTATGGCATTCCTAGCTCATTTATCACTGATAATGGGAGACTTTTCAAGAATCAAGATGTCGAAAAACTTTGTGAAAGATTCCATATCCAACACAGGTTCTCTATACCCTATTATCCATAGGGAAATGGCCAAGCAAAGGCTTCAAATAAAACAATCCTAAAGATCTTGAAGAAGATAGTAAATGATTTTGGCCATGATAGGCATGTTCAGTTTAATCTAGCTTTGTGGGCCTATAGAACTAGCATCCGTACACCAATAGGATCCACCCCATATGCCTTGGTTTATGGAGTAGAAGCAATCTTGCCATTAGAATTTGAGATACCTTCACTATGAATCTCACTGAAGGGACTCATATTTGATGAAGATTACAGAGTTTCCCGACTGCAAGAACTGGAACTGCTAGATGAGTGATGACAACATGCAACTGATCACTTGAAGGGTTATCAACAAGTCATGTCTCGTACCTACAATCACAGAGTCAAACCATGCACATTTCAAGTGGGTGACCTAGTACTAAAGGAAAATCCCTGCAATCAACAAGATAGGGAGAAGAAAGGAAAGTTTGAACCAAATTGGCTTGGTTCATTTGTCATTATTGAATTATATAATTATGGAGATTATCAACTATTTACACCTGAAGGGGACCTATTTGAAGACCCTATCAATAACATTCACCTTAATAAGTTCTATGTTTGAACAAAAAACAACATAAAAAATCCTAAAAAAATAAAAAAATAGCATAAAAGGCCTTGAAAAAATCCAAAAACAGTAGAAAAAGTTTGAAAAAATTATCATTAGGGTGAAAACCTGGAAAACAAGCATCCATTTGATATACAAAAAAAATCGAAAAGATCAAAAATACAAAAAGATTAAAAAGATAAAAAATTAAAAAATAAAATAAATAAAATAAAATAAAATAAAAAATTGTTGCCTTGATGAAAACCTAACAAATAGGCATCTTGGTAACAACAAAAAAATCATAAAATCTTAAAAAGTGCAATAAAAACAAATGGTGAAAACCTGGCAATCAGGTGCCATTTGTGAATCAGTTGGCTCTTCCATCTATTATCATTGCTATCCTATAAGTATCATCATCCTATCAACATCATATCTATCCATCATTTATGAATCATAGAGGCAATAATCTTTCAGCATGGTTTGGTAAACTTTGAATATATCCATAATAATCGATTGTGTCTAACTAGGAGCAAAACACAGACTCAACAGGAGCAACTAAATTTGGACCTATCACAACAGATAAATGGTAGTACATCGAACACGTCAAACAAAACCAAAACACAATGACACGACAACACTTGGAAACCATTCATACATAATTAAGACACTCATTAGAAAACATAACATTAGGTTTTCAAATCAAAATGGATGATCTAATCTGAATAATGATTGAAATAAATTAAGCGAAAATTGGATTGTTATTTTTTTGGATTTTTGTTATCATACATGTGGACCAACTCGATGATTTCATAGACTAGAGAGGTAAGGAAAGAGTATGATTTTTTCTTTGTCTGTTGTCTATTAGTTGATCATTATTATTCTGCAAATTTGTCATGGGACATGCTCTACAACGTATCATTGATGACATTTCAGAATTTGCATAGGAAAAAAAGGTTAACTCTTGTCTATTTATGCAAGCAATACTCAGGTAATCTTAGTTCAATTATACCTTGATGCTTGTATTACCTTGCTATATCAAAAATCATGAAATTTATACTCAAGTCATCATCAGTGTGAACATCCTCTTTGATGCTTGTACTAACTTCCAACATTTCAAAAGCTCAATGATGATAAAAAAGCATAAATTTGGTTTATAGAATGACAACATTGTATAGTTCATTTTGCATAGTTAAGTTTTCATGATTAATATATATTGGATTCATTGTTAATTTTTCATTTGCGTAATGGATTTTGGAGGTTGGCAGGACATCAAAAAGAATATATCTCTTTAAACAAAGATTGAGTACATTCTGACATTGGTAGAAATCATTATCACTTTCATATTCATTTCCTTATCATTTTCATTCACTATCATTATCATATTCATTTCATTATCCATTGTCATGTTCATTATCATTATAATTTTCATATAATTCATTTTTCATATCATTCATTCATTATCATTATCATTTTCATATCATTCATTTTTCATATCGTTCATTAAATATCATTATCATTTTTATATCATTAATTTTTCATATCGTTCATTCATTATCATTATCATTTTCCCTTTTCATTTTCATTTTCATTCACTTATTTCATATGTCATTATTGTTCTTATTATCATTTTCATTTTGATTATCACTTTCACATTATTCATATCATGATTATTTATTATTTTTCATCGTTGCATAACATATTAACATCATTGCATAATTGCATAAAAATACATTAGAAAAGAAAAAAGAATAAAATGCATTCATTGCATTCATTTCATCATATCTTTGCATCCAAAATCATCTATAGAAAATATTTAAATCATAGAATTTTCAATATATCATAGAACATCATTCATCAATAGATCATAACACTCATAAGATTTTTTGCATAACCATCATCATAACGCATATAGGATACATACATAAGTCATCATAAACATCATCATCACTATCATATCATATGCATAGTCATCATCATATGATATATCCATTTGCAAAGATGATTATCCATAAATATACATCATCATGGAATAATCATCAATAACATAACATACATAAATAGAAATGCATACATGAACATCCATCATAGAATAATATAGACACATGCATAGAGGATCTGAAATCACCATTGCATATCCTATAATCTCATCAAATCAATGTCCAAATGTACAATGATATCAAATGTCAAGAGTGATATACATAAAATGTGAAAAAATGTGTATACAAGGATCATCAAATCATCAATGGGGAGCATCAACATTAGGAAAATGGCTGCTACTACCTCTAGAAGGAGCTGGTCTAACTAAACCACTAACACATGCACCACTTGTATCTCATCTGCATGGTTGTGATACACCCCTAGTCACACTCCTATAATGACTCTTGAAGTGGGCACATGATCTGTTTCCTAACTGGGTGAAAGGTATCTGCTGCTCAGGAGGCACTATCTCAAAATATCTCATCTGATAATACTCTACCTCCCGAGCAATCTCTAGCCCCTCTATGATAAAATCTCTAATGTAGGTACCCTCCATAGATCTCAGAAGCATATCTACAATACCCTCTACTTGTTGGCAGTGTTCTCTCAAACTATCTCACTGCCATCAATTGAGCCACCTGTGGATCTAGAGGTGGGGGTTGTGCCAACTATGTTTGTAGCTGTGTGATGAAAATATGAGCTTGTGCTAATTGGCTCTAAAGAGCCTCTACCTGTGTTTGTAGGATGTCTATCTAGCTCTATTATTTTCGAGAGGGAGCCCTGATGGTAATATGAGATGGACCTGCTATTGGCTGCTCTACTATCCTCATGGTCCTTGGTATCCTCACAACCTAAAAAATCCAAAATGGGATGTCCCCTCCCCTCATCCTCCTCATGTTCATCATCACAATCATCATCATCACTATCATCATCCTCATCATCCCCACCAACATCCTCACCTCCTCCAACAACCTCCTCTTCCTATGCCTCATCCCTTTGCCATCTCCCTACATGTTGTAATGTAGGATCATCAAGTAATGGAGCGGGCTCATCAGGACTCGTCAACCTTGGGAATGGATCTGTATGGAAGTATTGGGTGTACTCCTCTATCATATGAGCATCTACAATGTCTGGTCTATAATCACATATCTCTAGCTGTAATCCCAAAAACTCTACCCTTCCTGCCTCATATGAGATAAATGGTCCCCACTCCTCAACATCCTCCCTCCACCTGGTATAATATGCCACTCCCTGTGACATCACCTGAACTCTCCCAAATTGCCTCAGCACCCGCATAACTAAAAATATCTCTATAATGAAGGGGGTCCTCCCAATCAAATATCTCGATAGGACACAATAGAGAAACTCAATGTCATCCTCATCCTTGGCCTCACAGTCTAAATATGGCCTCCATATAACTATATCCATGTCATCCAATACCCTCCTCCAGTACTCCAGCTTACCCAACTTAGGTTGGGCAAGTGGACCCGCGTAAGAATATACATATGGGTGACCAATGGGACAGTCTCTCTCTGCAAAGGGGTAAGTAATAGAAATATGTTCCCACGCCTAGATCTGTACTAGAATAACTCCAAAAGATATACTCTTCCCACTGTATATACCACCTGATGAAAATCATGGTATAGGTGGGCCAACATGCATGAACCTCACACATACCTCGTCTAATGAAGGATCATCTTCTCTAGAATCCGACCTCATCCTATCAATAGTCCCTTCGACCTATAGTTGGGACACAATAAGCCACCAATGAATCCAACCAATACTGAAGGGAGTGGGGCATAACAAGAAACCATATCTCTCCATGGAATCTCATAACCTCTAATAGTCACATCCTGGAATTCTCTTTGTAAAACATGCGTACCACCAATCTCTTTGTGGTCATAGACTACAATCTCACCGACCATTGGAATCCTCAATATCCTATATACGTCCTTAGGAGTCACTGTGATCTCACTAGTGGGAAAATGAAAGGTTTTATGCTCACTCTACCACCGCTCAACTAAGGTTGTTAGTAATCCCCTGCTAATCCTATATTGAGGGATCCTAAGTAATGAGCCCAACCCACATCTGATAATAACTCCAATCTCAGGTTGTGAAAATCTAGGGATCATCTCCCAGGTCCTAGGAAATCTCTCTTTGATCTGGAGGATCCTAAAATCCTCCTATACATCATATCAAATATCAATCAGATCACAACATCATGACAATACAAACAATCCATCAAGAAATCACATCAAGAAATCAGTAGAATCAAATAAAAATACATCATCAATATTAGCTATCTACTATTTTTTTTCATCAAACATGAAAAATTTGTCAACACATCAAATCAACATCGACTCATCATACTATTTGTGTTTCTTCAGAAAGCCAAATTTATCAGCGTTCAAATCAAGACAATTATTTTACTATTTTTTTTTCATTTCAACATGAGGACAAATTTATCAATTTATCATAAAAATCAGATCTGTTATCTTTGATGCTAATCAATTTGATCAAATTAGTTGTCTAATATAGCAACAATATTAAGCAATCACAATTATTCTTGAAATGGTCCTCAAAATCATCAAAAATTCCATGGATGCGCTAAAAAAGACATTCTATGTGCCAATTCAAAAAATGTGCTAAAATAATTCATGTATGCACTAAAACAGAGGGTTAATGTGCCATTTCATCAGATGTGCAAATCTATTCAGCCTGTGCGCTAAACTATTGGACCTATGCACTAAACTAATCTATGTGATAAAGCCCCTAGTGTATGCGCTAATTTATCCACGAAAGTGTTACATTTACCTATGCCCTACTTTATCTACTATATGCGCTAGACTATCACCTAAATACACTACTTTTTATGGGCTAACTAAACTTGTCTATGTGCTAAAACTACTTTTATGCGCTAAAATGGTAAGAAAATTTTCAAAAAGTTCAAAATGCGTACAAAATTCAAGAAACAAATTCACAAAAGTGGTTTAGAATCTTACTGGGAGTCCATACGCAGCTGGTCTCTGTACCTTCTCAAATATATGTCTCTCATAATGGATCACTATCTCTTATGCAGTCACTTAGAGCTCTCCAATCACCAAAATGCAATAGAAAAAATGATAATGACTTTTTACCTTTTTACACCTTTTAAGGGGGTAATTAAGGGGGTGTTATTTTTATTTTTCACCGAGCTACAACTATTTCATCTAAGGGGACCTCTTATTCTTCTTCATAGAGAGATAAATTGACATACATACATCAAATCATTGTAAACTTTTAAATATTCAAAAATCATCAAAAATTTCAATAATTCCACAAACACATGATTTCTCTCCTGAGGGGGCATATAGCATCATTGATCAATTTTTCAAAATCAAGGGAAAATTTTTCTTTATCTAAATTTTTCTTTGAAGCAATGCGTAAAACACATCACTTCAAAGAGGGGAAAAATGTACACCTAAAAATGGTCACATCATATTAAGTTTGGTAATTAATTAAATACAAGTTGTTTAATTAATCTTCTAATTCAATCTACATATAATTAAATTTAATTATTTATTTATATTGTTCATTTTCTAATTCTTCTATTCTAATTAAATACATAAGTTTATTTAATTATTATCATGTTTCTATTTTCCTCTTAATTAATTAAATAAATTTTATAGTTTATTTAAATTAATTATCCTATTGCTTTAAATTTTAATTTTAATTGAAATAAAGTAAATGTTCTTCTAAATTCATAAAATCATCATCATTTCTTTAAATTCTTATTTCACATATAGTTAAATATTTTAAATATTTAGTTAGAAACTTCTTATCCACTTTTTACACATAGTTAAATATTAATATTTAATTATGGAAGCTTCCAAATCCACATGTCACATGAAATTAAATTATTTTATTATTTTATTATTGAATTATCCTCAACTACCAACTAACTCTCATTACTAAAAAGTGACAAATGGCCATCTTCCTTCATTTTTGAATGGAAAAGGTTTTGTAGGAGGAAACATCTTCCTTCTTTGTCTCTAGCTTCCATCTTTCTCTCCAACCTTTTGATCTTCCACCATTCATCTTACCAGACTCTATTTCAACCGTTGATCTTTGCCAACTAATCTTTTGCCTCCAAAAATCTATAAATAAGACCTCTTGGCTCTTTGAAAATCTTAGAACTAGTTGCATAGCGTGAGCATTATAGTTAAATAATCAAGCATTTATCATTTTAATATCTTATAATCATAGCACAACACCTTAGCTTTTATCATCTTAGCATAAATAATCATGGTAGAATAGCTTTCATAATTTGTTCTTACTTTCATTATCTCACATCATTTAGCATAAGAATGCATTTTGCATACCATCTCATTCTCTTGGTTGTCATTTTTTTTATCTTTTTCTTATGCAATTTGAGAGCAAGCAGCTTACAACGAATCCTTGGAGATAGAGGACAATGAGATGGCTTTGAAGAATCTATTGGGTTTGAAGTTTGTTTAATTTTAAATTAGATTCTTTGATACAATGTTTCATTGGAGTGTTGTTTAACTTGTTTGATTGTTTCCACATATTCACACACACACCTATAGAGAAGGAAGGAATAATCAAAGTGTTGTGTGTGTATCAATATGTGATTGCATGGAGTTATGAATATTTAAAGACTTATGAAACATCCATTATTATGTATAATATTCCCTTACAAAAAAATGTAAAACCTTTTTGGAAAAGGTAGTGGACCATAAACACCTTATTGGAGCCTATCATCTATAAAGAGGTGCATAAATTATTGTCAGAATGAATCATCGTTCATATAAGGCACTCAATGTGGGTTTCCAATTTGGTACTAGTCAAAAAGAAGAATGGGGAGATAAGACTGTGAGTGGATTTTCATAATCTTAATCGAGCTTCAAAAAAGGATAACTACCCTATGCCTTCTATGGATGAATTATTGTAGATAGTGAATGGATTGCATATGATGTCTTTTCTTGATGGATATTCGAGCTATAATCAATTTATGGTGTAGTATGAGGATAGAATAAAGACTACATTCACCACTAAGTGGGGTACATTTTCCAATAGATGCATTCCATTCAAATTGATTAATGCTAGAGCTACATTTCAACATGTGATGGATATATCCTTTAGAGAATTGACTGGAAAAAGAATTATAGTTACATGGATGATCTCACTATATTCTCCAAAAGAAGAGGTGATCATATTCCGGATCTATGCAAGATATTCCAAAGGTGTCGGGAGTTCAAAATTTTTATTAATCTAAAGAAGTGTATCTTCAGAGTGACTAAAGGAAAATTTCTTGGCCAGGTGATTTCAAAGAAAGGAATAACCATTGATCTCAAGAAAATCAAGTAATATTGAAGATTCGACCTCTGATGAGTAAGAAGGCAATGAAGTCTTCCTTTGAAAAAATCAATTTCGTAAATAAGTTCATAATAGGTTTGCTGAAATTGTAAAACCTCTCAATGTGATGCTAAAGCAAGATGCTAAGGTAGAATGGACACTTGAAGTGAAGCAAGACTTTAAAGAAATAAAACAAGCAGTTGTTGAGGCCTTGGTCTTAGTCAGTCCTGACTATACAAAGCCTTTTTATAGTTATTCCTTTGCTTCAAAACACTCATGCATAAGAATGCTAATGCAAAGGAAAGATCAAGGTGATGAGCACCTAGTTGATTTTATGAATTCTCCACTCAAATATGTTGAGTTACATTACCCAAGTGTAGAGAAATAGGCCTATGCATTAGTTTGGGAAGTCGATAAATTTAGTCATTATATTTTAATGAAAAAGGTGCTTTCCATCATACTAGACCCCGTTGTGAAGATTGTTTTAATAAAAAATGAGTTGGGTGAATGAACAACTAAGTGGGTAAGTATGATTCTAGAGTACAATATAGAAATTCAGCCCATGAAGCTAGTTTCAAGGAAAGAATTAACACATACCATGGTTGAGGTATGTCTTGAATTAAAATCACAATAGTAAAACCTCAAGGATGTATCTCCAAATGGGTGGAATGGTAAAATTTTCTACTAGTTACTCAATCAGAGCTTCCCACCATGCTTGAATGTTGTCCAATGAGGTGCCTTATGTCTAAAGATTGACAAATACATGATGAAAGGTGCAATCTTATACAAAAGGAATAACAAAGGAGTCTATCTTTGCTATTTGGAAAACAAGAAGCAACAAAAATATCAAAAGAGTTTCACAATAGGTTTGGGACTAGTCATGGCTGTAGTCCTTCCATGAAAAATCAGATCTCAAGAGTAGGATATTATTGGCCTATGTTATTCAAATATTCCCATGCATGTGCACAAAATTTCCATACTTGTTAGACTATTGTTCTCTAAGACAAACATGCTATTATCCCACTACAACATATAGCTAGAATGTGTCACTTCACATGGTAGGGGCTTGATTTTTTTGGTATGATCACTCCATCATATTCCACTAGTCATAAGTATATTTTTACTATTACTGACTATTACATTAGATGGACAAAATCCATTTCATGTAAGCAATGCACAATTGATGGTATTATCAAAGTTTTATAGGAAATTATCATTACTCATTTTGGATGTCCTTTTGCCTTAGTATGTGATAACGGTTTGGAATTCACTTTGTTAAAGTTTTTTAGGGTGGGAATTCAATTAAAACATTATAATGAAATTTGCATCCAAATATTATCCACAAGGGAACATGTCAGCTAAGGCCATGCATAAGAAATTTTTAACTATCATCCATAAGTTGTTGTACAAAAATCCTAGACTAGCAAACCCAGTTGTGATTTTCCTTGTGGGCAGATCAAAACCAACAAAAGACTGCCTTGGGAACCTCCCCATACCATTTAGTCTATGGTAAAGAGCCTATCCTCCCCATACACTTAAAGATTAGAACACTATAGCTCAATAATGAGTATTATGATGAAGAAGAGAGTATTGAAGCCTACCTTGCTAAGCTCCTCCACTTGGAGCAAAAATGTGATGAATACATTCAAAAAATTTCTAAACAGTAGGGACTTATGAAATTTTAGTTTGATTGATGAGAAAATATTAAGGCCTTCAAAATCTTTGATATGGTCTTATATTGAGATAAAGCCCACAAACAAAAGGGGGAACATGGAAAATTTGACAACCTTTGGTTTGGCCCCTTTCATATTTTTGAAATTCTAGGAGATAATTCTTATCACTTGAAAACACTCACAAGAGAAGACATCTCACTACCCATCAATAAGAAATATCTAAAGCATTATTTCCTTGCTTGAGTTATTATAGCTTAGCCCCATTATACATAGTTAGTTTAGGAGTTTTTTGTAGGTTAGGTTGCTTTGTGTTAGTTTTATTTTGATTTGCTTGTGCTTCACTATTTTCTTCCAAGTTGATGGGTTTTCCTATTTTGTTACAATGGTAGTGCCATGTATAGTCAAATAGATGTCCTACCAAATGTTCATGTGCATGTTTCTTGTATAATATTTCATTAATTTTTTGAGGTATCTATTAGTCCTGGTGATCAAGTTTCCTTGATTGAATTCATACTTGATTCAGAGAAGAAACCATTGCTTGAATCCTTTTACACTTGTCTCAGTCCTAGTAATCTACATATTTTTAATACTCCCTGATAACTTTGTGGAAAGTATCATGATTCTTGGATAGGTGAAAAATCCAAAATCCGCTTTAGTGACCACTACAATTTGCAAACCCATAATAAGCTTGAGTGCTTATTAGTCTACAAAAAGGAAAGTTATTAAGAATGGAAAATAAAGAAATATCTAATGAGAATTTATATGGGTGTGCAAACAACTTTATCAAGGCTATGGAAACCTAGCTAGAAATAGAGAAATGTTCATGGGGAATGTAGTGATAACCTCACCTCGTCAGAGCTATGTATGCATGACTAGAAGTGAGAAAATATCTATGTTACTTTTGGAGTTGGACTATCTACATAGACTACCTTGGTTGAATGATTTCTTATCTCAAATCTCCTAGGGATAGGGAAGAACTAAAAAATCACACACAATTCAGGATTTAGGATATATCATGAATGGATTCAACTAATTATTTAATTTCCCTTTGAGTACAAATTATCCTATGAAGCTTTGATTTTGGTACTAACTAGAGATTCCAGATTATAGATGAAATCTTGTTCTTGAAATGTTTAGAAACATTCCCAAAAAAGTCTCCATTTGTTGTACATTTTGCACACACCCCATGAAATAGGGATCCCCTCTTTTCCTTTTTTTCTTTTGCATCAATCTTACCTATATTTGTTTTGTTTTTTCTTTCACCTTTTATTTTCTCCTCTAGTCCCTATTGCCTTTAAAATTTTGAAGCCCGCTTGAAAATATTGAAAAATTGGCTAAGTGTCCTTTTCCAGAAGTTTCTATGTGGGTTGCCATAGGCGGGATGGCATTAAGGAGATGCCAAAGTTTTTCTTGTCGTTTATGGAAAATTCAATGCAAAAATCCATTTGTGGGATTGTATGTAGGTGATTTTATTGTCTTTGGTAATCACATCCTTCATCCTTGCATCACGCTAACACCCACATTCCACTTCTCCATGTAAGCTCAAAATATTTATCATATATATTCCACATTTTAGGGTTTGCACAAATTCTAATAAATCTATTGCAGTAAATGTGTTCCTGCCTATAAATAGGAGGGTTTCCCCTCTCATTTTTACCTTGCAAGTTTTGCAATTTTGGGAAGCTACGATGATCTTTTCCTTGGGTTTTAGGGATTTCAATGTCATATTTTCATGTGTGATTTATTTCTATTTATGAATCCAAAAGGTATGATCCCCATGCTCCTTTGAATGCTTAAATTTTGTTGAAAATTTCATTATTCGACAATTTTTTCATGTTGATAAATTGTTGAACTTGAACTTGAAACACAAACCTCATGCAAAAGTTCCTTTGAGAAATTATATTATCATTGTGCTAAAATTTGGCTCAGGAGGCGATGACTCCTACATTTCTTAGACACACACCATGTGGAGGGTCCATGGTGAAATGCCATCAATGTTGCACTAGGGTATTAATGTGACCAGCTATGGATTTTGCCTTGGCATTTCCCACAAGATTATAAATGAGTAAACTTACAATGCCATAGACGTTTCCACATTTTGAATTGATCAAACACAATTTTTTTTCTTTCATGATTGTAGGGAAAAAACATGCAAAAATCCAAAGGCAAGAATTTTTTAGTCTCATATCTTTATGTGTTGTGGTAGATTGGGTGCGAGAAGCCATATGCAAAAAGCCTTGTTTCTCACACCATTTTTTTTGGCACATTCATTTCCAACTTTTGAATGAATAGATTTTGCATCATGTTTTTCCACATGAGCCTAATTGTTAAATTACTAAGTCATAAAGTTTTATTTTCATTTAATGAATATTTCCCACATGCCATATTTATGAGCCTTAAAAATTACTAAGTTTTTTCTCATTGTGGAAAATTTAGTGTAGGCTTCCATTTTCAAGATTCCATCTCACTGGCATCATTCATACCAACACTCACATTGGCTTGTCCTGCAACCTTATGGCACCCACAACTCCCCAGGCCGTAAAACCTCAAAAACCCCAAATGCTATAAATTGGCTCATGATGCTAATTTTAATCTCTTTTCTAGTATTTGATATAATTATGATGATTTTTGGATATATGAATGAGTTTTTTTATTGTATTAATGTTATTCTTTCTCATTTTTCCAATTCAATTTATTATGCATTGTTCTTTCAAGTCATATGGAAAATATAGGGAAAGTGGGAAAGAGTGATAAAATAGCCACGATCGAGAAAGAAAAGGAAAATATGAAATATGAGTTCCACGGTGTCGAGGTAACCTCTACGATTTCCTTAGACTAGGACAATCTATCATATACTCATCTTTGGCATGTCAACATCAATGAGTTTTAGGAACATATTCTAGTCAACCCTAAGAATTACATGGTAAGGAAATTTCAAAAGAGTGGCATTACACATGCAATAGGTTTCCCACCTTCTTTAGTCAGCCCTGAGCTCATTCATTGATGTAAGGAGTTTTATCATGGGGATTCATGGAGGATCATCACTTTAGGGTGATAGGTGGTGGCCAACTTGTCACCCTCATCTATTCCATTGAATTATATAATCCATTCATTTAAATAAATAGAGGTATGTGAGAGGGAATATGCCCTCAATATGTGGAAGAAAGATCTTCTAGGTTGTACTCAAGAGATAAATAATAAATGAATGCATACCCCTCAGCCAAGTGCAAGAAAACTTCCCAAAAAGCTATATAAAAGTGATTTCATGGAAGAAGCCAATGATTTGGTGACACTATTAAGTAGGGTGGAATTATTTTCTATCTCCAATGCCTTTGAGGAGAGGATGTTGTGTTTAATTGATGAAATTTTGAGAGGATAAAACAAGTTTCACTAGGAAAATATTATTAGTGACAACATAAAAAATCAGTTCGTATCTGTCAAGAAGCCTCACAAATTCTATATGACCTCCTACATTGTCTATGTGCTGGCACCAAACTTTCCATAGAGAGGCTTGAATTGTAAGGTAAATTTGGGAACAAGTCATGATCAAAACATCATTTATGAATGTTACCCTTAGTTTTAATACTAAAATTTCAAGATGAACTACAAGAGGGTAAATGATTCCTTTTTCATATACATTCTTAAATCTTTGTAAAATTAATTTGGGAATAAGATTTCATATTGTGCCAAGGTAATGGTGAAAAAATTTGGTTACTAGTTTATCCAATTCCATAAGTTTACATACTTTAGAGTCAAGGTTTTCTTCAAGGCCTCATATATATTTCCAAGGTATCTGAGAGAAAAGATGGTCTTACTCGAACTCACCTGATAGTTACAAACTTTGAATTAATTATTACAATTGAAACATAGATTTGGGGTGCCCTATCGAATGAATCTTGGGAGAGGGATGTATTCATGCCCAACAAATATTTTGGTAGAGAGCTCAGAGAAGGAAATCTAGGAATATGGGATTCCTCTCCACATTGTAAGATGAAGTTTGGACCCCTTGGGAAAGATAAAGAAATAGGTTGGGAGGAAACATGCAAATAAGCCACATATAGAGGATTTATGGGCTAATTGTGAGAATGACCAAGAGGTTAGAAACAAGCTCTACATGAGAATTTACTTCGAGTTCATAAGAACTCTGGATATATATACTATCCTTGACTAGGTAGAAGATGATGACCATAGATTGGGTGATGTTGCATATAATAAAATAGCCATAATCCCACTACCACTAATTAATTGGATAGAGGAGGAGGAGATTAAAATTGATGTGGTCACCCGTCTGATACTACAAAGAACAAATAAGTGGCTTCATGATAAAAAAACTTAATTGGAGCAAGAAGGAATAGAAATCACCTTAAGTGAGTGGTAGCAATGAAAGGCTCAAGAGAGTGATGATAGGGGAAGACAAAAGATAAGACTGAGGTAGGTTCTTCAAGAAAAAGTGTTGTATCTCCACTAACTACTTGATCAAGGAAAATAAAGGATATTTATGAGAGGCAGCCCATAGAGAATCATCAAGTCTATGAAAGGAAAGTGGTTGAGGGATAAAACACTCCCAAAAAGGATAAGAAAGGGGGAATTTTTATCATGGAAATCATTAAAGAAGATCCTTCCCCTCCCAAGGAATATCAACTAACAAAATCACCCCCTTTTCCACCTTCACCACCACCATACATTGCACCATTACCATCCACGTCCACTTCACTTCCACCTACTATGTCATCTTCACCCACTTTCGACATCTTTGTCCATCTCTCATCCACCATCCCAACCACTTATGTGGTTGTGATTGAATCTTCTTCAACCATTTTGTGATATTTGTCTTCCTCTATGATTCCACTTCCACAACCTAATTTCTCTACATTACCACATGTTATACCTACCATCCAACCCTTGATAGAAACCCTGTTAGAGTATTTCATTTTATATATGAAGAATATTTTGAAAGATTTTTTTGACACCTTGCTATCTCTAAATGTAAAGCCTCTCATGGCTCAACTTCTTGTTTCTCTTCCAAATCCTCCTCCTCCTCCTACCATGGAGCCACCAAAAATGTAAAATGTACAAATAATGTTGGAGGAGATGCAACAAAAACTAAAGGAGAATCTTGAGAAGGTAGTTGATACTAGGGATGAACCGATGGCTCTAGAATGTGAAGAATATTTTGAGGAGACAAAATAAGGGCTCAAGATTATATAACCTAATTAAGAAGCTTTTGATGATGAACATTGGGAGGAGGAAAATCTCCAAGAAGAAGAAGATAAAGAAAAGGAAGAGGAAAGAGGAAAGAGAAAAGGAAGAAGATATTGATTCTACACATACTAAAAAAGAAAGGGAGGATCACACTAAATAAGACTAGAAGATAGTTGAGGATGCTCCCAAGGATGAAGACAAAATGCAATAGGAGAATCAACAACAAGAAGTGTAGAAGAAAAAAGCTAGCACTACATCCTCTACAAAGCAAGCAAAGGATTCTTCTTGGTTGGAGCAGAAATTAAGAGATAAAGGCCCAATAGTATGACTTCCAAAGGCACATCTCAAGGCCATTTTGGCATATGTAGGATAAAATCCCAAGGAGAAAGGGAAAGTGAAGGTAATTCCACATATGAAGATCGATAGCTCGGGCTCTCACATTGTCCATGTTTCCACTCTAATGGTGGAAAAGGATTATGCCACCATCCAAGCCTCTGAATACCACGCCACTTGTATCAACATCAAACTAGACTCTAGAATGTAGAAAATTGATGAATTCCAAGGATACGTATCCACTATTTTGATCCAAATGGATAAGTATCAAGCCACCAAAATGGAATTAAAAGCACAAGTGGTAGAAATAACTGCCTTTATTCAATAGTTGGTTACTTCCAACGAGGAGATATATATAGAAGCTCCTACACCCACATTTATTTCCAAGGAAGAAGTAAGGTAGAACACATGAGAAGCATGACTAATTCTACTTCTTATTGGATCAACCGTGTTGCTACTATGAGAGATAAGGTCATGGATATATGAGTGGAATGCATAACCATTTCTTGATTTTGAGAATTGAAGTAGAGAAAGAAATTGAAGAATTTAAAGCTTTCTTAGGATATCATGATCCCACCTATCCCAAGTTGCATGTAATTAGAGATTTTTCTATGAAAATTTTAGAGCAAGAACATATTTTGACCAAAGATGAGTTGAGTAAGCCTGAAGAATGGCTATTCGCCATCAAATTTAGAAAAGAAGTCCTCTCTAGGGTGATACCTGAGTTGTAGTTGATTTATGAAAGAATAACCAACTTGATGATCTAGAGTGTGATTCAATTTTGCTGCTTCTGGCTAGAGTACAAATTCCTACCACAAAGTTAGATGCTATAATGATCAAGAAGGCTTCGAAGATTTAAGTACAAAAGAGATATACAAATAATTTAGATGGTGTTCTTTTGGATTTTGTTGCCCATGTATTTACAAGGTCAGAACAATTGATTCAGAGAAGACATTCATGTGTGGACCTTCACACAAAGTTGATGGAGGAGAATAAATTGATCACCTTCAAAATTAGTAGAGCACAACTGCCTCCTTGGCCATAACTTTCAAATGCCTTAGTAAATTTTGTTAAATATATTGTAAAAGAAAAGAAAGTTCAAAATATTTTAATAGAGGATAAATATTTGTAATTTCTAGCTATAGGAAAATATTTGTAACCTCAATGTGTGTGTGCCTAACTATTGGGGATTTTGTAGGATATTTCTTGAATATAAAATAGGATATGAATATTTTACATTCTCCTAGGTTCACATGTGAACACATTTTATATTGGAGAATATTGTAAATGTATTCAATGTATCTAAAACCCTAAAGGATATTCAATCTAGGCCCTTGAATAGGATTTAATCTTGGACATTGATTTGGAATGTAAAATCTATATATAGCAACCTCCTTTCATTTGCAAGGGGTAGAGAAGAATTGTTCTAACAAGGAATTTTGAAGAAATATAAGTTAAGAAATTTAAGTGTTGGTGATTTCCTTGTGTTCTTTGAATATATACATGATTCTATCTTCTAGTTTCAATAATGGAAAAGTGTTCGGATATCTTGATGAACTTTTTGCTCAAAAAATTTATAATTTCTTTATCGTAAGTTAATTTGTAAGGTTATTTTGAGATAATTGCATGCACTTAAATTTCAACTGTACATGTTTATTACAGTATGAAAATCTAAAGATTACCTTTGGAGATCACACTTGTTTTGTGGCACTATAGGTCAATCTTAGTTAAGCAGAGCTATGTTTTGGGAGTTTTTCTATTTGAAGAATCAACCATTGTTTCAACTATCCTTAGGTTTCAGATTTAGGATTTCTCTTGAACCCTCACTCATTTGATATTTCTTTATAAATCTATGTTAGAATAAGATTCTAGCATCACTGAACTATTATATTTGATGATAGAAGACTATTTTCAGATTGTTGTTCTAAAATTAAGGAAATGGTTTTGACAAGTCTTGAGACATTTTAGGAAACCCATTATAGTACCATAAGATTCTATCCTTGTTAACCATAAATTCCCTTTGTGATTACCAACAAATCACATCACTACTGAGCTATTTTTTGCATTTTCAAGACCCAACTTTCTAAACCTTGGGGTTATTTTATGAAGTTTTTCTAAAGAGAGCCACCTTTCAAGAGAGATAGAACACTTGTGTTTTATCTATTTTGTGTAGTACTAAAATACTCATCAAAAAAATATTCTTTGGATATTCTACTAAAATAAAAGCTTACCGATGCTACAAAAAAAAAACTAAGAAATATTGTTGAGAGTGCAAGTGTCAAGGTTGATGAAGATTATCAGAGCTCAATGGTGATAGATGGATATGAATTAGATGAAACTATTTGTAGAGAAAAGGAAAAGGACAAGTAAAAGGAAGTGTAGATTGAAGAGGAAGAAGCTCCAGAAAAGACCCCTAGAACCCCTAAGTATGTGCAAAAGAATCATTTTGAAGAATGGATCATTGGAGACAAGAGAAAAGGTGTATTGAAAAGTAGGGAAGCTATTGAATAATAGGTAAATCTATGTTTAAATTTATAATTTGAACCTAAAACATTGATTGAGGCATGCAAAGATGAACATTGGATAAAGGATATCCAAGAAGAACTACTCTAGATTGAGAAAAAGTAGACTTGGGAACTTGTCTCAAGACACACAAATAAAAAAATAATTAAAAATAGGTGGGTATTTAGGAACAAACCAAATGAGAAGGGATAAGTGGCAATAAGCAAGGCAGGACTTGTGTGTAAGGGAAACTCACAAGTTGAAGGAATATATTTTGAGGAGAAATTCTCTCCAGCGACAAGAATGGAAGCTATCAAGATGTTTCTAGATTTTACAGCACAAGGATTTCAAAGTTTATCAAATGGATGTGAAGTCCACTTTCTTGAGTGGAGACTTGGAAGAAGAGGTATACATTGAAAAATCAAAAGGATTTTAGTTATCAGACAAACCAGACATGGTGTACAAGTTGAAGAAGGAATTATATGGATTGAACAATCTCCTAGAGCTTGGTATGGAAGGTTGGAAAAGTATTTGATACATCAAGGATTGAATAAAGGTACCAAAAATATTAATCTTTACTTCAAAGTTAAAAATATCAAATACTAATTGTGGTTATGTATGTCCATGACATAATGTTTGGAGGAAATGAAGCTATGTGTAAGAATTTTGCAAAAGAGATGAAGAATGAGTTTGAGATGTCTATGTTTGGGAAGATGAATTTATTTCTTAGGTTATAAATCAATCAAATAGATAAAGGTATATTCATTTCACAATCGAAGTATGCCAAAGAAATTTTGAAGAAGTTTGGAATAGAAGACTCTAAATCTATATATGCTCCTGTGGTTATTGGTTAAAAATTGAGCAAGAATGATGAATCCCCTAAGGTTGATCAGATCAAGTAGAGATCAATGATTGACAAACTGTTGCACCTATTTGTTACTACATTGGATAACATGCATGCATTTTGTCTTGTGGCTAGATTTCAAGAAGATCCTAGAGAATCACATGTTGCAGTAGTGAAGAGAATATTTAGATACTTGAAGGGCACTCCAGATTATGGCTTATGGTATCCAAAGGATAAATATTTCACTTCAAATGCTTACACAGATGCAGATTGAATTTTTTCTATAGATGACAAGAAAGTTACAAGTGGTGGTGCATTATTTCTTTGATCTATATTGGTATCATGGTTGAGTATGAAACATAATTTAGTATCTTTATCTACTATAGAGGTTGAGTACATTCCAACAACATCTCATTGCACACAAGTGTTGTGGATGAGGAAAACATTGAAGGATATAAAAGTAGTGTATGATGAACCAATTTCTATCTTCTATGATAATACAAGTGTAATTAATATTTCAAAGAATTCAGTGATGCATTCAAGGACAAAGGATATTTCAATTTGATATCACTTTCTGAGAGATAAGGTTTTGGTAAATGAAGTGAAGCTTGAATATTTTCCTAGAAAGGACTAGATTGTTGATATATTCAATAAGGTTCTTCCTAAAGATATCTTTGAGTATCTCCAAGATAAGTTGGGGGTTATTTCCCCTCCCTCTTTGAACTAGATGCATAAGGAGATGCATCAGTCTAGTGGATCTCAAGATTCATTCTTTTGTCTATACTAATGTTGGTGGATACCTCTTAGGGGGAGTAGGTAGTGACATTGCTAATTTGGTACAATTTGATGTATGCTCATAAGGGGGAGTATATAGAGTAGTAAATGAAAGAAGTTATAGAGTAGCAATAAGCAAGTTGTTTGATTTTAAAGGGAGAGAATAAACATTACATAAATTTTATCCTTTACTATTGATGTGAAAGAGGGTGAGAGAGTCATGTGAAAAATAAAAAGTTATTAGGGAGAGAGAAACAAGTAAAGATTTCAAGTTACAAAGGGGGAGAGATCAATGTGAAAATGTTATGTTATTGAGAGGGAGATGTAATGTGCAGTATTGAATTATGTTTATATTCAGAGCTATTATGTCTTTGCAGGTTTTTTACATCATGTGTTGCCATCAATGACAAAGGGGGGGATTATTACAAGTATGATCAATTGGTGTTGTCATTGATGTCAACAAGCATTTTTTCTCATTAATGTTTGTTGTTGGATAAGATTTTTGCAAGAGTGTGAGTAGTTGATGCTTTGATTAGCTACATTATGTTGTCATTAGTAAAGCTACTAGTGTCAACCTTTAGTGTTGCTATGAATTTTTTTGTGATCTATGGTTGAATTTATATTGATTTAGTTGTGTTGAGTAATTGTTGAAGATGAAGAGGATGTATATTTTGTGCTTGGTTTCCAAGTTATTTTGAGAAAATCTGATAAAAAGAGGAAATAATGTGTTGCAATAGTGTTCTAGGTTACAAAGTTGTGTTCTAGTTTTTCTTCACATTTCTTATAGGTTGAAGATCTTCTTATGTATTTTGGATATGTTGGTGAGAGGTATAAAGAGGTGTTGTATTCAAGAATTGGTGTGTAGAAGAATTTGTGTTCACCAATGTGTGACTATGTTTTACAGAAGTGTCTTGGAGAAATGTTTGTGCTCCATGTTTCTCCTTAGTTATGTTTCAAGCCTTGTGAATCTGAAAGTGTGTTGATGGTGTCGGTTGTTTACCTTAGTCAATATGGTTTGAGGTTTGGTCCTTTAGAAGATGGTTTTCTAAGTTAAAGTGTATGGTAGAGTTGTTTGGATGTACTAGGTGTGTACATTCTCTAGGTGAAAGTTGTTACAAAGGATTTTATTGGATTTAAAGGTGCTTATAGAATATTCTAGAGTGTGTCCAGGTGACACTATTTTTCTACAAGTTACGGTTAGATCAAAGTAAATTCATACCTGAATTCTTAATGGTGTTTACACAAGTATCGACCAACCTTGATGTTTACACTACTTGAAAAGGTGCTTGGTTGTTTGTCAAAGCATGGTGTGGCATGTAAGGATGGATTTTGGTCATAGATAAGGAATTTTATGGTACACATTCATTATTTTCCATTGTGGGAATGTTCTGGCAATGACCTAATTTTAATTTTCATGTTTGAGGTGCATAGTCGACCTTGGAGAATGTTTCAAGGTTGAAGACAATATAAATATGAGTTGAGTTATAAGGGATGATAAGATAGATAACAGATATGTGAATGATGTGAATTGCAGAGTTATAGAGTGCAAAATTAAGAAGTATAGTGTGAGCTTTCATGTGTTAGATTATTGGATGCAGTGAGAATAAGGTGTCTATAATTCTTCAATCAAATTATGAAGGTGTTGGTGACATTATCATGGATATTTTGTTGCATTCAAATGATTTTCTCTATGTAACATTCCTTTGTTGAATACACCGAATACTGAGAGGGGGGGTGAATCAGTATTATTCTAACACAATTAATTACTAACCATCGAATTATCAATCCACATCTAGCTTCAAAAGTAAACCAAAACATAAAAGGAATCATAACACATTGACACCAAGGTTTTTTACATGGAAAAAAAAAAGGGAAAAAAAATGGTGAGGATTAGCTCACAATAAATTATAATCAATTACAAGATATTATAGGTCTCACTACCAAGACACACTATCCTTGAAAGGCTCACAACTTGAAGTAAATACAAAATGGCTTATTGCAAAGATATAAAAAGGTATGGCTCACTGTCAAATGATGAAATGAGTAAGTACACCTTCAAAGTGTACAGATTAGTTTTGGTTATGCTTTGGAATACCAAAAATTTTTCTCTAGTTCTAGGCATATAACAACTATCAAAACCCTTGCACTACAGCACTTGTCACATCACTATATACCACACCATTCCTTTTATGTCTTTCATCATCCTCATCACACACACATATAAGCATAGCTTCATATTTATACATCAATTAGGTCAGCTTAAATCTAAAGTCCTTTTGGTGCATAAGAAAAATTATAACAAACAAAAATTAGGTCAGCCTGGACCTACTAAGGAACACTTTAAACATTTATAAGATAAGCAGTAATTAACCCTATCGTCCAAAAGAATGTCAAAATTTTGTCACTTAGATAACTTATCCAGTTCAACTGAAATTGTTGAAAGCTCATTTATAGTTGTAACTAACACTCCTAAGCAACATATCAAAAAATCATAGAATTTCCTTTTACTGAGAGGATTTTTGGATCAAAATATCAGATCAGTATAGACACACAATTTACTTAGACAGTTACCAACCAATGTTGGCATCAATGACAACAAACCCAAAGGTCACCTTCTTCATTCTTGTAACAATCTCCCCCTTTTTCATTGATGGAAACATGTGCCAAAGATGAGACTTTCTTCAAAAAAAATAATTGTGTAGCATTAACATACTCAACTCCCCCTATCATATATATAGGAACACCAAAACTCACCAAACACCAAAACATAACATAACATTCTTTATACAAACTCTTCTCCTCTTCCCCCCCTTTGACATCAAGGAAAAAGGACTAGGAAAAGATAAAACAAACTTCAAATCAAGAATTGGGGGCACCTTGTAACTCCTTGAGAATCGCTTCCCAAGCCGGATTTCCATCATCCTAGACTCCTTTTTCCTTGTATTGAGTTTTATGCAGAGATTCTAATTCCACTAGGAATTATTCTCCTTCTTTTGAAGTGGATGGAACAACGTTCATCTTCTCATTTTTTTTCTTCCATCAACACATTTGATATAGAGACATGTCTAGACATAACCAACTCTCCAAGCTGAGCATAACATCACATAGCATCTTCTTTCTTCCTTTGCAAGATGAAAAAAATATCTCAAGATCTACACTAGAAACCCATCCAGCATAGTTTCTATCACCTGCAACCTTATAATCTCTAGATGAATTTGCAAGTTGAGACTCAATCAAGTCCATTAATTCCTTGACACCTCGAGTGGCTTCAGGCCACTTCATGCAATAGAAAACTAGCAACTAGGATTCATCATCACATTCTCTTACTTATTTCAAATTTGCAAAGACCTATCTCATGCAATTATACACTTGTCTTACATAAACAATAGTCTTTTCTCTAACATACTTAACTCCACTTCTTTTGTAGTCTATACCTTGAGGTTAGACATGTACTCTTTGACTAAATAAACTATAAGCTTTAAATTTACAATTGGAGCTAAAGAGTTATCTATTGTAACATCAGGGGATGTCTCCTATAAATCTTTAATAGCTGCATTTATCAATTCACTTCCCTTTTGATATGACTTTGTAGCTTCTTGTGTGACAGAGTTGAGAAATTTGCCACTTACTTTTATTGTCACCTGGTGTAATCTTGGTCAAGTCCACATAACCTGGATGATATGGAAGCTTAACTAGATAGGGTGGAAGCACATGTTGAAGTACATTTTTTTCTGAAAGAAGACCTTTAAGGGTACTTCAGGATGATTCTCCAAATGGATTTGACAACTCAAAACCTTTTGGAATTTCTCCTTTTCTCTTCTTAGTCGGAATGGATTTCTTATATTATTCTTTCTTCTTTTCTTCTTCTTTTTATTTTTCTTCTCTGGATGAATTTCCAAAGGATTTGTTCTATTTTATTTCTCCCTTTTGTCCTCATCATTGTTGTCATTATTCTTCCTTTTTTCCTTACTCCCTTCACTTTCATCTTTGTTTTTATCATCCCCGTTTCTGGTAGATTCTTAATGTTCTTCTTGTTTATGAATGGAATGATATTTATGTTGATCATCAGACATTTTGTTGGTTGTCTCTTCTATGTTAGTTAGAGGGGAAACAGTCTCTGAAACACCATGTATCTCATCAATAGTCTCCAAAACTAGATTATCTATCACTACTATAGCATCAATATTTATTTGTGCTTGATCTATGTGGGATGAAGAGCTGGTTCTTGTCCCATAACTCCTTGCTAGTTTTTTAATTACTTCCTAGGTTTCTTGTCTCACTTTTTCCATATTCTCTTACTCTTTAGTCATGAACATATTAACTCTTTGCTTTACTCTAAATAGAGTAGAGAATTCTTTTAACATATTGGTAACTTCTATTTTAGAAAGAGATGAACCACAAGAATTTATAACATCACTTATCATCTTATCTTCAACACTCACAACCTCTTTCCTTTTATGTACTAAAGCTTCCCAGACGTTTTTAGTTATTTTGGACTATATGGTTTCCATAATTACATTACATATAACTATATACTAAATAAAAACATTTATGATGGTTTCCTTCCCTTCATCATTAAACTTATCAAATAACTCAATAGTTAACATGAGATCATTATCAATCAAATTATTTATTAGGGCTTCTAGATCTAGAGATGGTTGATCACTTACTGGAGGAGATCCATGCATGTCCTTCATAGGATCATATGAGTTAACTTGATTAAGGAAAAAATATTTAATAAAACACTATGAAACCAAATGAAAGTTCTAGATATCGTAGTTACAAATCTAAATTAAAAAAATAGAATTTTATCCTTCATACAAATTTTTTTATGTTGTATACGGTGAGTGTCACTCCTTAAAAATGTTGTTTTTTTTAAAAGCTAGTTTTTGAAGGAGATGGAAAAAAGTGCAATCTTATTTAAAAAAATTTGAAGAAAATATATTTAGAATCTATAGATAAAACATAAAAATCACTAGTTTGCATCATCTTCAAATTCCTCACGATTTAGCCACTATAAGAGCCCGAAAGTGAAGATTTAGTTTTAAAAAATCAATTCAGTGTCCAGTTTTCCCAAAAATTGTAAACCAATATTGTGGGATCACCTAGGATAAAAAAAATACAAAATAAATTTCATAAATTCTTTACCAAGTTATGGTGGTTAGAAAAACAAGTGTTAATATTTTTAAAAAGTTCTAATAAAAAATCCATATCTAATTATTTACTTGCAAAATAATTACAAAAGAAAAATGCAACACATCCAGGAGTGTATCGTCTACTTATATTGAATTTTTCAAAAATAATTATTTTTTTCTTGTACTTAGATTGGTCTAACATACACCTACTTTTCATTTTCTACTTGAAAATCTAGTAGTACTACATTGAAATTTCAAATTTTCACCAAATATATTTATTTTTTTCCGAAAAAAGACTAGTATCTTAGAAAATACATTCAACTTGCTACAAATTCTGCTCTTACATATTTTTCAAATTATGTTAATAACCTATTAAATATTTTATGTCAAGTTGGCTAACTCTATTTTTTTGAACTTTCATTGCCACTTAAGGGCCTATTTTGGACCCCCATGATCCTACACTCGCCCATCTCTAATCAAAATACTAATCATATAACCATAATATTAACCCTAAACCTAAGCGTAACTATAATCCTTGATCATAACACTAATCCAAACCCTAACTTTAACTCTTACCCTTACCCTTACCCTTACCCTAACTATTACCCTAACTATAACCCTAACCCTGACCCTATCACCAACCCTAACTCTAATAGTAATCTTAACCTAAACCCAATTCCATATCTAAGCATAACCTTGACCCTAACCCCAAGTTTATCTCTAACCCAAACCCAAACCCTAATATTCAACCTGACCCTAATCCTAATTCTAACCTAAACTTAACCTCAACCCTAACTCTAATTTTATATCGAACCATAACCCTTACTTTAACCTTGAACCTAACTTAACCCTAGTCATAATCCTTAACCATAAGCCGAGTCCTAAACCTAACTCTAATTATTACCCTTACTGTTACCTTTACCGTTACCCTAACCCTATCAGCAATCCTAACTCTAATTTTAATTCTAACCCAAACCTCATTCTATATTTAACCATAACCTTGACCCTAACCCTAATTTTATCTCTAATCCAAAACTTAACCCTAATCTTAAACCTAACTATAACCAACCAAAAATTTAGACCTAACCCTAACCCAACCCTAAATCTAATTTTGAATATAACACTAATGGTAACCCTAATTATATCTCTAATCAAAATCCTAACCCTATAACCATAATCTTAACCCTAAAACTAACCCTAAAATTAGCCTTAACCTAACTGTAATCCTTAATTCTAACCTTAATCCCAACCCTTACTCTAATTTCTACCCTTAGCCTTAGCCTTAGCCTTACCCTAACTGTAACCCTAACACTAACCCCATCACGAACCCTAACTCTAATTTTAATCCTAACCCAAAGCCAATTCTATATCTAACCTTAACCTTGATCATAACCCTAATTTATGTATAATGTAAAACCTAACCCTAATATTAACCCCAACCCTAATCCTAATTTTATCCTAACCCAATCTCAACCCTAACTCTAGTTTATACCTAACCATAACCCTAACCCAAAATCTAACCCTAGCCCTAAACCTAAACTTAACCCTAACCCTATCCCAATTCTAACTCTAATATTAACCATTACCTTGATTGTATCTCTAATTGTAACCTTCATCCCAACCCTAATTCTACCTCTAACCCTAATGCTCATCCTAATTGTAACACTTTCCATAATCCTAACCCTAACCCTATTCCAAAGACTAATTATAATTATACCCCTAACCCTAATTCTATCTCTAACCATAACCCTAACTCTAATCCTAATAGAATCTGTAATCGTAAGCCTAACTCTAATCCTAATTATATCTCTAACCATAACCCTAACCATAACCATAACCCTAACCCCCTAACTCTAACATTAACCCTAACCCTAATTCTACCTCTAATTATAACCCTAGTCCTAAAACTAATTCTATATCTAACACTAACCCTAATCTTAACACAAACCCTAACTGTAATTCTATATCTAAGACAAATGCTAATGTTAACACAAAGCCTAACTATAACCCTAAATCTATATTTATCCCCAACTCTAATCTTAACACAAAATCTAAACCTAACTCTAACCCTAATTCTATCTATATGCTTAATCTAACCCTAACCCTAACCTTATCCCTAACCATAATTTTATCTCTAATTGTAATCCTAACCCTAATCCTAATTATATCTCTAATTGTAACCCTAACTATAGCCCTCACTCATTTAATATTTTACATGTTGCACTGTGAATGCTACTAGGATATATTAGGAAATAATGCATGAACACCCACAATCTTAATTTATTTCCTACATAAACCTATTCAAGAGAAAATCATGCATACAACTAACCATAATACATAGATCAAATAGACAAGACACAAGATAACATAAGATATACCCTAAGAAAACCCTCAAGAGGGAAAACCTACCCTCCAAAAGCATCCATACTCCTATTATTCAACAATAAAACAATACAAGAGTTAAAATGAATACCTCTAAAGCAGCAAGCCTCTACAATATATCCTCATGTATCCAAGGATGAATCCACACATCCCATGGCATGCTTCACATATGCACTCCTCAAAAAGACTCAATAATGACAACCCACTCACCTAGCCAACCTTAACCACTAAAGAGGTGCTTGATTTTATAGAATCAATTTCACACAAATATTACCAAGTGGTAAGATAAAACCATGTGAATATAGGACAACTAAATCCTTATTTAATAGTGGGTACAAAGTTTTCACTTTATTAAATATTTTCCCCACTATTAAATCATTATATTGTGTCTCTCACACATTAAATAATAATACCATACAAGTGGTCCCCAAATAATTACCTAGTGTGATCAACCTCACCTCTTAGGTGCATTACAACTAAATAGTTATTTAATTACAACATTATAATAAGACATTTTATGCAATGGTGTTCAACACCATATCCCAAAATTCTCCCACTTGTATACATTGCATAAGGGATCAATCAAAAAATACATCATCATAGCCATACATAAAACTACACGAATCTCCAACATGCTCTCATGCTCTATCAAGATACCTACAATAAAACCAATGTTACCACCATCTCAAGAAATAAATCCTCTCATCCTCCAGAGTGCCACCTATGGAAGAAATGGAACATTCCAAGGTGAAGATGCACCAATCCAAGAACACAAGCATCAAATCCAAGTGATAACAAAAGCTCCAAGCTACTGCCAAATATTAAAAACACACATGATCAAAAATAGTATCCACAACACATGCTAATACATCCAACCATCCATACCTCCTAGGTATCAATAACATCAATAGACTCATACCAACAACATACACAACCCTTAAACTACAATTAAAATATCCCTGTATCAAACCTATCAATGGAGAACATACATATCCAAGAACTCACACTTCACATGTAATGTCAAATAATATCAATTCTACCAATCAATACAATATCAAGGTGTGATAAATGATCAAAAAATGAAGTACCAAGAACAATAACAATGATCTAAACATGCAACCCCAATAGTTGCATACTCTCTCACAATATACTACCACCATCCTCTCAAATCATATGAACATGAACCTACATAAAGGAACCATAGAATGAAGATAGAAAACCTATAAACCCACAAACTGAGATATCAAATAAAATCTTATAGACATCAAGAATCAAACATCAAATAAACCATAGATCTAATTTTCCAAACATGTCCAAAAATGATTAACCATAGTCAAGGAACCAAATAAGCATCAAGGATATAAGAACAACCTCCTAACACCAAACTGAATCACCACCAAATAACCACATACATGATCATGGTGTGCCAATTCTCAAATATACCTACATATCTATGATACCATAATCATATCCAATATTGTACCTTCACTCAACTACCACCCATACAAGACTCCAAGTCTCCACTTGTTTTAATCCATATCCTTAAAGCCAAAGACAACCTATGTACATGTCACCACCAAATTCCTTGACTCTAAAAAAATAACTTTAAATCTATATAAGGAAGCACCAAACTTATAATCAACTGTACCATCATAAATATCATATAAAAAAATGTACTCCCTCAAGGTTTCACCTCTTGACTCATTTGGATTCTCATGCAATCACACCTTGAATATTAGGCTCCTACAAGTGATCAAACAAGTACAATCAATTCTTTACACCACAAACTAAAAATATACTCGATCCACTATGTAGTATACTATACATGCTCTCCAACTCCTATTTAAAATAAAAAATTTGATTTTGTATGACAAAGTTATGCTCAAAATTGTGTATAAGATAAAATATGGCTGCTTGGCTCAAAAAAATAATCAAAAACTACAAAATCAAGAAACTAAACCTGTACCATTGCATAGTGCCGTTAGAGTAATAATTTTATTACGCTTAATTAATTACATCATACTGGTTAATTAATTAAGTCACTTATTCCTCTAGTTGCTTAAGCTAAACTTAGGCGCATTAATAATTATTTATTAATTATTAAGTGTGCACACTAGGGTTTCATTTAGGGTTTCCCTTTTAGGGTTTCTTGATCTCCTTCATAAGGATTTTTTTCTCTTTGTAATAACAAAGATTCTAATAATGCATTTTACACTTTGAGGTTTGCAGAACATCTTCTTGGTTTTGCATGTCTTTTGCATGTGACAGGTATCCATTTGCATGCAGGTGATCTTGGATTCTAACATGGTATCAGAGCTCCAGACCTGCAGCTACCTGTTCGTGATCTAAAGATATGGCTTCTCGGTGAGTTTCAAGTGCAAGGGTTTCCACAGGCATCTTTTCTACAAGATCTGGGGGTAGCTGATTTTTTGGCACACTATGGGCTCAAACGGACGTCGCCATCGCGTTCGCAACGCCTCAAAACCCTAGGAACGCCTGTCGTTTGGTTGATATTGGTGATCTTGATCTGGGAGGCAAAAATTTTTTACCAGGGAGGCCGTACGGCCTCCCCAACACGCATTTCGAGGTCGAAAATTGCACAAAAATTGAGAAAATGACCTTTCTCGAGTTCTGCTCAAGGCCAGCCGCTCCTAGCTTAGAACGAAGTCACGACTCCGCCACCTTGCTGCCACCTCGGCGCCACTCCACGCTTCATCACGCTGGCTCCTGGCTGCACGGACCAACAGCAATGCTCTATGCAGCCGTGCCATTGCCACATAGGGGGACCTGGCGCTATGCACCGGCCACTTCAAAGCATCTGGCAGGGTCCTGTGGAACCACTTACCTCACATGGGTGACCACATTTCTCATGCCTTCCGACTGGCCACATGGCCTGTGTGGGCTGTATTTTTGAGGGGGTCATTTTTGTGATGTGCTGACGTCACAAATGACGTGATGTCGACGTCAACGGAGTCATCGGGTGACCCATTGTCCTAACCCTAGTTTTCTCTAAAGAAGCAGTTTTTTTCTTTTTTGCATAACTTGGGCATACGGTATCGAAATTGGGCAAACGAGATATCGCCGGAAAGCTGGTTCCGAGCACTATCCTGTGGTGCTGTTTATTTTTCAGTATTTTCCTGTTTTACTGCATTTATTTCTGTTTGAAGTCAGATGTACTTTTTATGCTTCCGAGCTCATAACTTTTTGCCACGATCTCCGATTTTCGCTATCTTTGCGGCGTTGGAATGGTATTGAGGAGCTCTATGTTGCTGTCCATGCACTTTTTTCTGTATCTATCCCAAGTTTTTCATTATTCCAGATTTGGCCCGATGGGTGTTTTGGAGATTACTTGGATATTTTGACAGTTGGGAGAGTGCTTCTTGCATCTTTGCACTTCATTTTCAGTGATACATCATTTAATAATGACTGCTGCTTCATAGATTCCAGAGTTGTTCCCGTTTGGAGTTTTCGAGTGTTCCGTGGCATCGGGTCTGCTGTTGCATGATTATGATTCCGATATGGTTTCTTGTAGACAGAAGTATCTTTCCTTGCTTGCCAGATTGCGGTTCCAGTGTTACTCTACAGTGTTCTTCCAGTGCTTCTTTGCAGCATGTCATATCATTGTAGGGGGTTTTGTCCCACTGGGTTTTCCTCCTCTACCTCTTTCTTGCATTTGTAAATGGGTACCTGATCAGGCCTAGTTGCCGGGACCCATCTTTTCTTGCATGCATCTTATTCTAGTGTTTTTAGCTTCTTCCTAAGTTCATCTTAAGGGGGGGTGTTAGAGTAATAATTTTATTACGCTTAATTAATTACATCACACTGGTTAATTAATTAAGTCACTTATTCCTCTAGTTGCTTAAGCTAAACTTAGGCACATTAATAATTGATTAATTATTAAGTGTGCACACTAGGGTTTCATTTAGGGTTTCCCTTTTAGGGTTTCTTGATCTCCTTCATAAGGATTGATCTCTTTGTAATAACTGAGATTCTAATAATGCATTTTACACTTTGAGGTTTGCAGAACATCTTCTTGGTTTTGCATGTCTTTTGCATGTGACAGGTATCCATTTGCATGCAGGTGATCTTGGATTCTAACACTCGAACTACCTTTCCAACAAGTATACGAACTCAAAAATCTATCATCTTGGGAAAACGTTACACTTGTTTGAAACAAACGTCCAATTTAACTATATAAAGAACTCTCATGTGGACACCACTACAAATCAAATTTGATTTAATTCTTTAAATATTAAAAATTTAAGATTTTTTAAAGGGGCAGATTTTATTAATATTATAAAATGAATACCTTAATAAATGTGTTAAAAGGGGTGGGGGAGAGGATTTGAAACTCATTTAAATTTAAAACTTTAAAATTCTAAAGTTTAAAACTTTGAATAAAAAAGACAATGGGTTTTAATCTTTATTTACATGTAGTTAAAGAAAATTACGGACTAGGCATATAGTGATGTAACAGGGTCTGACAGATGTGGGTATGGTTCTATGGACCCATGCCCCAATTATAATATTTTTGTTTTTAATTTTTTTAAAGGTTTTTCCGAAATAAATTTTGTAATATTTATCTTAATAATATTTTCATAAAAAAATTTAGGCGTAGGTTTTATTTATGTTTAATTAGTTTTGCCTCTACAGACCTATACAATCGTACTATTATACAACAGGTTGTGGGGGCAATTTTTTTTTTTTTTTTTAAACTTGGTCAAAATAGGTAAAAATTTATGTCATTTTCATCTCTCATCCATCTTGGATCCAATGGTGAGGTCCATTTTGTATCAAGAGGTCATCTACAAAATTTCCTCTACAAAACCCTCATATGAAAGCTCAATCCAAGAAACTCTTTTGACCCAAATTTTTCAAGCTTCAGATCTACAAGAAACCCAACAAAACTTGACAACCCAAAAGACCAAATCTGTTAACAAACACCTACAACATGTGCTCCATATCTTGTAATGCCTCAAATCTAACTTTCATGTCCATGGATTCAAATTTGCACAAATCTACTCAAACAAGGGTTATAAGAAAAACATGGAATCTCACACCTCGCATAAACCATTATATTTTTTATACCACTTTTTAGGAAATAATGCATGAATACCCACAATCTTAATCCATTTCCTACATAACCCCCTAAGAGAAAAATATGCATACAAGTAACCATAATGTTTAAATCAAATAGACAAGAAACAAGATAACACAAGGTATACCCTAAGAAAACCCTCAAGAGGGAAAACCTAGCCTCCAAAAGAATCCATACTCCATCTATTATTCAAAAATAAAGCAATATGAGAGTTACAATGAATATCTCTGAAGCATCAAGCCTCTCTAATGCATCCTTATGTGTCCAAGTATGAATCCACACACCCCATATCATTCTTCATATATGCACTCCTCAAAAAGACTCAATAATGACAACCACTCACCCAACCAACCTTAACCACTAAACATGTGCTTTCTTTTATAGATTCAATCTCACACAAATACAACCAAGTGGTAAGATAAAACCATATACCACAAAACCAGGTGAATACAAAACAACTAATCCCCTATTTAATATTGGGTACTAATTGTTCACTGTATTAAATATTTTCCCCAATATTAAATTATTATCCCATGTCTCTCACACATTAAATAGTAATACAATTTTATAATACAACATACAAGTGGTCCCCAAATAATTACCTAGTCTCATCAACAACACCTCCTAGGTGCATCACAACTAATTATTTAATTAGAACATTATAATAATAAAAATATGTAATGGTGTACAGAACCATATCCCAACAACATATATATAATAATAATATATAAAATATACCAAGGTTATCCTTCTCAAGGCATTTATTGCACTTTTATGTGAGAAAAAGATTAAAAAATAAACACCTCAAGAAAGATATCTATCGAAATATTTTATATGTATTATTAAATGTATGCTATTCAATATTATGTGAAATACTACAAAAGTTGTCATTGATGTCAAAATGTTCCTTGTTACCCTAGAAATGGAGGTCGTCTACTTAAGTTTATTTGATCTATTCATGGCTTCCAATAGTAGTGATGGTTGTGGTCTAAGTCTAATATCTTAAGTTGGTCTACACTGGATTGGTTGTAGGGTTTGGACCCTTGGTAGGGCTTTATCCTAAACTCTCTCAAATCCTAAGTGTTTTCCTAGTTGATTAATTTATGTTCTATATCATCATTGATTGTCTATCATAGGTTACATGTCACTTCGGTTTTAACTTAAGCCCTTCAATACCATTATTTATTGGACTCACTTACTATCTGATCTAGTCACTACATTTGTTTGTCAAAATTAATTAGGAGCTCCCACTTAATCTCTATGAGTTCCAACTCTCATCATATGATTGTGTCACCCTAGTTTGGTGCTCTATTAAGCATTTTTATTCCAAAGTATTGTTTTCATGAGTATGTGAAGTTTTGAAACCTATAAAAAATGAGCCCAAATGTAAAGACTGTTTTGTGATAGGGATAGGTGTCGTATGTCCACATGTTTTCAATGGTAAAGGATCATCCCATTTATGTATGTGTGATGCTATTGAATATTGATGTATGTCTAGGATGAGGTATGTGCCATTGAATTTTAAATGATAAATTGATGGCTATGTTGTAAATCAAGGTGGAACATGCAACAATATTAACTTAATAAAGTGGTTGAAAATATGAAATATGTGTGTTCAAGATTACCATAAATAAATTATGTTATTAAAAATTCAGCAATGAAAGAAAAATCAACAATACCAAAAGTTGCCAAACATAAGTGACACAAGATATACATAGAGAAACCCTTGCAGGCAAAAAATCCACAACCAAAGAGATCTAAAAGATTGCGCTAATATTCAAATGAGATGCAACAAATAAACCTTCTCCTTCTATTTAGGCAACACTTTTTTGCACTGACAACCTGTTAAAAAAACTCTACAAACTACTCTCATTGCTCCAATATATAGAATTTCGTGGGAGAGAATACCACAAATGGTATCCCAAAACAATAGAGAAAACCACCTGGAAAAGACCATGTGCTACTTAGTGGATAGTCTATAAGCATGGTGAAAAATATTAAATGATCACATGTGATGGAGTACATGACCACTGAGGGGGTGAGTCAGTAGTCTAATTAAAAATTAAATTTCAATACTAAACTCACTTGTCTATTTCAAATAAACCCATTGAGACACCTCAATCATTATAGATATTGAATGTGGAGGGAGCCATAAATAACATGAAAATTAGAATATAATACTTGAACAAATATATCCAATCAAGCACAATATAAGAAACCACAAAGAGAATACATAACACTAGGTTTATGAGTGGAAAACCCTAAAAGGGTGAAAAACCACTCTAAACATATACTTCATTAGACCTCACTAGTCAAAACCTTACAGGTTACAAGTCTTGTTCCTCACTGGATAATAATAAGCCTCACCGGCTACAATATGCCTCACTGCCAATCTACAAGCCTCACTAGATGATTCATATGCCTCACTAGAAAAACTCCATGTCTCATTGGAAATCTTCAAAAAGGAAAATAAAATATTATAGAGGGTTACCACATTTCACTTCAAACCACTTCTCAAACAAATTTTCACCATAGTTTTCTTTCCCTTACCACACCCTTTTAACACCATTATGATAAAGAATTCAACATTGTAATCACCATCATGCCATCATGCTTTGATATAACTTCACACTTACCTTTCATAAAGAATTACACCTGCTTTGCCAAAACCAAATTCAATTTCATCACAACATATCTCAATAATTTGAAGACACAATTCAAAATAATTCATCTGCTCTTTCTACGATCACCATGCTTTTTTCATGAAAGGTACATCACCTTCAATACCTGAAAAATTTTCAGTCATCTCTTTCTATCATATCTCAATCAAGAACAATTATATTTTACTCACAAAGCTTATTCCATCTTCAAACTATAGAACCTCACACTTTGAATGCAAAGAACCTTTCAAAACTCTTCAAAATATTCAGATTTCATGTGGAAGTTACACAAACAAACATTAACAGACATACTATACTATGCAATAAAAACTAAAACTCCATTAACGGTCCTAATATTCCTCATAAGATATCACCTTTCTTAGAAAACTTTCACCAAGCACAAAATTATGTTCATATCAACATCAAGTGTCACTATGTTATTCATGTCTCTTTATTATTCAGGTAGCAAAAAATTATGTCATAGTCTTCAACAATGTTTCAAACACCTCTAAAAAAGATTTGCGATAACCCATTAGAATTCATATATATATAGTTTTTTGGCGCCATCAGAGAAAAACATACATCTTTTTCTTCTCCAAACAATTGCACTACACACAATGCAATCCCTTAGTTTCTCCTTCCATCGTTTATTCAAAGAATAGTTACAAAACCGTGTAACTAAAAATAAAGTTGTTGACCTCCATTTTCCTGTCAAAATAAACACTTGTGAAGTAATCATTCAAATTTAAAGAGAGCCTTAGATTTTTCATTTCCCACCAAGACACAATTGAATAACAACCTTTTATTTTTCTTTAGGCAGTTTAAAAAGAACCATTAACATGCCATGTCGATAAACCCTAGGACAGGGAACCAATCAATAAATGAGCTTAAACACTTAATACAATACTTAAATAACTTGCTACCTACTATACAAGGTCAACCATCTAATATAATATAAAGTTATTTCTTCTTTGAAGGCTTTCACAACACTTAAACCCTTGGTCTTTATGATATGGAATATTCTTAGGGTTTAAGATGCTTAGGTTGAAAGATATAGAAATGTCAACAACCTAAACCTTTGAGAATTTTGCATCAATATCAACACCATGAACCAAGAAAGATAAATGAGCATCAACACTAGGAATTGAATCATGTCCACAGTACCTTTAGTCACTTGAGCATCAACAACATGAAATTAATGAACAAGATCTTATCATCAATAACAAACATAACTCCTAAAATTGAATGAACAAACTAAACAAACAAGCTCTTAGAGTCTCGTCACTTCAAATACAAACAAGATCTTTGTAAATATCATAACGATTCTAGTACTAATCCCTTCTCTCAAGCTTTGTAACCATTTTGCTAGAGTCATACAAGTCAAGTTTATATTAGCCACTCAATGCTCATTATACTTACAATGCTGATCACCTTTGGTCATGTCAAAACATGAAAAGTCCTTGTATCTTGTATCTCTTGTTAAAAAACACTCGCCCTACACCTTTATAACAATCACCATTCTCCTTCAACACCAATCCAACTAAGATGATGGGACACTAATACTTTAGCATTAGTACCATGAAATTCCAACACCATACTAAAGCAACTCACTCAATGATCTTTGAAACTTTGTGATACTTTTGCATCAACAAGGTACCATTAACATTATCACCAAAAAACATAAAATAAACAAGATGAACAAGTATCAAACACAATCAACCCTTGAAATCAATGAAAAACAACATCAACAACATGGCCTTCACGTGGATGCCTAACCCATAGCCAATCAAAATTGGTCATCTTGAGTGCTCCATAACTCTCTGATGGCTTTAAAAGCTTCATGCAATAGCATGCACCAACATGCAAACCTAAGAGCCCAATCATGCAAGAGCATGCAAAACATGCAAATAAAATATAAGGACATGCACACCAAAGTGGTCCCCACTCACAAAGTTGGATGCCCAAGAGAAATATCCTCCCAAAATTCTCTTTAACCATTATAATGGGTCCACCTCTTTGAATGCAATTATAAGTTGTCATAGGAAATAAATATTTTGTCTCTCATGTTCTCTAGAACACTTTCCAAAGAACATGGAGACACACAATTGTCAACTTAGGATAAAAATTATAATGTCACCTATCCTAACACTCTCCCACTTGACATTATACATTATAATTACATCCATGAGATACAAATAAATATATAATTAAGTACAGTGATCAAGGTCTGTGTCCTTCCTACACCAAGAGAACATATCCATGGCCATTCACTTTGTGAGAGAATCTACAACATTAACCAAAGTATCAACCTTCTCAATCAATATTTTACAATTACCAACCTTTTTCATACAATGTAATACTAAACATCAACATGCTTAGTACAAGCATGATACAAAGGATTTTTGGCTAAACATATGGTACTTTGTCACATCTAATCTGTATTATCTTGCAATCAAAACTAATACCATTACCAAGTCTCTTTAACCAAATTTCCTCCTTCAAGGAAATGTAATATAGCAGCCATATAATTTGCTTGAGTAGTGAAAAATCCAATTGCAGTTTACCTCTTACTCATCCAACTCATTGCACCTCCAAACAAACTAAAAACATAGCCACTAGTGGACCTTTGACTATCCAAGTCACCTGCCCAATCTGCATCAATAAAACTATGTATGTCCAATGACTTATCCACATCATCCATACCACATGATAAACCAAATAGTAATATAAAATATAACACAAATATCTAAACACCCTCTTAACAAAATTCCAATGCTCTCTATCAAGGTTAGATATAAACCTGCTAAAAAATCCCATTGTTTGGGTTGTATTCACTCTAGTGTAAACCATTGCATACATCAAACTACCAATGGCACTAGCATAAAAAAATGTTAGATATATATCCAAAATCATCCTTAGAATTATAAATCATGTCTAAAATCAAGTTAGTACCAATCCAAAACCTCTACAAAATAGTATCAACATACTTACTATAACTTAACCAAAGATTTTTGTGAGATTGATCCTTACTGATCTCCACCTGAAGGATATATTTTGCAGCCCCCAAATCTTTCATATCAAATATGCTAGAAAGTTGAGTCTTAAGACTGCTAATCATCACCTTGTTGTTTCCCATAAACAACATGTCATCAACATACAACACAATGATTAGTAGTTGATCATTAATAACTTTAATGTAAACATAATGATCCTCACTTTTAACATAACCCAAATTCAATGAAAAGGAATGAAACATTTGGTACCACATCTTGGGTGACTATTTCAAACCATATAAATATCTCTTGAACCTTTAAACCAAGTGTTATTTTTCTGTAACAACAATACCATCAAGCTATCACATATAAATTTCATCCTGAAGATCCCCATGCAAGAAAACAATTTTAAAATTCATTTTCTCTATTTCAAAATCATAAACAGTAGTAATAGATAACAAGAATCTAACAAAAGTCAACTTAGAAATAGGAGAGAATTTTTTATCGAAATCAAATCTCTTTGGGAGTAGCCCTTAGCCACCAATCTAGCCTTGTACCACTCTAACCAACCATCTACTACAAATTTCTTTTTAAATACCCACATTCAACCAATGGGATTCCTTCCTTTCGGAAAACTCACAAGATCCCAAGTATCACAACTATCCAAATCCATCATCTCACTTGCATGGCCTACACCCAAGACTCACTTTCTCTTAAAGAAAGAGCCTCCTTATAGGATCTAGGCTCATCTTCAGTACTCAACAAAGAAAATACACCATGGAAATTTGATGGGCTATACCTATCAACTAGATTGTGTTTCCTTGTGGATCTTCTCAAGGTAGGAGTAAGAGGTTATTGTCTTCTACTTCTACATGCTCATTTTTCACATCATTTCAACTCTCTAAACCCTCTTCTTCTTCTCTATCCTCTAATACATCTAGTTGTTTTTCCAAATGTGCATCTTCTTTATTTTTAATATTTGTCTCAAAGTACACTATTTTTATCTTATCTTTCTCATTTCATTGTTCTTCACGTAAATAAGCTCTAAAATCCCTAAAAATTAGATCTCTAGAGAAAACCATTATATGGGTTAGTAGATTCCAAAGCTTATAACCTTTTATATTCTCACCATAACCAAAAAAGATGCATTTTTGTGCTTTTGGATCCAACTTAGAATGCTTCTCATGAGGCACATGAACAAAATTCTCACAACCAACAACTCTTAAATATGAAAGAGAAGGATTTATATCTATCCATACTTCATAAGGAATTTTATCATCTATTTAAATGGTGAAATAAGAGAAGGTTGCATCAAAATGAATCAAGAAGATGATGAACCACTAATTTCCACCATAAAACATTGAATTATGTGTATGATAAGATGCCAATAACAATAAAAAACTAACCCTTATTGTTATAGAAACTCTGAGGGGAGTTTTTAGAGCTTAAAAATGATGTGTACCTTACTGTAAGAACCCTATTTTTAGGGCACAAAGGACTCATTTGCCTTTAATAGTGAATGGGAACATATTAGGGTTTCTAGAACTGAGATCTGGGTTATTTTCCTTGATTCCTGCACTCACATATCCTCAGTTGTCAACTCCCGAAAACATGTAATAAATTACATAGCTTCAATCATTTGTTCTTGCACTATGAAGATCAAATTTCCAACTTGATAACTCTAACAATTTTTCTCTAAACTTCTTCTCCACTTGATCTCCAATATTTAAATCTACAAACACACACTCAAGGGAAGACAAACTTGTTTATTGTTAGTGAATAGGGGTTTTCCTAAGTCAAACCCCTTATAGGTAATTAAACCAAATGATGAAATAATGAAATTGAAGCATGAAACATCAAATATTTAATTGATGATACCTTAGATGTTGTCTTGGAATATAAATCTGAAACCTAACATGTAGTGGCCATGAAGAATGTATACATTGGATATGAAATATGATGTTAAACAATGCTTTGCAAGTATATCCTTAATGCTACATCAACTATCTTAGCTCAATAACATGTAGGAATGCACTAAACCCTTGACATGATGAAATGATCTTGAATTATTGTAATAAATTCTTGATAATCTACCTTGAAATTCCTTTTGAATTCTCTTGAAGTGATCCAATTCTCTTGTGAATTTAATCTTATGATAACTTGAAATTTCTAGGAGAAACAATGTGAATTAACCCCTTATTTATACTAAATCAAGAGATTAACCCCAAAATTCAAACAATTCAATCTGACACCATATTTGGAAATGAATGTTATTAAAATTCCACCAAAATTAAATTCAAAAAGGGGGTCCTTATTAAGGGAGGACCCATTCACCACCTAGAGTGAATGGGTCTTGACACAAGTTTTCAGTCCACCATGCCTTCGAGAGGTGAAAGAACATTAAAAACCCATGTCAGATATGTAAAGAAAGGGAGGTCCTATAGAGGGAGGACTCATTTGCTACCTAGAGTGAATGGGTCATAGCACCAATTTTTAGGAACTCAAATTTTCCCAATTAAATGTTTTATAATTTGAATTATGGGTGTTAGGGTGGATCCTCGAAGGGTGTCACAAATAAGGCTTAAATTTGAATTAAAGTGGCTAATTAACTCTAATTAACCACAATTAATTAAGGAGACCCTAGATAAATGTCAAAATGTGTTACAACACTTTACAAAATCATAAATAGGGTACATGTAAAGTACATTTTATTAAAAGGGGGTCCAAGATCAATGTGAATGTGTACAACACATTACAAGATTAGACCTAGGAAAAATTAGGTTAATTCAATGACAATTCTTTCCAAATCAAGTAAGGAAAAGGGATACTTTTTATGATAGTACATGTTTCCCCCACTTTAGTGAGAGGATGACCCCATGTCAAACTCACACTAGAATAGACATTCAAGACACTTAAGTATGCATCAATAACAAAGATACATAACCATACCCTATTAAAGTCCCAGAAAAATAAAGAAAAACAAAGGATCAAGCATAACCATTCCAATGTGATGTATAATGGGGCTATTTTTCTGTAACATGCATTGCTGACTCTAGGGTAGTGGAACCTCAGTCTTTCCACTAGGTGAGTTGTCCCAAAATATGTATGCTCACTCTAGGGTAGTGGAACCTCAGTCTATCCACTAGGTGAGTTGTTCCAACAAGGTGGAAAATGAGAGAATCATATTAGCCTCTCATACCATACCGAATTTATCCTCCTAACAACTTTGATAAGGCGCCACAATGTAATGCTTTTCCTAAATGCTTTTGAGTGTATGTTTTTGCTAAAGGGGATTTTTTCTTTGTTCGTGTAAGGTCTTCTTCTTAGGGAGCATCATGCCTAATGTATCCAAGAGAGGAAAAGTTAAGGATGTTATATCGTTACTCATGGGATGCCTCATTCACATCATGTTGCAAAGGGAGATCATACACTCTTGGAGGACATCAAATCCAATTACACCACCAAGAAAAGGACACATCACAAGAAAAAAGAAAAATCATGCCATGAAATATGTTGAAAGATGTCATCAATGTATGCCCCAACTTTAAAGTGGTTTCTACACCATTACTGTGAGAAATTACTTTAAAGTAGCCAATGTTTTGCCTAATACATGAGAGCTTTCCTTAGAAAACCCTATGCCAAGTCACATGCTTTCGAAATAAGCTATGTCATGAAATAGGAAAGAACTGTTGACCCTACAAATACATAAGGGATATATGGATTCAAGGTCAGTATATCTTTTCTATATTGTTTTAATAGAGCATGGAATTGTCATCATTCTCCAAATACTCATATAATTGGAAGAATGACACTAAGAGAGTGAAAACAAAGAAAAATCCTTTTGGGTCAAAATGGAAGAGACCTAAATGTCTCGATGCCTTGCGTCATCCCCAAAAGGAAAACACAAGAAAAATAAAAAAGATAAAGGAAAGCTTTTGGGTCAACATGGAAGAGACCTGGCTATCTCGATGCCTTTCATCATCCCCAAAAGGGAAACACAAGACAAATGCTTATGACTTAGAGAAGAATGAAGATGTACATATAGAAGAATGCACAAAAAGAGAGATACATTAAACAAAACATCATGGGGGATCACATTATGCACATGCAATCACATGAAGAAAACATAAAAAATAAAAAAATACTAGTAAGGCACATGTGAGTCAACCTAAAGTAGGTTGTCTACATCCCAATCTTCATTCGTATAAATGGAACGAAGAAAACTAGCTAAAAGGACAAGAGAAAGTGTTGAACTAGGGGAAGCACTAGGTTCAACACTCTTTTTAGGTGATTTGTCATTTAAGTTCATAGAAGAAGAAAATAGTGTATCCAAATCAGCATGCAATTGTTCATCAATCTTTGCAATGTCAATGCCATCATTTAAATTTATCACAATGGGAAGTTCAATGACCACGAAATGTTCTTATTTATTTTGTGATAGGGGTATAGAGTCATTATGCCTTGCTTTAGGTAAGTTCGGATTTTAATTTTCTATGTTGTTGTTATCTTCTTGAGATTGTAATCTATGAGCAATAGCATGACGTCTATGCTTACACTCTCTAGCACTTCGATTTCGTTTCATTTTTTTGTCAATTTGTGTTTGTGTAAGAGCGAGTATTTCAATCATAGGTTCCTTCTCTTTCTCGGGAGAAATAGAAGAAACAACAAGAGGTTGTGTTGCCAAAATTTGAAGGTGCCATGTTGAAAATTTGGATACAACACTCAGAACACAGTTGTAAAATCCACTTCAGGAGCCTACTTTGAAAAATCGCAACTTGAAGCCCATTCAGTTTCACGCAAAATCACCTTGCACATATTTTTATCTATCATATGTGAAAGTGAATTCCAACTTTTAACTTTGTATGATTATTTTTGACAAGGTTTCAAAAGACCAAGTTGAAGGGTTCTATGAAGGGTTGTTGTCTACACAGTGAAATCTGTTAAAATGATCAAGTTTGAAAGATAATTTTAAGCACCTAGAAGATTTTCAAGATAAATCAATTGGTGCTTTTGATTCTCCCCATCTCAATGTGCATCCACATAAATTTTTAGAACTTCAAGACATCATTTGATATTTTTTCAAAATCAAATCCAAATACATTTTGTCACAGTTTGTGATTGCATTTCCAGAACAACTACTAAGTGGTCAAGTTTGATTTTTAATATTTTTTTGAGGAAGAGGATTTGAGAAAAACCCTCTTGCACACCTACTCATGGAGCATAAATGAACTAATTCCCAAAGCTACAACTTCACAGGAGAATATTTGGTATTTTTTCAAAAGGGCAAATTGGCATGCTTTAGATGATTTTAGTGCAGTTTCAGAAACAGGTCAAGTAGACTACTTTGAACATTAATATCTCGCACCTCAGGATGATTTTCTACAAGATTTTTTTTGCAATAAATTATTGGATCATATTTCTATATATTTTTGCATTTTTATGGTCATCGCAGGAGTTCTGGTTTTCCTTTTAATTGTTTTACGACTACTCCCAAGCTAGATTTGGCACCCCAAACAATTTGCAAATCATAAAATTCTAGGGGTGACCCAGTTGGTGTTTTGGCCTCAAATGTTTCTAGTTTCTTTTTTTTTGGATTCTAATCTCATTTGGTGCATTAATTTAAAAATTCATTTTCCTCACTAAACGCTTCGGTAGGGCCAGTTAACAAAGGAAGTACCTTGATTTGGTGAGTTGTTCAAAATCCCTTAGAAAATGACTTCCAAAATAATTGATCACGGTCCCTTGCAAATTTTCGTGACTCCAGGATGCTCCATGTGCTAAGAGTGAAATTACTTTGTTCTTCCTCCAACCGAAATTGAAAAATTCTTTCTTAAATTCTAAAGTTCAAATGATATATATTTTAAAACATTTGATATGTTTTAAAATGAATGTGGCAGCTTTTAGAACCCTAAATATTTCATTTTTTTGTAAATTTTAAACTTTGTAAAATATATGGAAAATAAATAAACAATGAAGAAATAAAAGATACGCTCCAAACGTTTTTAAAGCATGCTTCAGATCTTTTCGGCTACAAATTGCAACTATATTGAAAAATATTGATCCATTCAAAGATGCCACCAGAACTATTTGAGAATTCAAAACATGTGATTAATTTTGTGCACCACCAACAATATACCAAAATCTACAAAGAAATCAGGTTATCCAATCTTAATTAAACTCTCTTGAAGTGTGGAGTTGAAAAATTCTCAAAAGACAATGTACATAAACTATCATCAGGATCATTTGAAATATCACTATCAATATTATTGGTGAAAAGAGCATAAATTGCATTAGAATGGGGCCAATAAGAGACAAGCTAAATTATTCATCCATATGATTAGAGGAATATGAGCTCCCAAGCATGATTTGCATGTCTGCAATGAAGGATGAGGCTTCAAATTTTTGTCTGTGAGAAGTGAAGATGGTCTCCCATATCACCGTGAGCATAAAGGAAGGCATTCTTTTTATAATTACAATGAGATTTCCAAACAAAAAACCCAATAAATGGAAATTCTCATAGATCGAATTTAGAGGATGATTATTCGTAGAAAAGTAAGACATGAAACCCTAATATTTGTGTAATATTGCGATGAAAATTTCATCTAGGAGACTTAATCTATCGGCAAAATCAATTCAAAGTCCTTCTAATGAGGCGATGTGCATAAAAATATATCATTGGCGAGACACACTACTATCCAAAGAAAATATATAAGTCTCTCTGATGAGGCAAGTTACACCGATAGCCCAATAAGGAATTTCATCGGTGAAAGAAGCAAGATCGGTAAAAAAAATAATAATTCTTCCCGATGCTTTATGTCACCTCGAGATGTGAGTACATATGGTCAAAAGGAAAAATATTGAATAAAATATAATTATAGCGGAAGACAATATTTCTTTGAGAAATATAATACTTCACTTTTTCACCGTGGAGATTATAAAGAAGATAAATATTTTACCCAGGAAAGAATACAAGGTAAAATCTATAAAATATTTGCACAAGGAGTTGGAATATTTTCACCAATAGGATTAAAAGAATATGTAATTATTTCGGGTGAAATATTTAAGTCAAGCGAGATAAAATGGAATATTTTTTCATTAAAGAAGCTACGAGATGGGGTAATTTTTAATTGGTGGAAGTACAAAAGTTTCCAGCAAAGGATAATTACGCGAAGATGCAAAGATTAAAGTTCAAATATTTAATTTTCCGGAAGGCAATTAATTATATATTTTATTCGCCGAAGATAATTGAAGAGTTGCACCAGAACAAATAAAAGGACATAATACTAAAATGCAATGTATATATGTGAGATACAAAATTTATCATAAGGGGGGATTAGATTAGGATCATCACCATTAAGAGTAGGTTTTCATCCAGTCCATTCCATCCATTTTCAGAAACTTGAACATAATGTTTACCACATAAATTATATTGGGGAAGATTACGATGCATGCATAAAATTGTGGAGAATCAATAAAAGATATTAATTTATGTGACTCAATATTGGTGTCTATTGTTTGTTGAAACTAAGTGACTATTGGGATGTCTCCATAGTGTTATTTATTTGTTATTTGAATCTGCATATCCAAGTTGATATCTCAGTTTGATCTAGACACATTTGCTGCTCTTGTATGAGCAGTTGATTGGTTTATTTTGAAGAATTAAACCCCTTTAAATTGATTATAGTAACCTAGAAGTAACATTGGGATCTATAATAAGAAATTTTTAGTAGATAAAGCTATCATACTATATCCATAATGATATTTTCCTATTATTCAAATTAATATATCAAGGATATATTTAATTTTTCAAAACACATTTGTTGTTCTTGTGTGATTTATTTGAGTGGCTCCTTCAAGGAAGGATTAAATTCTTTTAAGTAATCACAGTAATTTGGAAATATATCATTGGGATTCATAAGAAGAGTCTTCCAGTTACCTATTTGCACGTTTATACAAGTTATAAATATTCACAAGTGTCAAACAACCATAATTGTAGCTGATATTAGTCATCCATTATAACACTCCATTGACTCTGTATACCCAACAAGGCACTAGTCTTACCCACCTCTTTATTCAATTCACACATCCCACTTTAGGAACTTTAGGAAGCACTTCATTTTCAAGAAACTTTATCATTTAACCAAACACATTTATTTACCTTGATATTGCTATACAATTTATACCAAATTAACCTTTACATCTATTTCACTTCCCATTTCCATTGTGGATAGATTGTCTTAGTTGAGGATAACATATCTTTCAAATATGCTTCCACATTTGGGTACACCCGCCTAGGTTTAGTAGAGCCTAAAGAGTAGAAGGTTCAATTACATTAATTGGCCTTGTACATTAGCCAAAAATGTGTCAAGAGCTTGGCAACCTCTTGTGGTTTAAACCTGTGTTTTTGAGACCTAATAGGTTGTTCAACCACTTTCTCTTTAACTTTGTAAAATTGTTTGATTCTAGGAGGGACAATCGGATTTTTTGTGTTATCTCATAGTCTCTTGTATGAAATTTTAGGAGGTTTTTCTATAGGTTGTTCTTGTATGTTTGGAGGAGATTTTGGTTCGATCATTGCTTCGTAAAAGACTAGTGTTTCATTTATAGGTTCATGCATGTTTCGAAGGGATAACTCTATTATTTTCTTTTCCTTGAAATTTTGATATAATTTAAAAAAGAAGTCCTTATGAGGTTTGATAGGTTCCATAGGCTCAAGCGAAAAGAAATCTAATGAAAAATTTCCTCGGGTTGATGAAGGATTAAATCCACTATGTTGCATAGTAAATATATCATTGCAAAATGGAAACTTTAGACATTTATGCATAGGTGAAGGGAAAACATTCATGGAGAGAAGCCATGTATAACCTAGATTCACATGAAATTGGTCTAATTGCAGGATGATGGTGAATGAAATAGTTAATATTTTTGGTCTAGCCTTTAAAGGGAGATCTATCGAGCCCATCGTAGGACAAGAAAAATGATTATGCGTCTTGATCAATATCCCATTAGTGGGCTTGTCATTTTAGTTGAGCCCTTACGAGGTCTAGTTTCAATGAATGCTACCACGTATCTGTAGGACATTGTTGAATAGTATCCATATTTCCATCATCTATGTCAACAGTCATCACATCATTCTTAGTTTCACTGTCTTCAATAAGTTTTATTGTGGCACACATATTATGGTTGTTTTGTTTATTCAAATACTCATGAAAGAAGCAACTAATTCTATAGAAAATTTATGTTTCATTTTGAGTTTTAAGCACTTTCCTTAGATTTAATATAATATGAACCAAGCTAATGTATATGCTTTCACTAAGGATACAATCTTGTAAGTTTTGTAGTTGTTCATCTAGTTTGTCTATAACATCATGCACATTGATTGTAGGAGGCGAAGTCATGGGAAATGAAGTATGCAAACTATGAGCCATGGAGGGTTGATTATCAACACTATCAAAAAGAGAGCTATAAAACCCAAGATCCACGATGAGTGAGATATTGCGGGATGACATAAGCCTCAAACTATGTCTTACAATAGTATTACTAATAGGAAACCAAGTTGTAAAACTCATACAAACCTAGTGTGCAAACCCAAAATGGAAAGGGGTAATGCAATGACCTAGAATGAAATGGAATTTTTTGATTCTAAGTAATAAAATTTATTGATTACATAATGCAATAAACTAAAATGAAATGTTGTAGATGCAAATTTTGATTATTAACAATGCACTAAAATGAATCAATTTAAGCTATATGTACTGAATTTGATGAAACAATAAATCAAAAGACTGAAACATAAAAGTAACAATAGCAAAGAGAAGCCTCAAACTAATATTTTAATCTCTAGAAATGTAGACCAATAGCTAACAGGGCCTCGTTCACCAGTAAGGGCGAATGGGTCCTAGTTAGGTATTTCTGACATGTTTCTATTGACTTCAAAGTGATTTTTAATGCCTTTTCAGATGCCAAAAGGTTCATTTTTGACTTGATCAAGGACTCATTCTCTAGTAAAGGTGAATGGGTCCTTGATCAAAGTTTTAAAACTATTTTTGAATGATTTTGAAGGTTTCAATAATTTCTTTCAATTCCAAGCCTGAGGTAGTAAGTTTCAGTTTCAGATTTTCTAGAAAAGTAATGTGAAAATGCAATGAAATAATGTATGCAAAGACCTAGGTTGAAGTACAATTTTGTTTTTATTTTCAAATGCAATTTTATGAGATCTAAATGATATGCACAATGACTAATATTTTTTTGTATTCTTCATATTTAGAGAGATGCAAAACAATGCAAATCTAAACCCTATATAAGATGCAAGATTTCAATGCAAAACAAGAAACCCTAAATATGATCTAATTCAATGCAAATGAATGAAATATCTAACCTAGGATGAAATGGAAGACTTCAAAATCAGAAAATTGCAATATTCAATGAGTCAGGTTCAACAAAATGTTTAATGGGAAAATAAGAGAAGGTTGCATCAAAATGAATCAACAAGATGATGAATCACTAGTTTTCACTATAAAAAATTAAATTATGTGTATGATAAGGTGCCAATAACAATAAGAAACTAACCCTAACTATTATATCAACTATGAGGGGAGTTTTTAGAGTTTAAAAATGATGTGTACCTTGCTGCAAGAAGCCTATTTTTAGGGCACAAAGGACTCATTCACCTTTAGCGGTGAATGGGTCCCTATTAGTGTTTATGAAATTGAGATCTAGGTTATTTCCCTTGATTCCTAAACTCTCATATCCTTGATTTTCAACTCTCAAAAACATGTAATAAATTATGTAGCTTCAATCCTTTGTTCTTGCACTATGAAGGTCGACTTTGCAACTTGATAACTCTGACAATTTTGCTCTAAAATTCTTCTCCACTTGATCTTCAATCTGTAGATATACAAACACACACTCAAGGGAAGAAAAACTTGTTGATTGTTAGTGAATAGGGGTTTTCCTAAGTCAAACCCCTTGTAGGTAATTAAACCAAATGATGAAATAATGAAATTGAAGCATGAAACATGAAATATGTAATTAATGATACCTAGGATGTTTTCTTGGAGTATAAATATTCAATCTAGCATGTAGTGGCCATGAATAATGTAGACCTTGGATGTGCAATATGATGTGAAACAATTCTTTTCAAGTATATCCACAATGCTACATAAACTAAACCCTCAACATGATGAAATGATCTTTAATTACTGCAATGAACTCTTGATAATTTGCCTTGAAATTCCTTTTAAAGGCTCTTGAAGTGATCCAATTCTCTTTTGAATTTACTCTTATGATGACTTGAACTTGCTAGGAGAAACAATGTGAATTAACCCCTTTATTTATACTAAATCAAGAGATTAACCATGAAATTTAAATAATTCAAGTCGACACCAAATCTGGAAATGAATTTTATTAAAATCCTGCCAAAATTAAATTCTATAAGGGGGTCCTTATTAAGTGAGGACCCATTCGCCACTTAGGGAGAATGGGTCCTAACACAAGTTTCCAGGACCATGCCTTCGAGAGGTGAAAAAACATTAAAAATTCATGTCAGATATGCAAAGAAAGGGGGTTCCTATAGAGGGAGGACCCATTCGCCACCTAGGGTGAATGGGTCCTAGCACCAATCTCTAGGACCTCAAATTTTCCCAATTAAATGTTTTACAATTTGAATTATGGGTGTCGTGGTGGATCCTCAAAAGATGTCACAAATAAGGCTTAAATTTGAATTAAAGGGGCTATTTAACTCTAATTAACCATAATTAATTAAGGAGACCCTAGATAAATGTGAAAATGTGTTACACTTTACAACACCATAGATATGGTACAATTTAAGTACATTTTATTAAAAGGAGGCCCAAGATCAATTTGAATGTGTGCAATAGATTACAACATTTAAGCTAGGAAAAATTAGGTTAATTCAATGACAATTCTTTCAAAATCAAATAAGGAAAAGGGATACTTTTTCCGTTACTACATCAACAAGAGCTAAAAAGTGAGATTTTTTAACTGAATAACCTGCATTACTTATAGCTTCTACCCAAAATAATCTACCAAGCTTGGCACCACTCAACATGCTCCTAGATATTTCCATCAAGGTTTGATTCATTCTTTTTGTTACCCAATTTTGTTGGGGAGTATAAGGAGTAGTCTTTTTCCAAATAATACGTGTATGTTTATAGAACTAATCAAATTCTCTAGAATAATATTCACCCCAATGGTGAGATCTCAACACCCTTATCTTATAATCCTTTTTCTTCTCAAATAAGGCTTTAAATTCCTTAAACTTAGTGAAAACCTCAGATTTTCCATGCATAAATTTTTTAATTGTATATTGACACATCATCGATGAAAGTAGCATAATAACACAATTTTAGAAAAGAGTCAACATCCAATGGGAAAAACACATCCGAGTGAATGATCTCTAACAATCTCTTAGCTTTATTATTCCCATTAAGAAATGATGATCTATTCTATTTACCAAACACAAAATGCTCAAAAAATATATTTTTACCAATAGAATAATCAGGAACACCTCAACCAAATTTTTATTCAAAATGGTCTTAAGACCCTTTTCACTTATGTGACCCAATCTATGGTGCCACAAAATACATGCATTTTATGTGCTCGTTACATTGGAAGAGTTAAAAAAGTGGAGTCATTAAGCCTAAACAAAGTCCCAATCCAAGATCCTTACTAATCACCAAAATCCCTCTTGCAAACCTGCAACTAGACTTGTCAAATGTCACATGCATTTCAGAATCATTCAACTTGGATACTGAAAGTAAATTTTTGACAAGTCCTGGAATATGTAAAAAATGATCAAGGGTTTTAACCCTCTCATCACTTAAACACAACTTTACCTTTCCCTTACCAATAATCTCTTTTATTTTGTTATCACCAAGGAAAAATTCTCCCCATCATAAACTAAATATGAAGTAAACCACTCATGGTGAGGATTCATATGGTAGGAGCAACCTGAATCAATAAGCCAAGCATCATCACTAATAATATTAGCAAAAATAAATAAAGCATCAGAGTCAACATCTTCTGAGGACCTTTTCGTGGAAGTATCCAATTTTTTTTTTTTTATTTCTTCACTCCTTCACATATCCCCTCTTACCATAGTTCCAACCCTTTTCTCTACTCTTCTTGAGGGTTTTAGAATGTCCATTAGACTTGTCTCTCTGTTTGTCCCCTTTAGGACCTCCTTTTTCTTTGGACCTTCCTTGAACATGCAAGGAAATTTGGGATCCTACATTCATGGACTTTCTCCTCATCTCTTATGAAAGAATTATTGCAATGAGACTATCCATATTCAATTTTATACCACCACCACTTATGGCAACAATTAGGTTTTTCCAAGATTCAAGTAAAGAACAAAGCATCAAAATACTTTTATCTTCTTCTTTTATCTTAACATCTATAAATGCAAGCTGAATTATGATCATATTAAAATAATTTAAATGTTCTAGAATACAATCACCATCCTTCATTTTCAAAGAATACAAACATATTTTTAGATACAACTTATTAGTTAAACTTTTGGTTTTATAAATATCACCTATCCTCTTCCACAAATTGTATGTGGTAGATTCTTCTAAAATATTCAAGAGGACGGAATATACAAGATACAATTGAATGGTTTCTCATGCCTTCTTGTCCATTTTCTTCCAATCTTCATCAGACATTGATTCTAGTTCTTTTCATTTGAAATTGCTGACCACTAATGTCTCTCTCTTCAAAGACATCCTCCATCTTCAACTTCCACATCTTGTAGTGAGTGCCATTGAACTTCTCAATATCTAGATGAGAGGTAGAAGCCATGGTTTTCAAAATTCTTCACAAATATGCAAAACCCACAATGCACAAGCTCCCACTACAACCAAAAAATCTTTAGCACTCAAAATAAAGGTGTCCCTCTCTTAACAGAACCATTAGTTCTGATACCAAATGTCAGAAATCAAGGTGAAACTTGCAACAATATGAACTTAATAAAGTGGTTACAAATCTGAAATATGTGTGTTCAAGATTACCATAAATAGATTATATGATTAATAATTCAACAATAAAAGAAAAATAAAAAATACCACAAGTTGCCAAACACAAGTGACACAAGATATATGTGGAGAAACCCTTGCAAAAAATCTCCATAATCAAAGAGATCCAAAGTTTGAAATAATCTTCAAATGAGATTCAACAATACAACACTTCTCTCTTTATTTTGGTGGAACTTTCTTACTCTGATAACTGTAAAAAAACTCTACAAATGACCATATCAATGCTCTAATATATAGAAGTTTGTAGGATAGAATACCACAAATGGTATCCCAAAACAACAAGAAAATCCACCTAGAAAAACCCACGTACCCCTTAGCGTACAACCCATAAGTATGGAAAAAATTATTAAATAATAACTTGGCCTTCACATGGGCACCTAACCCATATCCAATCAGAATTGGTCAACCCCGAGTGGTCCATAAATCATGAAAGGACCATGGAATAGGGAAAAGTTGGATATCCAAGTGATGGAGGGAATTATTTATTATTTATTTATTCTTTACATTATATTATGTAAAAATCCATTTATTCAATTAATATTTTGACTTGAAAAGAGATCATACATATTTAGCTCTATGATTTAGATCAATAAATATCTTCATTAAGTGTACAAAATTGGGATCTTTATCAAATTTTAAATATTAGGATAGAATCTAACTTATATGATGCATAGAAAACATGTAAAATGTTTAAGTGAAATTGCATACTTTTCTTAGATGTATGACCATAACCATGAACATAAGAGAATTGGTTTTTATCATGGCTCAAGTGTATTTTGGATCAGATCACTTGATGGTTTCTTTTTTTTTTATTATTATAGGTATAGTATAGTTGATTGTATGGTTATTTGCAAGTACTATCATGGTACCAAAATACTATCATAGGGATAAGTGGTTTGTTTCATTGTAGTTCATTATCTAAAATAATACAAGCTTGTGTCTCTTTGGGGTGGCATTTTATCATGAAAGGACTTCTCCTTGTATATACATTGTTCATGGTTTATATTTTATGATTTGACTTCTTTGTTATATTTTATGCCCATTGTTTCATTGATTAAATTTTATTGTGTCAATCATATCTAATTAGAGTAAATTTCTATTATTTATTATTTTCACTGTTATTTTTTTATGTTATTTTAACAAGTCTTAGCCAAATAAAAATAAGTAAAAGATGGATCCACCAAGAAACAACAATAACTCTTATAGGTTGTTCCCTTCTAAAGATAAGTGGCTTAGGTTGAAAATAGGAAACTTGTCAATATCAACTAATAATGAAAGAGCATAAAAAGTAACTAATCTCAATAGAGTATATGGACGTAAGATGCCAAAAAAATGAAGTCATATCAGCATATGGACGAATAAAGCCAAGCCAGACATTAGAGAGCGCAAAATGAATTAAGGTAGAACACAATATTGAAAACCGATTTACAACAGGAAATTGCAGATACCCTTGGAATAATTCTACGGCCCAAAGAAGTTTGAAATCTCATTCTTGGGTTGTCTTTTGCCATGGAAAATTCAACCTTGATTTGATTGATGGCAGTTAGCAACGACCTTTTCCACAACTTACGATGCTTCCTGTGGCTGCAGATGTTTCTTCGGCTCTGTATTAAAGGCGAAAGCTTCCCAAAGGACGGACTTGCTCTTCTTTCCCTGGAAGTCAAGAGTCTTTTGTAAATTAAAATTGACCTAAAATTGAAATTGATGTAACTTACGACCTGCAGATCTTTTTGAGTCGTAGCTTACAAGGCAATTGTTATTATTTATTATTTGAACCTTCACCCAAGTCAAGAGTCTTCTGGAAATACACGAAATCAAGATAATTGATGTAATTTGAATATCGATGCAGGCGTGTCGGTGAAGAGGAGGTGTAGATCTTTCTGAAGGTAACATGAATCATTCTTGCCCATCTTCCTCACTCCGCATGCGCTGTGCGACAAGCTGTCAACTGTCAATTGTCTTCCCACCTCCTCTGAAAGTATTAGCTTTTATTTAATTAAGACAGTACCTAGATAAAATTTAGGAAGTAAAATACGATGCATTGTAAAATTCGACGGCCAACTCGCCTGAGGAGTGGAGAATGAATCTTGTCGATTCATTCCAATGTTTCTTACGGGTTTTCCCTCGTTTACTATAACGAGGGAATAAACCACATCCCATATAAAACATAGAAATCAAATTTGCAAGAATTGGTAAAAAATTAAATAGAAAAAAAAAAAGCTATATACTTTTGGTGAAACATAAAGATGCTAATCAAAGAGATCAAAGATGTAAGTCTTCAAATATTAATAGGAGTGCATTTAATGAATCACATATGTAATCTTTCTTTTATTTTAAATGTTATCTTTCATTTATCTTTTTTTTTAATTTTAATTTGATGATACTAATTTTCAAATCATTCTTTTATAAAATGATTCAATTCACTCAAATATTTTGATATGTCATTGTGATTAGCAATGTGACTATGTACATTATATTGATCTTGTTCATTGCTCTTCAATCTATTAGACATCCTTCGATTATCATCTTTCCTAGATGCTATCAAACCCTTCTTCAACAACTCTTGCACTTGTTACTTCAATTCTTTTTTTTTCAAGTGTCATTATATGGGGTGTTTTATCTAGCAAACACTACTCCTTATATGAGGTCCATATGACAATTAATATTACTTACTAGTGGTAACCCATTTGACATATTTGTCTAATATATTGTCCTTGTATTATACCAATAAATTTGATACCTCTTTTTTGGCTATGTTCTCTTTAACTTTGATGGTGTCTCTTGTACTTATAATATGATATATTATAGGAATTAATGCAAAACACACATTATCTTTTCTTAGGCTATATAATATTTTTTCTCATTCACCTAGTAAATTATACTACTACTACACACATGGTGTACATTTCCTTCCAAAGGTACAAAAAAAAGTCTCTTGTAAATTTTTAATATATTGTAACTATTATTCCTTTCATAATGTATATCTTTCCTATCATATTTCCATGGTCTACCCAACAGCATATACCAAACATCTACTACAAAATATGACACAAGATTTCATCACAATATAATCCTACCTTGAATTTCACAAAAGATTGTTCACTTACTTTCACACTATATTCATCTTAGAACTAAGCAATATTGCATGCACTAGGGTGTTCTAACCTATTCAACTTTAATTTATTAATCATTTCTTCTTAAACTAAATATCATATACTAGTGCTATCTATGACAAATACAACATTTAACTACATTTTTTTTACCATTCTAAACAAGATTTTCCATTTTATCAACTTTCCTCATCTCTAATATATATTCTTAATATTTTTCTCCTTACAACTAATGACTCATTCTTCTTTGGTTTTTCAATTGATTTTTCTAGATTCTTCTTCTACTTGTATAGTGAAACATATGGAAATAGTGGATGTGCAAAATGGAATGGGTGATATAGGAAGACCTAGAAATGATGGACCTATGCCAAAAAGCACAAAAAAGGGTTGTCCACCTAATCACAAACCGACCTTTTCCTATTTCATTAGGAAGACGGATAGTGCCACAAGAGATTAGAATTGACCTGCAATCCTTAAGGTGAGTCAACTCCAAGTTCTGGGAAATTATGTGATCTCTTCTTCCTTATGATAGAAAACTGTAAAATATGATTGAAATACAGCTTGGGGAGATAAACTAAAATACTTAATGAGCTCAATTATGCAATGTAAAACTTGGAATGGAGATTTAAATCATAATACTAATAGAAAATATGATTTCTAGGCAGATCTGGGGGTTGCAAGATGATATCTATAAACCCGAAAAATCTTATCCCCAAAATTGTATAAGGACACCTTAGCCAAAGCTAGAAACTCCAATATATGGCTAAAAGGCACTCTTGGGAGATGACTAAAAGTGCATTAATGATCTAATAGCTGAGATCTACCACTTAGAATGCAAAGTGATATAATAAGACTATCATAAATAATCATTAACTAGTAGATCTTAGAAGGTTAAGATGTTATGTACCTGACTCCAAAAGTGTCATAAAGAGTCCTATTCATGCTAATGTGTCCTTGTATCCTTTTTTGAAAATTCTTTTTGTAGTTCTCTGATGTTGGATCTAAGCCTCTTATTTCTCTAGGTTTTCAAAAGGATGAAAAATAAATTATGTAATAGAGTTTGCATGTCTTGACAGCTTTGTAAAATTGCACTTTTGATCCAATTTTCAATCCTTCTTCAACTGTAAATCTACAACTAAAAACATGCAATAGGGAAAGACGATTCCCCAATAGGCTCCTAGGCTTTTTCACCTAGAAGTTGGTTGGTAAAATGCCTCTTTCACACTTATGTATTCTTGGTGTTTCATTCAAGATTAGGGGTTTAAGGTGTGTAACGTGTGTAATACGAAATATGTTTGAATGTTGAATGTAAGTGTGCAGAAGTAAACAAAAGTAAATACACTTCTTAATGAAACATTGTATCAACGATTCAACAAATTAATAATTCTAAGGAAAGAATATACTAAAAGCATCTCATTGTCTCCCATCTTTAAAGATTTATTAAGCTACAGTGCTCTCAGATTTTGTAAAAAACTATAACTGTTAAAATGACAATCTAAAGAATGGAATGATGTTGAATGAAATGATGATGTTGTATGATAATATCTAAATGATAAATGAAACTACTATAACATGAATTGACATGAAAACTGATGGATGAAGCTACAGGATGCAACCATGATATGAAATCTATTGGTGCTGTTTGATGCTTGATGATTGCTTGATTTTTTTCCCTGCAGAGAAAGATTGCATAAACTTGAATAATCTGGATCCTTTTACTATTGAAATGAAGTTGTATTTATAGATTTCCCAGCAGCAGCTTTGCATGGGGGCAACAAACAGAGGCTTGAATTCAACCTGGAGAATTGAATGGTGAGAGATGGAGGAGCTGGAGAATATTTTGGGAATTGTCCCTACCCATGAAAATACTAGGCAAAAAGATAGGAAGGATTGTCAAATTGTCTCCAATTTGTCTCCAAATCTTCCCATGAAGATAAAATCAGTTAATTTAGACATAATTTTGACATAAATTAGACATATGACATCTAGTTTCGTTTTAAGGAAATAAAGGGAAATTGATTTATGCTTTAATTTAAATATTTTTATTTATTTAAATTAACAAAAGAGGGATAAATATTTTTAATAAAAAAAACTATAGAAGTTGTTTATTAAATTAAAATAGAAGAATATGATAATTAAACAACAAAGTGTTAACCTTTTTTTAATTAATTTAAATAGATGTGATAGAATAGAGTAGGGGAAATTGATAATTAAATTTAATAAATTATTTATTTATTTTTATTTAATTAAGATGAGGTAATAGAAGAATTAGAAGAATGTAAATAAGAATTTAAACGTGAACTATATAAATAAATATTTATATTTATTTAATAGTAGAGGAATTTAGGATAATTAATCAAATAAATCATATTCAATTAATCAGATCCTCCACACCAATTTTAGGTGTATACATTTTTGCCCTCTTGGAAGTGATGTGTTTACACATTTCTTCAAAGAAAATTTTGTTGTTGCTGCTAGTATTGACGAAATTGTTTTTAGTATGCCCTAGACATGCCCCAGACATTGATTTTTAAGGTGATTGATGATAATATGCCCCCTCGGGAGATAAATTAGTGATTTTTGGATTTGTTTGGATTTTTTGAAATTTTACAAAAAAAAAATTTAATGATTTTTCAATGATTTGATGAAGTTTTGGTGGTAAAATAATCTATCTCTTGATAATGATGAATAAATTTTTCCCCTTGGATGAATTTGTATTAAGCCTCCTTATGTTTAATGATTTTCGATCGTGTCAGCCTTTGATTTGATATTGATTGATGATCCTGATAGATTAGAATATTATTGATATCATGATAGGTAAGATTCAATGATTGATTGACCTCGTGATAGGTGAGGATCAATGATAGATTCATGATTGACCTCATGATAAGCAATGTTAATTGATAGATTGATTGACTGACCTCATGATAGGCGATGATCAATAATTGATTGATTGATTGAACTCATGATAGGCGAGGTTCAATAATAGATTGATGATTGACCTCATGATAGGCGAGGTTCAATAATAGTCACTCACAAGATTTGATCAAAGTCTCACCATATCTGATTAGATTGATAGGCTGAATGATTTTTCATTTATTGATAATATTGTTGATTTGTGATGTGTTATGATCATAGGAGGATTTTAGAGTTCTTCCCAAAGACGTGGGACATGATTCCGCATCTAGTGAACACAAGCATCTAAGTATAATTAAACCGAGATGACTTGAGCATTTCTTGCATAAACAAACAAGAATTTATCACTTTCCTATGTGAATTGGAATGCCATCCATGATAATTTGTAGAGTACTTCTCGCAACAATTGACACAGTAATTTTGATTAATTCACAACAGTAGACAAATAAAATACCTTTCTCCTTCCTTTCTTCTCTAGTTCAATACATCATCGAGTTGCTCCGAAGAAATGATAACAATGATCAAAATGCAACATGTCTAACCTTTTCTGAAAGTATTTCAATCATTATTTAGATTAGGTCATTCATCATGATTTTATGATGTTTCTGTGATTTTTTGAGATTTTGGACCAAACCTAACCTACTGACCTATCCTAAGGGTCTCGGGGGCTAATCAAAGATTAGCCTTGCCTACGTTATACATGTAGAGACCACGTAGTTTGACTGACACAAAATCATGTTTTTGGATTTTTGAGGCTGACTATTTGACCTATTTTTGGGATTTTCTGATTTGATATGGATGGCTATTGTGTTTCTAATGGTGATTGATGTTCCATGTTGGGTTCTATTTTGATAATTGTTTTTGTTGCATTTTACTAAGCTCATTTTATTTATTGCCCCCATTTATGTTGGATGTAGCCTTTAAGCTAGGGTGAGACATGACCACATTGCAATGATATGTACTTGATATTTTATTGTACCTTTTTTAGATTTTATGATTTTTTCTATTTTTTAGGATATTTAAGATGAAATGAGATGATATGCCTAATTGAATGAACAAGATACCCCATAGTAGGGGTAATGTAACCATGGATAAATGATAAATCAATATGAAAAACTCACTGCAAAACATGTCACAAAAGCAACATATCTCTTGTCAAAAGATGATAATGGTTGATTGATAAAGATTCCAGGAATGATTGATTCCATAAGATGTGATGATGATAAGATTGATGATTATAGATGATTGATTGAAAAAATATCTAAGGATTGGACAATGTTTTGTAGCTAGCTTAAATATGATTTGCATGATAAGATTCAAGGTTGCAAAGGGACACGGTGACATGGATTTTGATAAGCTAGGAGATATGGAATGGAAGAAAGCAAGGATAAAAATATTGAATGGGATGATCAATATCAACTAGATAAGATATAGACACAAGGCCCAAGTATTTTGCCCATATTCCTCATTAAGACCAAGGAAAGGAAGAAAGGATGTATTTAGTAAGAATGTTGGAATATGGATAAGATTAAAGATATGGTATGGAGGATATGGATAAAGTGTATAGGATAAGATATATGATTTTCAAGAAGATTCTTAACCTTGTGAAGATCAAAGTTTGATATGTAAGGAATAAGCATAGAAAGAATAATTACCATGAATAATAAGATGAACAAAACTTGTCCCTCAGTGTAGAGTGCAAGAGGAATATGGAAGATATGATATGGATGATAGGGAAATGGTGGAAGAACTTAAGCATCAAGTTTCACAACCAAATATCCCTCTAATAAACCATGGAAAATAGGAATTAGACTCCTAAATGTTTGCAGATTAATGATATGATTGAAGAATCTAAGAGCTTATGCAAAGGTTTGGATTAAAGGAGAATGTTGGATAATGGATAGGAGGTTAGAAGGCCTATTGATGGATAGATGGAAAGGATGGAAAGATCAACATTGGCACACACCTTGAAGGGTGGTGGAGTGATGGAGGAAAAATGGATTTGGAAGGTTATAGGTTATTAGATGGAAAATTGGAGGAAGCTTTTGGAGTAGCAAATTTGGATGCCAATTTAGATTTTATTGAGATTCTATGAGACTTTTAGGAATCCACATGACTTTTGACTTTGATTTTTTCTTTGTGGGCCTTTGTGGTCTTTGACATTTTTCTTTTTGATATATGGACCTTTGTGGTCTTTGAAAATTTCCTTTTTTCTTTGATGGGCCTTTGCAGCCTTTCAAAAATTTATTTTCATTTATGGACCTGTAGACACGCAAAAATAACATTATGCATTCCGCTTTAACTAACATCATGCATTCAATTCTTTTGCTAATCAATTAAGACAATTTATTGATTTAATCCTAAGGTTCATCAAGCTTAATTAAATAAATCAAATTATTTAATTAAGTTCCTAAGGTTCTTCTTATTTGATTTAATAAATCAAACTGATTTTAATCAAATGTCAAAATCCCTAAATTCTCCTAAGTTAATTAATCTAAATTAATTAACTTCTAATCATGATTATCATTCTCCAGCTTTTGACTCAACTAGAGTCAAAAATCCAAACTCCTAACTAACCCACCCACTTGCACCAATAAATTATTTATTTGATTTATAATTCCTCTAATTACATTCAAAAGGGCATCAAAATGGAATATTCCTCCATTTTGAATCTTCCCCCCAAAAGGGACTTGTCCCTTCCCACAAGGTTTTAAATGCCATTTGCACAAGTCAACATAGCATTTATTACACCTTTCATCCCCCCAAAACATGTCAAGTCTTTCAAATTCAAATTTGAAAGTGGCACATTGGCCAAGACTTACACATTCCTCACCCTCTCATAGCTTGACAAGTGTCATCTTTTCATTGGCTTGTGAATTATCCCACATTCATCAAACTCTTTCAATCTCCTACCCTTGAATCTATAAATGCAAGGCAAAACAACTCAATTGACACAACACACAACTCATGCTCATTGCAAGGTCACTCTCCACTTGTGAGAACTGATCTTGCTCATCATTTGGCATTTTTGCTTATCAAGGGGGTGGGAAAGGGCTTTTCTTTCCACATTTCAAAAGGCACCACTCCCACTATGGGATAGATATGGATACTATTTTAATATGCTTTCAAGTTTTCTTATTTGGTCTTTTAGAATTTTGTTTAGCATGCTAGATATGATTCATTATCTCATAGGGATTACTATAATTTGCTAACAATGTTATTCTATGTCAATGAATCACCATTTTGCAGATTTTAGTGTCCTACAGGACCATTGTGGTATTTGAGATTTTTTATTTGATAGGCCTTTGTGGCCTTTTAGATTTTTGTTTTGATTTGGGATCAATTTTTATTTTATTTTTGCATGTCTCTTTGAGGATACATGTTGATCCTTTGATACATGTGGATTTTTATATAGAATCTTTTGATATTTGGCACCCAAATTGCTTCCAAGAGCAATGGGAGGGGCGGATTAAGATGAATGATATTGAGGTATTATGGATGAGTTAATGTGGGTAGAATTTTTAAAGGGCATCAAGGATGTGTGCCTTTGTTGTTCTTGAGAAATAGGATATGGACCTAGGATAGAGGGAAGGTTTGATGGACTAGGATGAGGACCTAGGATAGATGGAATATTTGGTGGACAAGAATGAGGACCTAAGATAGATAGAAGGTTTGATGGACTAGGACACTTAGGCTTATAATGAAGGTCGTGGTGATATAGGTTTCTTTGAATAGAAAGGGGTTCTTGGATACCTTGCTCATGAAGGCCTAATCCTTTTCCTTTTTAATTCATACTTTGGCACATTTGTTTATCAATGGGATATGTATTGTTTGTGAAACAAGATGCGAGTCCATTTTAGGGAGGATATGATATGGACGACCGAATAGGTGTTGGAAGTAAACCGAAATGGATAAAGGTGGAGGACCCCAATTTATAGGTGTGGGGTTCACTGATAGATTGAATAGGTGTGATAGGCTCTTGACATGGGGATGATGGGGTGTTTTGATCTTGACCTAGAAAAAAATAACGAGGTGTATGGGATGGAGTAGCTTGGTCTTTATTACGTGTGGAATCATCATGTAGTGGTGTGACAAGAATATATCTTGATCTTGAGAAGGATAAACATCTTCATGGGATGAAAGGGTATCCTTGAATGGAAGCATATCTTGATCTTGATGAGGAAGGGAATCATGAGATTTTGTAGAAAGCATGTCTTGATCATTAGTTGGTAATACATCATTAGATAGGATGGAAGAAATATCATGCTCTTGTGATGCAATAGAATCATGAGATGGTATGGATTGATTTGATGATGTGGAAGAAGAACTTGGAAGGATATTTGTCTCTTGAGATGGAAGGGAATTAGTTTAGATGAAAAGTGAAAGGAGGGGATCGTCATAAGATTCTTGAGAAATGGGATCTTGATCAAATATTGGAAGAATTTGTGGAATGTTGATATCATTGGATGGAGTGGAAATAATATGTTGATTTTTACGTGGAGGGGAGTCTATGCTAGAATTCTTTGGATTGAGAGATTGACATGAATCATTTGATGTTGAAAACATAATAGAAGAGGATGATTGGATGGAATTGTTAATTTGAGTGAAAGAATCTTGAGGTTTATTTTGGCTTATGGTGGATGGAGATAAATGCATGAAATGATAGGATTTCTCAATATCATTTGTGTTTCAGGAGTTAGATTTGGTCTTATTAATCTTTTGTATAAATTCAAAGACATTGAACTTGGATGATGTAATTTTTGGCAGAGAGGGTGTCATGTCAAGATTTTTGTCAGAGGAATAAGAACAAATGTTTGACAACAAATATTTCTCTCTGGTTGTTTCCCTTTGTATATACCAGATTTGTTGTCGAAGGTTTTTCATTTTATTAGCTAAAGCATTCAATTGATCCTCATCTATTTTCGCCATGGTGGTTTGAGTTTCAATTTCCTGTTCTTTGGATTTTTAGTCTTTGTGACCTTGTTAAAATAGACATACAAACGTTATTGTTTTCAATAAAATTTTGATCTTAGCTTGGTATAGTGTCAAGGATATTAACTCAAGTCAAATAGAATAATATATTCTATTGATTAGACTACGTTGATAAGTTTGATTATATAATTTAGTTTCTTTGATTTAGGATGACTGATCCTGAAACTTAACTTACTAATCAAATTTGTTTGATTGAGACACTTTTGGATGGTAGATCTTGGTTTGATTTGAACAAATTCAATTGTAAAGCCTATTTTATACAATTTTAAGACTCTGTTTTGATTTAGGAAAGTTTATTTTCTGATAAAAATCCAAATTTTGAGGTTAACTATCTAACATTTGTTTCCAATAGATGTATATTTTCTTGTTTTCTTTGTGTTTTTCAAGATGATCTTATCTGAATTAATGTTTTTAAAACACAAAAATCATTTGTAAAACAATTATTTCTTTAAGACCTAGAGTCTAAACAATAAGTGTATGTTTAAAAATCAAACATGATCCCTCTTGATTTCCATTGGTTTTTGATAAAAGAATACACTTCAAGCAGACTCACTCTTAAGGTCAAAAAGGTCATTGTTATACTCAAAAAACCACATCTTAAAATTTTGTCGACTCACACAGTTGTGTCACGCCCTAGAGGGTGCCCATGTTTTTGTCCTTTCTAGGCATGTACTCAAAGTTATATTTCTCGTCCCTTAGCAAACGGTCCTTGGAAATTATATGGTGAGTTTCTTGGGGGGAAATTATTCCCTCCCATTGCACTGTGGGTATTACAATGTCTGGTTACTGACTCAACTGGATTCTACACTATGGTTTGTAAATAGGGTATATGTTCAAAGTGGCAAATGATAAAATCCCTCATGAGACCTCCCAATCTTTAGAACAAATAATTTTGGGATGGTTATCTCGCACACTACCTTGAAGTTGGACTTTCATCAATAAATTTCATTTCATTAGAGTGGGTTGGAATTCTTAGCTTTAGGCATTCCCACTTAGGTCATTCCCGTAGGGTGAGTACTTTTTCCCACTATGACAAACCTTCTAAAGGTTTTAATAAAAGTGAGAAATTGCATGAAAGTAAAGGATGTGTCTGGCACTTTGATCACCTAGTTAAGGGGAGAGCATAAGCCTATTCACCACACAAGTACAACAGATAAATTATTTTGTTTTAAGCCCAAAAAGACAAATTTTGCTAATCTATGTGAATATTTTGCTTCATAAAAGTCATAGTGTCCATTTTAATTGATATAGAAAAAGTGTGATAGCTACCCTAGGATTGATAAATTTTAAACCAAAATGGTAACCCTAGGATTGATATGTTTTAATCCAAATGACTATCCTAGGATTGGTTCATTTTAGTCCAAATGAATCAAAATTAAATTTTGGCCATAGTCGCATAAGATCTAGATAACTAATTATAGAAGCACTAAAAAAATCAATGAAATCGCTATATTAATTACCAGATGTGCTGAAAATCAGAAGCACTGAAACAGATCTTTGAAGCGCCAAAGTTTCCCACGAAAGCACTATATCAGCTAAACTGGAGATGGGTGGTCAAGGCGCTAAAATAGTTCATGGAAGCGCTATACTAGAAGCGCTAAAAAATTTAGTGGATGCACTGTAGTTTTAAGGAAGAGCCAAAAAAAAGAACGAAAGCACCATAGTTTTCCACCATTGGGTAACGTTGTTGATGTAGAAGCAAGTTGAGAATAAAAAACATAGGGTTGTTTTGTAAGACCCCAATCATTACTAGAACTTGTATCTAAAAATGAATTGTTTGTATATGACTCTTTGGACCAAGAGGGTGAGATTTTGGAAATTTTATTCAAAGGAGGTGTAGAATCTAACGACCCCCAACTATCACGAAAGAGTTTTTTTGTAGGTGAAGGGTTAGCATCAACTTGGATAAGTTTTCATCTAGTAATGAAAGGATTAGGGGAGTTGGAAATGTTGTGATTAGTTGATTCATCGCTTTGTTCATTTGTGTCAACCGTGTATATCTTGTTATTGTACTCAAATTTAATTGTACGTTGAAGGGTAGATGGGACTCCTTTCATAGCATGAATCCATGGTCTCCCTAGGAGAAGGTTGTATGGAAGGGATCCTTGCATGATATGGATAGAGGTAGGAAACACGATAGGTCTGACCTCGATAGGTAATGTGATCATCCCTAGTGGTTGCCTATTAACATTTTCAATGCCACGAATATGAACGTCATTAAGTTGGATGAGCCTTTTGTCCATGCCAAGTTTGTTGAGGAGGTCCATGCTACAAACATTAATTTCTTCTCCATTTTCGATGGGAGTGTGCTTGACTAAATTTTCATTAATGATCATCTTTATCATCAAGGGATCATTCATTTTTTGAATTTCAAGTTAGGGTAATTCATGTTTAGGGAACACGATTTTAGATTGGGTTACTTGCGTGGGACGAGAGGAGAATGTGACATTATTCTATTTTATGTAATATTGGATCTTATCCATCTACATTTGCAATATTTATTGAAATAGACAGTTGTATATAGGTAATATTTTAATGAGTTGCCATATAGATAGATTAGCAGAAATCTTTTTAAGATCATCAACACTAGGGAATCTATGTTGAGAAAAGGGTAATGGCATAGGAGTGTTGTGTGATCCCCTATATTTTTGAGTCACTAAGTTACAACTTAGCAACTACAAAACATTCTTATGACTAGATTTTATCATGGATTTCAAGATATCTCTTAGTTTTTTGTGTGATTCGCTAGGGGGGAGTGACTTAGGAGGCTCACTAATTAAAGGAGATCCAAATTGTGTCATCATAACATCAAGAATCTTGTGTTTATCTATATGATTTGTTAGTGAAGGGGATTCTAATGTCATTTGATTATATACACCTAGGGAAGGTGTAGTGTTTAAAGGAGATGTGGCAACATTCATATTTTTTTGCACTAGGATATTCTCCCTAGGAGAGTTTTTAGGAGAATGACAAGCCAAATGATCAATGGTGGGTTCTTTTAAAGGGAATCCATCGCAAGTAGGAGAATGATCAATGTTGGAATTTCCTTGTTTAATAAGGGGTTACCTAGGAGAAGGGGGACAACTAAGATACTCATGATTTTCATCGATTGTATTTTCTAATAACAAAGTATCATCTTCACAACTAGGAGAGATACTATGAAAAGTACAAATATTATTGTCATGATCCCTTATGGTTTTTTTGTCTTGTTCATTGAGAGAGGTAAGAGGAGAGAAACAACTAGAATTCTCATAACGCTCATTGATTTGTTCTTCAAACACAAAAATATCTTATTCACCCATAGGAGAGATATTAGGAGAAGAACTAATACGATCCTTAGGAATGTCCAAGACCATATTCTTTATCACTAAAAAACTCTCATATGGAGAAGGTAGGGAAGATTTCTTAGCATATCTAGATTTTTAAGATACTAGAATTGTTTAGACAAAAATGAAAAATACATGTAACCATTTCATGCAATGTTTCAGCAATATGAACAATGTATATGCATATTTATACAAAACAATTTTATCCAATGTATGCCAAGTTTTAATGTAAACAATGTATATGAAACAATGAAAAGTAATTTTATCAAACTTAAGCATAATTTTATGACTGTAAGCATTCTATAAGAAAAAGTGAAAAACACTTTTATTAATGTTAAGAACAATTTCAAAAATGTAATTATGTTCTCTTTAACTTTAATGGTGTCTATTGTACTTATAATACAATATATTGTAGGAATTAATAAAAAAATGAACATTATATTTTCTTAGGCTATATAATATTTTTTCTGATTCACTTAGTAAACTATACTACTACTACACACATGACTATTACATTTCCTTCCAAAGATACACAAATATGTCTCTTGTCACTTTTTAGTATATTATAATTATTATTAATTTCATAATGTATATCTTTCCTATCATATTTCCATGGTCTACCCAGTAGCATATGCCATACATATACTACAAAATATGATAAGATCTCATCATAATATGTTCCTACCTTGAATTTCACAAAATATTGTTCACTTACTTTCACACTATATTCATCTTAGACCTAAGCAATATTGCATGGAATACGGTGTTCTAACCTATTCAACATTAATTTATTAATAATTTCTTCTTAAACTAAATATTATACACTAGTGCTATCTATGAAAAATATATTATTTAAAACTACATTTTTTTTTACTATTCTAAACAAGGTTTGCACTTTTATCAACTTTCCCCATCTCTAATAAATATTCTTAATATCTATCTACTTAAAACTTATGACTCAACCTTCTTTTTTTTTTCAATTGTATTTTTTGATTTTCTAGATTCTTCTTCTACTTGTCTAGTGAAATATATGGAAATAGTGGATGTGCAAAATGGAATGGGTGATATAGGAAGACCTAGAAATTGCAGACCTATGCCAAAAAGCAAAAAAAGGGGGTGTCCACCTAATCACAAACCAACCTTTTCCTATTTCATTAGAAAGAAGGATAGTACCACAAGAGATTAGAATTGACCTGCAATCCTTAAGGTGAGCCAACTCCAAGTTTTGGGAAACTATGTGATCTCTTCTTCCTTATGGAAAAAAACTATAAAATATGATTGAAATGCCCCTTGGGGAGATAAACTAAAATACTTAATGAGCTCAATTGTGTAATGTAAGACTTGGAATGAAGATTTAAAGAATAATACTAATAGAAAATATGATTTCTAAGCAGATCTGGGGTTTGTAGGATGATATCTATCAACCCAAAAAATATTATCCCAAAAACTATATAAGGCCACCTTAGTCAAAACTGGACACCCCAATATATGGCTAAAAGTGTATTAATGATCTAATAGCTGAGATATACCACTTGTAATGAAAAGTGATATGATAATACTATCATAAATAATCATTAACTATCAAATTTGAGAAGGTTGAGATGTTATGTACCTGACTCCAAAAGTGTCATAAAGAGTCCTATTGAAGCGAATCTGTCCTTGTATACTTTTTTGAAAATTCTTTTTGTAGTCCTCTGATATTGGATCTAAGCCTCTTATTTCTCTAGGTTTTATTTTCAAAAGGATGAAAATAAATTATGTAGTTGAGTTTCCATGTCTTGACAACTTTGGTGACAACTTTGACAACTTTGTAAAATTGCACTTTTGATCCAATTTTCAATTCTTCTCTACCTGTAAATCTACAAACACACAAAGAGGAGAAAATTGTTTTTTAGGTGTATAAGGGTTTTCCTTGGTCAAACCCTAGTTTGGTAATGAACCACAAAAAACATGCAATAGGGAAAGAGGAATTCCCAATAGGATCCTAGGGGTTTTCACCTAGAATTTGGTTGGTAAAATGTCTCTTTCACACTTATGTATTCTTGGTGTTTCATTCAAGATCAGGGGTTTAAGGTGTGTAACATGTTTGACACGAAATTTGTTTGAATACTCCAAACTAATGAGATGAAGCTACCTAATGAATATAAACTAATGCAATGTAAATGCATTGAAAACACTATCTAAAATGACCTAACATGCAAGCAAACCATAATTAAACTTAAAGTAGAAGAAGTGGTGCACCTTGAAACTAAAGGTTGATGAAGAGGAGATCTGGAATCTTCTAGAAACTCCTTAAAATGCTTACTAGGACACTTACGCCAAAATGGGTTTCCTAATCCTCTTCCCAGGAAACTTTGTTATAATAGCTTTTTGAAAAAAGGGTGTCCAAGTCTACAAAAACCTCTGGAAACTAGGTTTAGTGACACTAGGTCACCACTATTGGTGACTTAGTTGACTTCTGAATCCCTGAAAGTCTAAGAGTGGAAGTGGAAGTCCTCAGTCTACACTTTGGATCCTTGCAGGTGTTTGGTTCGGATTATGTAGAAAATGGGTTGAAAGAAGTCTCCAAGCTTCAACTAGGGCTTTGTTGATTTGATGACTTGATAACACCTTTTTAGCACCTTTCTCTTTGACAAACCTGCAAACAAAAAAAACTGCAAAGCACACCTCCAAAGAGGAGAAAAGGGTTAGGGTTAGAGAATATGGGCTTGCCTTATTCAAATCCCATTTTGGTAATCAAACCCTAAATGATGAAATGAAATAGGAAAGCAGAGATGATTGAATAACATGTAAATTTAAATAATCACCAAGCCCTTTTTGAGGAAGTCTTAAAATATGCAAGAACCGGCTCCAATGGATGGTGTCTAAAATGCTAAGTGCTTTCTCGAGAAGATTGATTTCTTGAGTACTTGTGAAGATTCAAGATTTCAAGAGATGTGGAAGAAGAGAGACAAAATGAGGATAAAAACCCTTATTTATACATGATATGCCCTAATTTCCCAAAAATAACACATGATAGGCTGACCTTAGGGTTTTGGATGAAATTTCCTATAAGAATTTTGTTTTAGTTTTGAATTTTATGTCAAAAGGGACTAGGTCACCCAAGGTGGCAACCTATTCCACTTGGACAAATTCAAGTGGTGGTCGGGAATTAAACGGTGTTTAATGATGTTTAACGGGCTTGTCTCCCAAAACACACTTAAGTTGGGCCTAAAATTATATTAAGGGGCCAATTTAACATAAGAAATGGTGAATTTACTTGTGACAAGCCTAGTAAAGTGTGAAAATGTATTACAATAGCTTAGAACACTTTGAATCAAGGATTGGAAAGAGGTAAAAATGGGTTATCTAGGTGAATTATCTAGAAAGGGTCTTAGAAAAGTTGAAAGATGTGTTACAACACTTCATAACACCTTTGTAAAACACCATTAGGTTGTTATTGATTTTCAAGTGTTCAAGACCTAATTTGAATGTGTTGGCCATATAAAAAATTAGATTAAAGTAAAACCAGGCCAAAATCTAAGAGAAAATGCCCAAATGAGTGAAAAGTGTCAAGGCTAAACCTTCTGGCGACATAGGTAATTAAACCTTGATAACGAATTGAAATCATAAATGAACGAAATGATGAATGAAAAATATCTTTTTGCAACTTACCAAAACCTTTAAGGGTTTCCCTTGAAGGACTAAAGTCTAACACATCACTCCAAATAGTAGAGCCTACATAAAATTGCTTGATTGGATGCTTGATTTGAAACTTGATTTGATGCTTGAAAATTTGAATCCTGCATCAGAATGTTTGTTCCAAAAAATGCATGAGTGCCAATAACTTTGACATGATGATCTTGATCTTGATTTCTATGATAGTTGACTAATAAGTGATCTTGAATTATCTTGACAATAATCTTTTCTCTTAGGATTGATCTCTTGAAATCTTACATTTCTTAGGATTATAATTTGATAAAAAGACATTGTATTTATAGGTAATTTTCTAATTTCCCACCAATTAAATATGAAAAGATGAAAAATTTTAATTTTAATTTAGATTATAAATATACTGCCAAAAAAATATTAAAAAATGGGGTCCTAAACATAAGGAGGATGGTTGAATGGGTCCTAGGCCCTAAACCTAGCACACACATTTTCCAAGATGTTTAATTTGATGTTTTCAATTATTTAATGTAGGTTACCCTTTCAAAAAATGAAATTAATTAGGATTTTAAATGCATAATTGGGTCAGTTAGAGTCTTAATTAAGTCCAATTAATTAAGGGGATACAAACATAATGTGAAAATGTAAAAGAGTACATTTTTTGACACTACATGTAGTTCCAATAATAAATACAATTATCTTATTAGTGTTTCCATAGACTTCATAATATTCAAATACCTAATATCCATCTCATCCATAATTGAGACACTAATCTCTATATAATCTTTCATAATTCCATCCATATATATTTCTCTACCTCTTTTGTATCCATATGTTATATCATTATAGTATGATTTATTGTATTCTCTACCATCATGTTGAGAATTAAAACTTCCTCCTTCATTATAGCATAACTTATTTTCATTTTATTATATTCTTCTATGCTTTGTTATTTTTTGATCTTTATTGTAGGGTGTTCTATCATCATATTAATCTTTTTTTAGCATGTTCCTCATCTACCTATCTTCTAGTTTTGTCAACCTTCAAATCTCCTATTTAATTTCTCCTTTACATTTAATAAAATTAAAATGATTCTACAATGTTATAAATTTTCACCTTTGAATTTTTCACAATAGGTTTAGATCCCCCTCATGTGTCTGGACCTAATTGTGCTTAATTGGAATTGTTTGATGTCATTTTCAAAAAATAAAGATAAAATGGGAAATTACTATTAAATATTCATTTAACAATAGCTAAAGCCTCAAAATAGGTTTGGTCTAGTGTGCCCACACCCTTGACCAACCTATTTTGACCCAAATTTAATGTTTTTAGGGTTGATATTTTTCATATTATAAATTGAAATTTATTTGTCAACTTCTAATTGTAAGGTCAAGCATTCAGGCATCTTATGTCATCAAATTAGGGAAAAGTGAATGGTTTATTAAAATTTAAGTTCTAAAGATAAAAACCTAGAAGGAAGAACCTACAAAATGTAACCTACCAAGACTTGTTCAAAGATCTAAATGGTAACATTTCTAGCCTAGTGCACATGTGCCCCTAACTAGACAATTTTAGTCCAAATTTGAATGCCAAGATCCTCTTTCTTTGCACTATACTTCGCTATAATTCGTTTTTGTGTTTCATTTCTACAATTATTTATAATTCCATCAATTCTTTGTAGTTTCATCGTTATTCTACTTCAATATTACATCACACAAATCACTTCTAAATTAGATCCAACCCCATTACCATAAAAGGGACCAAATCCTTGATCAACCATTCTAGATATTTCATTGAGGATAGTATCCAAGTGATCTTTTCTGATCATTTTTTGTCCCTAAATATTAGATGGACTAAGATGTGATTTAGACAATAGATCCCCCTTTTCTCCAACATAGATTCTTCTACTATTTTTAACCTTGGAAAAAATAATTTCTCATAAATTCTTCCACTCAATCCATTGATATATCTTACAATATTTTCATTTATTTCTTCACTTTTCTCACTTTTAATGGTAATATTTTACAATTATACATAATATTTATTTGACATTTTATCTTTTTTCCTTAAATTTTGTAACTTTTTTGAATAAATCCAACTCATAACCAGTAGATATAAAGTGCTCTCCATCTTAGTAACAATCATATCCTATTTTTTTAATTTTAATTACCTCCCCTACTTATTTCTTAATTCTACATATTGATTCCTATTACATAAAATTTTGGCTCCTTAATTCTTTCTTACACTTCTAGGGTTTTTCACTTAAAAGGAGAAAGATGGGCCAAATTTTTTATGTTACATTCAAGATTATGTGTTAATGGGAGTGTGAATGTGTGTGGAATGTATCTAATTATGATGTCCAAATGAAAAAAATTGAAAAAGAAATGATTTATTCATGCTAAACTAAAGAAATAGAAGGTGCTGGAAAACACAATGTTGTATGCAAACATGTACAAAATGACCTAGGAATGAACATGAAATAGAATAGAAAACTGTAAAACTGAATGTGTGCACCTGGGAGTGTGTTGAAGACTGGAATGAAGGCTGGAAATGCTACTGAATCTATAATTTTGGCCTACCGGGACACTTTCGACAAGCTGGGCGACTTAGTCCAAGATTTGGAAAACTGCACCAAAGCCCATTTTAGCCAAAAAGGTATCGAGAAACACAAAAATCTCTAAAAAATCATGTATAATGGGACTAAATGGCCAATAATAGAAACTTTCTCTACTTTATCTTTTTATAAAGTCTGAAAGTAGAAATGGAAGCCCTTCGTTTGCACTTTCTACTTCTCTAGGTATCCGGTTCTAAAACTTTCACCTTCGACAATGTAAGAGACTTTTTGTAGGTTTTTTTCGTAAGCCAATGAGGAGGTGTCTTCAACAAGCTTTCAATCCATTCTTCAATGATTTCAAAGCCTACAATGTACCTAAAACTACAAACACACAAGGAGAGAAGGATAAAATGTTGATTGTTAGGGATCGGGGGTTTTCCTTCGTCAAACCCCTTTTGAGTAATTAAACCAAAATGGTGAAATAAGATAATAGATCATGAAACAAGAGATTTAATACCTTTCCATGGTGATTGATCATGAATTTCTGCAGCAATAGAGGATATTCAACCCTTGAATGCTTTGGAGAGATGTGTTGATGACTTAGAATACGCAAACCCTAGCTTGCTCGAGAAGAATGAGAGATGAGTAACTGATGAAGATAGATTTCTTGCTAGATTAGGGCTGAAAATCAAGGTAAAACCCTTTATTTATACATGTTGTGCCCTAATTTCCTAAAAATAACACATGATAGGCTGACCTTAGGGTTTAGGAGACAATATCCTGCTAGAATTTTAAGTTAATTTTAATTTTTATGTTGTATGGGACCAAGTCACCCAAGGTGGTGAAATTGTCTACTTACATAATTTTAATTTATTTTTGAGGATTAAAATGTGATTACTGATTTTGTTAGGATTGTCTTTTGAAACACACTAAAGTTGAACCTGTAAGTGCATTAAGGGGTCATTATGTTAGATGAAAAGTGTTGATTTAGTGATGAAAAGCCCTAGAAAGTGTGATGGTTAGTTACAACACCTTAGAACACTTTAGACTAAGGCTTGGAAAGGGGTTATTTAGGTGAATCCTGATGAAAGGGTCTTACAAAAGTGAGGAAATGTATTATAACACTTCACAACACCTTTGCAAGACACCATAGAATCTAAGAAAAAATAGGCCAAAAACCACAAGAAAGGGCCCAAATGAGTGAAAAGTGTCAAGGCTAAACTTTTTTGTGAAACATTTAACCCCCACTATAGTGAGAGGATTAAAATTCCTTCAAAATCTCAGTAAAGTAGCCTAGTGGTGCCAAGGCGGATGGTGAAGAGTGATAAAGATGAAGGAGGTGGTCAAGCCCCCAAGATTCAAGATTCTAAGTCAAATTGGCATCAGTGCAAGAGGACACATTCAAGGGTGAATGATTTATGATAAAACAAGATACACAATCATGCGTTGACAAGAACTAGAAGGAATAGAAGAAGGAAAGGTAAAAACAACGGATCAAGCTTCAACCATTTGTCCAACTAGTTGTGGATTAGATCTAGGTTGTTTTTCCAAAAATAAATCCTCACTCTAGGTTGATGGAACTCATGGTTGTCCATCGGGTGAGAAGGCCAAAAAGGTGGTTTAGTGAGAAATTCATGCCATTGTTTTGGTTTCCCACCATATAATGAGAAATTCATGTTAGTTTGTCAGCTTCCCATTACACTAACCATACCAAAGTTACCTTGATTGACAACTTTGATAAGGCAGTACAACGCTTGTGTTAATGCTTTTGAGTATTATGTGAATATTTTGTTTAAGGGGATTTTTCTTTGTTCATGTAAGGTATTTTTCTTAGGGAGAATTGTGCCTAATATCTCCAAGAGACATCAAGTCAAAGTGTTAGATCATTATCCATCGGATGCCTCATTCACATTAGGCCACTTTGTTTGATTGTACACGCTTGGAAGGCATCAAACCCACTGAAATCACTAAGAAGAGACACATCATAAGAAAATGATAAATCACGGCATGAAATTTTGTAAAATGATGACGTCTATGTATGCCCCCACTTTAAAGCAGTTGCTACACCATCACTGTGAGAAATTGATTTAAAGTAGCCAGGGATAAATGCTAAGAAGAAATGAGAGCTAACTTGGAAAGCCCAATGCCAGGTTATATGTTTCCAAATTAAGCTACATCATTAAAAGGGGATAGTATGTCACATGTGAGTGAACTTAAGACATGTCATCCACAAATTCCAAGATTTCTCTTTTATTTTCATGAACGGTTAACGAGTAGCCAAAAGAGACAACTATAAGTGGCATATGAGGACAAGGATACGTAACCCCTGTGCCCCACTTAGTGCATCAAAAAGGTGAGCCTAGGATGGATGATGAGGTTTTCTCCTTGCGATGGATGTAAAACATGCAATAGTGAGTGTTCTATGATAATCCTCCAACAATTACATGGAAAGGAGCAGTAACTAATGTTATTTATGTGGATAAGTAATCAAAGTTTCATTAAAGTTGGTCTTGATGGTATACACTTTCTCATATATGTGAGAAATTTCATTGTAACTTGAGTGGTGTGAGACGTTGCTCTTACATGGGTGCAAGAATAGAGGATGGCTAGGAAGTCCAATATTAAATGGGGATCTAATGGACACTTTTGTATGCATAACCTTAATGTGATTGGGTTGATGTATCTCTAAGAAAGGGAAATTGAGTATCATCTATTTACCATCACCCAAGGAAGACACATTACTATTTCTTGAAAGAAGTGCAACCATGTTATTTTTTTGTACCATGATACCTTCCCTAGTAGGAGAGTGTTTAGGACAACTACAAACAAGATGTTCAAGACATTCATTTTTTGGTTCTGCATTATTGACTTCATCACAAGTAAGGGAATGATCCATGGTGGAAGTGTCTTATTCCATAAGATTCTCATCAATTGGATCTTATAACATCATAATATCTTATTCACTAATAGGAGAGATATTAGGAGAGGGCGAAATTGGAGTGTTGTGATTTTCAATGATTATATTATTTTCCTCTAAGGTGGAATTATCTTGTGCCATAGTATCTATCCTAGGAGGAGAGCATTTTGGAAAGTGACAAACAATAGGTTCATCATATTTCATGGTTGAATTTGATAAAATAGCTTCATCGCTCATACGAGAGGCATTAAGAAAAGGATAACTAGGAATTTTATGAATACCAATGATTGGAATTTTTGGTTCAAATAGACCCTTCAAAATGTTATGAACGTTAGGAAGGAGAGAAGTAATGCTATAACTCTCAATCATTGGATTGCTTGATACCAAAATAGCCTTAGTTACTAAAGAATTATCACAAACAGGAGAGGTGTTGGAGATGAATAAAGACCAATTAAGGTAGTAACCATTATTTTAGCTATGTGTGTCATAATTTTTATGCAAGGGGGAGGAGGAGGAAGACAAGAAAAACTTTCATGATCTTCAATGGTTGTGTCTCCTTTCCAGAAGATACCTTTTTCACCAATGGGAGAGATATTAGGAGAAGAAAAATTATGATTATCACGATTATCGATGCTTGCATCCTATTTTTTCAAATCTTTAGTGGATGATCTAGGTGAGATGAAGTCCTTAAGGACTTCATCTAACATGTCTATGTCATCACAACTAAAAGGTTTGGGAGGTAATTTAACATTGGGTGGTTTGGGTTTGTCATCAGAAACCTTAGTGGATGAGCTTAGTGAGAGGAATCCCTGGAGGGCTTCATCTAATGTATCCAAGTAATCACTACTAAAAGGTTTAGATGATATGGCTATCCTAAAATGAAGCATTTTTTTTATTGTGTGATTTGATGTTTTTTTTTTGTGTTCATTTTCTAAAGAATCTGATTTAAATGATCTACGAACTAATGTGGAAAATTAAAATTGCGAAAGTCTAATGCTATCCACAAGTTCCATGAATACGATTTCTAATAAATTAAATGTAATGGAAGTTATGAAAAATTAAATGCAATGTAAAGACATAGGATGAAATGCAACTTAATGATTTTAAACAATGTAATGTATGTAATTTAAGCAATGCATTAAATGGAGCAATTTAAGCTAGATTGAGTAAAATGCATGTAACAGAAAGACAACCCACTGATATAAATTGTTAAGGGCAGAAAATAAAAGCTTTAAAATAGAGTTTTTAGCTCTGTAAAAGGCAGTTTCAGGGGCGTAAAGGGACTAAATCACCCAAGGTGGCGAATTAGTCTAGCTAGGGTTTTTTTTTAGTTTTTAAAGATTTTTTTGATAGATTTTGATGTTTTATGTATCGTATGATGGAGACCTAAGATGAAAATGTAGAATTTTAGAAATTTTGTAATGATTTATGATGCAAACATGAAACATATATGCACTTTCACTAATGCAAATTTTGAAACCCTAGAATACAAATTAAACAATGCAAAATGAAATGCAATGTAAACCTAGGATGATAAAGAACTTGAAATCAGAGAAAAAGGGATTGAAAAGGTAGGTTCACCAAAATGTAACATAAAATTTTGGCTCCTTAATTATTTCCTACAGTTCTATGGTTTTTCACCTAAAAGGAGAAAGATGGGCCAAAATGCTAATGGTACATTCAAGATTATGTGTTAATGGAGGTGTCAATGTGTGTGGAATGTATCTAATTATGATGTCTAAATTCAACAAACTAAAAAATAAATGATTTATTAATGTTAAACTAAAAAAATCAAGGTATTGGAAACCACAATGTTGTATGCAAACATGTACAAAATGACCTAGGAATGAACACGAAATAGACCAGAAAATTCTAAAAATGAATGTGTGCACGTGGGATTATGTTGAAGATTGGAATGAAGGCAGGAAATGCTACTGAATCTAGAATTTTTTCCTACAGGGACACTTCGGGCAAGTTAGGCGACTTAGTCCCAGATTTGGAAAGCTACACCAAAGCCTGTTTTGGCCAAAAGGGTATTCGAAAACATAGAAATATCTTAAAATAATGTACAATGGGACTAACTCACTAGTGATGGCAACTTAGTCCACTTTAACTTTTTTGAAATTCTGAAAGTGGAAACGGAAGTCCTCGGTCTGCACTTTATTCTTCTTCAGGTATCCGGTTCTAAAAATTTCATCTTCGACACTGTAAGAGAATTTGTGTAGGTGTTTTTCTCTAGCCAACAAGGAGGTGTCTTCAACAAGATTTCAATCCATTCTTCAATGATTTCCAATCCTTCGATGAACCTAAATCTGCAAACACACAAGAAGAGAAGGAGAAAATATTGATTGTAAGGGATTAGGGGATTTCCTTGGTCAAACCCCTTTTGAGTAATTAAACCAAAATGATGAAATAAGATAATAGAGCATGAAAAAATGGAGTTAGTACCTTGCCATGATTATTTATCTTGAATATCTATAGAAATAGATGGATATTCATCCCTTGACTTATTTGGAGAGATCTGTTGATGACCTAGAATATTCAAACCCTAGCTGTTTGAGAAGAATGAGAGATGAGTGATTGAGGAAGATAAATTTTTTGCTAGATTAGGGTTTAAAATGAGGGAAAAACCATTTATTTATACATCTGCCTTGATTTATTTAAAATAACACATCACAGGCCAACCTTAGGGTTTAGGAGACAATATCCTACCAGAATGGGTGCTAGAGAGCTCCATTTCCAATATTTTTTATTGTGTTGGAATCATAATTCCACTCATGTCCTTATTAAATGTCTATTATCATGTGGAATGGTACTTGAAAATACCCTATGATATGACTTACAATAATCAATGTGGTTAGATTGCTACCTTGATTCCACCTCTCTAAAGCAAGCAAAATAAAGGGGGGGCATACATATACCCTCAAATTTGATTTATAGAAAAACTTAGATAAGAGGATTTTTTTTGGGACAACTAACGAATTTGTATTGTAGGATGCGGTTCCTAATGTTGTAGTTTTGTAGATAATTACACTGGGGGCTTCACTCTCTAGTGTTCTGAATGAAACTATATGAGTATCCTTTTATGAACTAAAGTGTACTATTGAGATTCATTTAGCTTGCATATGAACGCAGAGTCATATGGGTGCTAAAGTGGGGGATAAATGTGGCAACGAAAATTATACTCCCTTCTTGGAGATAATACAATTCCTTGCCTAATTTGAACCTATTTTGGGTACCCTTGCATTAATTACCCTTTAAATTATCATTTATAGGCCCCTAAGACCCATTATTTTAGATCTTGAGGCTTATTTCACCTAAAAAGCTAACAAAATCACTTAAAATACCAAAAATCCTAAAAACCCACCTCAAAAAGTTAAGGTGGGACTCATTCGCGACCTTCGGCGAATGTGTACCCCTAGGTGGAACCCACTCACCACCTTCGATGAAAATATCCGACTTGCAAAAAATTTTCATGGATGTTGGCCTCTTAGGTCAAAATAATTGATAATTAGGTATTGTTACTTATAAATACTTGTTTTTAGGTCATTTTTCACTCTCTCTAAGATTTTTTGGTCATTTATCTTAAGAAATCTCAAGAATCAAGAGTTGAACATCTTCCAAAAGAAGATTCATCTCTCTTTCTACATCAAAGTTGAAGCTTAGGGAAGAAAACTAGGATTTTTTTAGGTCTTAAGGCTCACTTATGACTCAAGATCTCACATTGCAAAGGGTTGATCATGGATGCCTATGGAGAATCATGGATAAATTTAGGTTGACGAGGTGCAACTAGTCACCAAATCACACCTAAAGACTTTTTTTTCAAAGTGATTCCATCTTCCATTTTCTCTCTATCTTCAAACTTCATGTTTGCATCCCATTTCCATTTCACTTACATTCATTTGTAATGTTATAGGGTTTCCTAGATTGAAGTCTTACATCATTCAAATATCTTGCATGGATCTTATTCTAGCACAACAAAATGGGGTTTTGTCTTGTGTTAGATTTCCCTAGCTCTAGACACACTTAGGGCTAGGGATTTCACCAAGGAAAATATCGCATTATAAACCAAAATATTTTTTTTTTTATAGGTGACTTTGTGCATCTGAGCCCAAATTTCAGTGAAGAAGCATAGTGTAGACTATAGACCTTCAACTCCACTTTTAGTTTGCTCAGAAAGATGAAAGGGGCTAAGTCTCCAATAGTGGTGACCTAGTCCAACTATAGGTTTATGTAAAATATTTTGGTAGATTTGAGAACCTAGTTGGTTGGAATAGAGCCCAGAGAAATTTACCAAAACTGGGACTAGGTCGCCCAACTTTGCGTAAGTTTCCTAGTTCACATAAATGTTCGATATTCCATATTTCCAGAGGCTTCTGCAACCTCCACTTTCATCCTCATCAGTTTCTGTAGACATGCAAAACTAACATCATGCATCCAATTCTACTATTAATCAATTAAAGCAATTTATTGATTCAATCCTAAGGTTCATAAGACTTAATTTAATCAAATTATTTAATTAAGTTCCTAAAGTTCTTCTTATTTGATTCAATAAATCAAATTGATTTAAAATCAAATATCAAATCCCTAAAAATCCCTCAAGTTAATTAATCTAAATTTAATTAACTTCTAAACATAATTACCATTCTCTCGCTTTTGACTCAACTAGAGTCAAATCTAAACTCCTAACTAACCCACCCACTTGCACCAATAAATCAATTTATTTGATTTATTAAAAAGACTTATTTTCCCTCAATAACTCTCATCTTTGACTTTTTTGGACAAAGATAATTCCCTCCAAAACCCTCAACAACATGCATTTATTGACATTTTTTGAATTTGAATGGGCACATTGGCCAAAACTTGCACAAGCTTTGGCCAATCCCATTATGACAAGTGTCTACATCCTATTGGATGGGATTTAGTCCCACATTGCCTAATCTTGGCCTCTCTTCTCTCAAGTTCTCCTATAAATGCAATGCATCTTCTTTCATTCAAAACAACACATCTTGATGCAAGGTTACTCTCTTCAATTGAGAATCAATCTTGCTCTTCATCATCTACAATCTACAATCTACACACACATTTGAAAGCATCTACACTATAGGCAACTTGAGCTCATAGCAACTCATTTTCTATCTCACTAAGCTTATCAAGGATTGGGAAAGGATTCTTTCACATATTCAAAGAGCACCAATCCAATATGAAATAGATATATTTCATGTTTTACATGCTTTGCTTACCTTTTTTATTTGGTTGCATTTGAATCATGAAGTATTATTTCATAAAGATGTGTATTTATGTTATGTTGTTTTGTCAAGTTTACTAACATTTACAGATTTTCATGTCTATAGTTTCCAAGTGCACTTGTCTGATTTATTCTGTTATTTTACCTTGTATATTCTTTATCTCTTCCTTTTGCATAACATCATGTGTTTTCAAACAATGTAGATTCCCTTAGTTTATGTTCAATAGTTGGATTCATTTATCAAATTTCAGCATTTAGCATACTTCATAATAATAATTTCAATCATATTCAATCCTAATATTGGATGAATCCCAAGATTGATTTCCACAAAGGGAAATCCCCTTTCTTCTAGGTGAAAACCCTAGAAAGCTTTGGGGACCCATCCCTTTAATAAAAAAACACAAATTTTGCAGTTCATTTTGGTGAACTTGCATTTTGATACATCTCACTTCTGTTTCAGCCTACATTTGAATCCTAGGAACTTCTTTTCTTTATATTACATTATATGTTGCATTGTTTACAATGGAATCCTAGGGTTTCATCATTTGCATTAGTGAAAAAAGCTCACTTTTTCATTTATTTGCTTGCATAATAGAGAAATTTTGTATATGCCATATAGCTTTGCACTTTACAGTCTAGAATATAATATTTTTTTCCAAAAAAAAATAGAAAAAACTTTAAAATACCCATACCAAGACTAAGTCACCACCTTGGGCGACCTAGTCCCAGTACTCATTTTGCATTTGTGATTATTTCATTTCATTGCCAGTTTCTGAAATTTTTGTTTGTTTCAGTTCCTTTTTGTTATATGGTTCTCATTAACATAAATCTATTTTAATTTGATGAAATTTATGAGTAGCATTAGATCTTTACAAGTTTCATTTTCAGCATTAGTTCCTAATTCATTTAAAGATAATTCATTGGAGCATTAAAACAAAACCATAGAAATATCACATGAAACGATGCACACACTTCTTCACTATAGGAAAACTATATCATCTAAACCTTTTAGTAGTGATGACTTGGATAAGCTAGATGAAGCTCTACAGGGATTTCTCTCACTAAGTTCATCCACTAAGGTTTGTGATGACAAACCCAAACCCACCAGCTATAACCTATCTCCCAAATCTTTTAGTTATGATGATATGGGTATGTTAGATGAAGTTCTTTAGGATTTCATCTCACCTAACTCATCCACTAACGTTTGTTGTGAGCAACCCCAAATAAACTATGTCAATCTTATCCAATCTCATCTTGTTCTATACCCAACTTCCCATAAACCTTCAACCCCATCTCAACCTGAATTTACCCTTTACCCACCCAAACATGATACTGTTGCTCATACCCATTATACTTGAAATAACTCAAATCCTCAACAAGCCACCTCAACACCCATACCATTACCCAGCCGCATCTTACTTGTGGCACCTTGTTTAAACTCACAACTTAGGGAGTACGATCTCATTGAACAACTTAAGAATACTCCCACCAAGATATCCATTTGGGATCTTCTCCAAAATTTTCGTAACTATCATTCTATGCTACAAACAAAATTGCAACAAATAGTGGTCCCTCCTCCTATGAATTTTAATGATGTGGTAGCTCTCCTACAAGAAATTAATATAGCTAATGTAGACATTAGCTTCTACTAATATGACCTCCCTGCATTAGAATTAAGAAAGCAAAATGAAGCCTTTTACGATAATAGCCCAATATGATTGAATATGCATCAAATAGACCCTCATTGATAATGGATCTACCCTTAATGTATGTAGTTTGAAGCTTCTTGATAGGTTACATGTGGATAGATCACAAATCAAATCTGATTCCTTATCCATTCAAGGATTTGACAATGTTACAAATCAACCCCTTAGCATCATCACTTTACCTATTACCGTCAGAATGGTTACATTGAAAACTCCTATTCATGTCATGTCCTATGATCTTTCTTATAATCTCCTCTTGGGAAGACCATGGATAGATGAGATGCACGCAGTACCCTTGACCATTCATCACAAAATAAAATATGTCTATAATAACAAATTTTATCAAATTGACATAGACCCTGAGCTTGAGAGTTGCTTACAACTTGAAAAGGGAACATCAAGTCCTCTCAACACCTTAATTCCTACCTCCAACATCACCCCTTCTAAGTATAATAAAAAAGAAGACAAATCTAAGTTTAACATACTTGGTGATGATTGGGGATCATTAGATTTCACACCTTCATTTATGGGTGAGTATATTGTTACATGAAAAGAGGATGAAAAACAAGAACAACCAACTGTCCTCTCTACCCAAAATGAAGAAAAACCTTCCTACACATATATCTCATCTCCTTTGGAAGAAAATGAAACATACACAAAAATTTTTGATGAGATAGATTATCAACAACCACCTAACCCAAAAGAAATGGAAATACTTTATGGACAAGGTTATGATCTTGTGAAACAAATAGGATCGAATGGTAAAGGATGTGGAAAAAATGAACAAGGAATTCGAGTTCCCATTGAAATTAATATACAAGAAACTAAAACCGGTATAGGGTTTTCCTTTTCCAAAACTAAAAAATCCAATCAACAACCCTCAGTCAACATAAACACTATCAAATGCACAGCAAGAATAAAAATCACACTCAAACATCATGAATTCCTTGATATGGATTCCCCACCATTCACCTATGTTCATGATGATGAAGCTTTGAAATACCTGTTAGGTGCTTTGGATAAGACTTCTAGGTCCAATAGAAATTCCTCGTGTGCTATGATAAGTTCTGAGCTCAATGTTAATAACATTAATGAAATGCCCACAAGCGTGGAACCATATCATCTAAAAATTCCTAAGTCAAATGCACTCCCTCTAGGAGATACCCTTGACATACCAATGGACATAGATGATAAACAAAAAGTTATTAAAATTGGGAAGTTCCTTGATGATGAAGAGCAAGATGATCTTGCAACCTTTCTTCACACTTTTCTTGAACTATTTCCTTGGAAATACTCCAATATTCCCAGAATAGATCTTAAGATAGTCACCCATAACATTGTCCTTGCTGAAAATTATAAGCCTATTCATGAGAAGATATCAAAGATGAACCCTAAGATAGCCTTGCATGTTAAAGGAGAACTTGAAAAAATCTTTGACATGGGTTTCATTCACCCTATTGATTATTCTCCTTGGATATTGAGTATTGTTGTAGTTGCTAAACTTGATAATCGTGTTAGGATATGCACAAATTTTTGAGACTTGAATAAAGCCTCTTTAAAATAGAACTTTACTCTTCCTAACATTGTCATGATTGTGGATTCAACTGTTGGACATGATTTTTTATCCTTTATGGATTGATTCTTTGGATATAATCAAATCTTCATCAACCCACAAGATCAATACAAGACAACCACCTTTACATCCACTTGGGGAAATTTTTTTTGGGTTATGATGCCTTTTTTATTAAAGAACCTACTAATTTTATCAATGAGAAATGGGGTATGTGTAGGATCATGATGGGACAAAAAGTGGCGATATGTAAGTGATATGATGTCCCATGTGGCTGACGACTTTTGTTTTACCAAAAATTGATGAAATGAAAGGGTTTTTAAAGGAGATTTTCAGATTTCCACCAATATAAATCATTCTTTAATTTGAATTTAATAAATTATTATTATTCATTTTCTATCTGAATTATGACTAAAGTCCTGATTGATAGATTGATTCAAAAACATTTATAATTTTCAAACGGTATCACATTTTTTGAATCTGAAACATGCATCACATGCTATAGGATTAAAAAAAAATAATAATTTTTATGGAGTTTTCACCAAGGTAGTTAGACATACGATATTTTATATTTTTTAAAATTTGTAATAAAAAATTCATAATTAATTATTTACTGGGAATAAAATTACAAAAAAATATGCATCACATCGGGACATGAGTCCTCTACTTATATCTAAAATAATTATAAAAAATAATTATCATTTTATTATGGTTAGGATGGTCAGAAAAACACCTACTTCTTATTTTTTCCATGAAATTTAAGTACTACTTCATTCAAATTTGAAATTTTCATCAAATAGATTATTTTAAATTAAAAAAACCTAGTAGTTTAGAAGATTATGTTAATTACATTCTAGCTAAATAATTAACCCAACAAGATAATGTGAATGTTCTTTGACAAATATTCGAGTGCATGCGTAAGTATAACATGCACCTAAATCCAAAAAATTGTGTCTTTGGAGTAGATAGCAGTAAACTTTTAGTGTTTATTATATCTCATAGAGGCATTGAGGTGGACACGGAAAATATTGACGCTATAATTAACATGCCAAATCCTCGCAATATCTCACAATCGAATACATTACAAGGAAGGATTCAAGCCATCCACCATTTTGTCGTATCCCTAGTCGATCATACATTGCCTTTCACACACTACCTCAAAAAGGATGCCAATTTTAATTGGAATAATGATTGTAAATAGGTCTTTAAGAGTTTGAAAAATACCTTGCAACTCCACCTATTTTACAACCTGCTATACCAAACAAACCCTTCATCCTTTACATCACCACTTCTACCCATTCTCTTGCTACATTGTTGGCCCAATAGGACAACAATGGAAAAGAGTATCCTATTTATTACATCAATGGAATTCTCATAGATTATGAAACATAGTACTCAACAATAGAAAAAAAATGTTTAGCTCTTGTATTCACTACTAGTAAGGTTTGACATTACTTATTAAACATAGAAATACAAGTGATGACAAAGTGTGATCCTCTCAGATATCTTTTTAATAAAACAGACCTTTCAAGACGTCTTGCTAAATGGATAATATTGTTAACTAGGTTTGACCTTAATTTTGTGTCCCAAAAAGAAATCAAAGGCCAAGCCTTAATCGACCATTTAGTTGATGCTCCTTCTCCTTTAGCGTTACCTACCAATGACTCTTTTTATGATGATAGTTTGTTTACCGTAGATATTTCTACATGGGAATTGTACTTTGATGGATCTAACTATCGAATAGGTTTTGGTGCTAGAGTTATATTAATTTGACCCATAGGTAAGCCTATTCCCCTGTCCTATCACCTCAATTCTCTATGTATGAATAAGAAAACCGAGTATGAAGTATTAATTGCTAGATTACGTGTTGCTTTAGTTATAGGCATCAAAGATATTAAGATCTATGGTGATTCACAATTAGTGATTAAAAAAATCAGTGGTCTCTATCAAACTAAACATGATAAACTATCACAATATAAGAATCTCGTATTAACTTTGCTAGAGCAATTTGCATCATTCACCATTGATAACATCCCTCAAAAAGATAATTGATACGTGGATGAAATGGCTAGTGCAGCTTCGCTTATCTCTCCTGTAGATCCTTCCAAAAAGGACATGTTTACCATCCACCCAATCATGAAACCCTCCATCAGAGATAAACCTGTTGATGTTCTCCCAACATTCCATGATAATTCATGTGAATGGTATGATCCCATATATAACTATTTAAAGAATGGAACCATTCTTGAGCCTGCAACCAGAAATACCCGCATTCACCTTAAAAAGTTAGTCATTAAGTACATAATCCTTGCTAATACATTATATAGAAGATCCTTTGATGGAATTCTCCTGCGATGTCTCAAGGATTCTAAGACTCATATTTCCCTCAAAGAAGCCCATTCTGGCACTTCTGAAGGTCATTTTGGAGGAAAAATCTTAGTGCAATAACTCCTCCACATATGTTATTACTGGAAAAACATGCAAAAAGATTGTTATCCATATGTTAAGCAATGTCATCAATGCCAAGAACACAAAAATTTGATTTATTCTTTTGCTTATGAGCTTCATGCCCAAATCCCTATTTGGTTGTTCTCTATGTGGGGATTGGATCTAATCGAAAAAATTTCACCACATTCTTCCACTAGACATACATTTATCATTACCACAACTAATAATTTTACCAAATGGGTAAAAATTATTCCTGTTTGGTCTACAATTGCTGATCTGATATGTCATTCCCTTTTGGAACATATCATCGCTCCCTTTGGACTTCCTTCTACATTAGTTTCTGACAATGGCACACCATTTAAAAATAATGATGTGAAGAAGTTCCTAGAGATCTTTCATATTCAACATCGCTTTTAGCGTACCAACCATAAGCATGGAAAAAATTATTAAATAATAACTTGGCCTTCACATGGGCACCTAACCCATATCCAATCAGAATTGGTCAATCCTGAGTGCTCCATAAATCTTTGACAACGTTGATGGCTTCATGCAAGAGCATGCACTAACAAGCAAACTTGGGTGCCCAACCATTTGAGAGCATGCAAAACATGCAGATAACATGCAAGGACATGCACACAAAAGTTGTCCCCACTCACAAAGTTAGATTCCCAAGAGAAATATCATCTCAAAATTCTCTTTAATGGTCACCATAATGGGTCCACCTCTTTGAATGCAATTACATTTTTTCATAGGAAAATAAATAATAAATATTTTATCCCTCATGTCCTCTAGAACACTTTCCAAATAATGCGGAGACACATAATTATCAACTTAAAATAGCAAATAAATGTCATAACAAGCTACTATGCATTCACCAAGAGGAAAAACAAGCTCCTACAAAACTATGGGATGCTGACACATTTCCAAGACTTTTCAACAGTTGCATTCTATTGGTTGGAAATATTATGAATGTTTTTTATTTTATTCAATTCATTCATTGAATATCTATCATACATTCAATCCTATGAAACCTAAGATCTATGGTCCAAATTCAAACTCTCTAAATGACTAGTTCTTGCTTCAAAATTTAAATTTGTGCTAGCTAACATGGTAGTGATATGAATAATTTTTTTTAGGTTGAATTCCTTACAACTAATGGTTCTAAGAATTGATCTATCTTGACATATGGATGTCCTCTATTATTTCAAATCGACAATTAAGATTGTGGTTTCAAATTTTTGTAGTGACATGTATGATATTATTGATGTGTTAAGTAGTATATATCTATAATTGTACATTGATGTATGATTTTTCTAAGCCTTTCATGCCTTATCTTTCAAAGAAAAATAATTTTATGTCAAGTAGAGAAGATTGTGTACATAAATTAGTCTAATTGATAAAGCATAATTATGCTTGTAACTATTCTAAGGTATTTTTTACACGGCTATATTTGTAAGTTCTATTGTAAACAATTAGGTGCATTCTAAGGTCGGTTCCTCATTTTTTTCAATTGGGGCTTAGTTTGGGGAATTTTCATCTCCTTTGGGTTGGTGCCTATAAATTGTGTTGGGGATTGGTTTCTCCAGAAGGTTGGTTCCTATAAATTGTTTTGGGGATTGGTGTCTCTAGTGGGTTGGTTCCTACAAAACATTGTAGGACCTCTTTATTCTTTTGAGGTTGGATTTGGGTAGTAGATCCAGAAAAATTTCCTCATCATGGTTTTTCCCACTAGTTTTTCCATATAAATCTTGTATTACCTTATCCATTACTTACAATATTTAATCTAATGTTCTTAATGGTGTTTTAACGATCATTGGTACATTGATTAAATTTAAAATTTAATGATATATTGATTCAACCCTATCTCAATATATTTGTGTTCAATAATGTTGTGGTCCCATTTGAGAATTTTATGGTCCTAATCTTATATGTGATATATTGGGTTGAATTATGTAAGATATAGATAATATCTACACGTTTCACGCAATGAACTCTATATTGTTTTCCTTACACTATGATCTTCTAAATTGGTGATATCTTCTTAAAAATTGATCCAAATATCCTAAGATCTTAATATGTTGTCTATGAGTTCATATGGATATCTTATTCTCTATCACAAACTAATTTGATAAAATATGGTGAATTATGGTAAGCTTCTTGTGGATGTTCCCACATTAATGATCAAATGCAACTAATTCATAATATGAAAGGTCCATACTTTGGTTAGTGTTATATATTTTCTCATTAAGACAAAGAGAATTGAGAATACTTTTCATAGAGATTCAATGGGTCTTGTCTCTTTTATATCTCTATTTACTTTTCACATTCTTATTATCTCTTCCAATGCGAGTTTCAAGTGATATAATGTTAGGCCTACATGTGCCATGGACCTTTAAAGTCATAAGTCTTGTAGTTTTAGTTTTAATTATGTAGATGATGAATAATGTGTAGTTTCAAAACACCATGGAATAGGGAAAAGTTGGATATCCAAGTGATGGAGGGAATTATTTATTATTTATTTATTCTTTACATTATATTATGTAAAAATCCATTTATTCAATTAATATTTTAACTTGAAAGAAGATAATACATATTTAGCTCTATGAAAGATCAATAAATATCTTCATGAAGTGTATAAAATTGGTATCTTTATCAATTTTTAAATATTAGGATAGAATCTAACTTATATGATGCACAAAAAACATGTAAAATGTTTAAGTGAAATTACATACTTTTCTTAGATGTATGACCATAACCATGAACATAAGAGCATTGGTTTTTATCATGGCTCAAGTGTATTTTGGATCGGATCACTTGATGGTTTCTTTTTTTTTTATTATTATAGGTATAGTATAGTTGATTGTATGGTTATTTGCAAGTACTATCATGGTACCAAAATACTACCATAGGGATAAGTGGTTTGTTTCATTGTAGTTCATTATCTAAAATAATACAAGCTTGTGTCTCTTTGGGGTGACATTTTATCATGAGAGGAGTTCTCCTTGTATATACATTGTTCATGGCTTATATTTTATGATTTGACTTCTTTGTTATATTTTGTGCCCATTGTTTCATTGATTAAATTTTATTGTGTCAATCATATCTAATTAGATTAAATTTCTATTATTTATTATTTTCACTGTTATTTTTTTTATGTGATTTGAACAAGTCTTAGCCAAATAAAATGAAGTAAAAGATGGATCCATTGAGAATCAACAATAACTGTTATAGGTTGTTCCCTTCTAAAGATAAGTGACTTAGGTTGAAAATAGGAAACTTGTCAATATCAACGAATAATGAAAGAGCATAAAAAGTAACTAATCTCAATAGAGCATATGGACGTAAGATGCCAAAAAAATGAGGTCATATCAGCATATGGACGAATAAAGCCAAGCCAGACATTAGAGAGCGCTATACTTAAAGAGCGCAAAATGAATTAAGGAAGAATACAATAGTGAAAACCGATTTACAACACAAAATTACAGATACCCTTGGAATAATTCTACGGCCCAAATAAGTTTCAAATCTCATTCTTGGGTTATCTTTTGCCATGGAAAATTCAACGTTGATTTGATTGATGGCAGTTAGCAATGACCTTTTCCACGACTTACGATGTTTCCTGTGGCTGCAGATTTTTCTTCGGATCTGTATTCAAGGCGAAAGCTTTCCAAAGGACGGATTCGCTCGTCTTTCCCTGGAAGTCAAGAGTCTCTTGTAAATTAAAATTGACCTAAAATTGAAATTGATGTAACTTACGACCTGCAGATCTTTTTGAGTTGTAGCTTACAAGGCAATTGTTATTATTTATTATTTGAACCTTCACCCAAGTCAAGAGTCTTCTGGAAATACACGAAATCAATGCAGTCGTGTCGATGAAGAGGAGGTGTAGATCTTTCTAACAGTACCTAGCATCATTCTTGCCCATCTTCCTCACTCCGCATGCGCTGTGCGAGAAGCTGTCAACTGTCGATTGTCTTCCCACCTCCTCTGAAAGTATTAGCTTTTATTTGATTAAAACAGTACCTAGCTAAAATTTGGGCAGTAAAATACGATGCATTGTAAAATTCGACGGCCAACTCGCCTGAGGAGTGGAAAATGAATCGAAGATTCATTCCATTGTTTCTTACGGGTTTTCCCTAGTTTACTATAACGAGGGAATAAACCACGTCCCATATAAAAGGTAGAAATCAAATTTGCATGAATTGGTAAAAAATTAAATAGAAAAAAAAAAGCTATATACTTTTGGTGAAACATAAAGATGCTAGGGAGAAGACACAGTATTCGTCAGGGCTAACTTCGTGCAACCATAGAATGTGAACCATATGTCGAATCGGAAAAAAAAAATTATGGGTTTTTTTCGCCTACGAGTTAAGAGCTTATAACTATGCTTTTGGCTTTTGGGCAATTCATTAGAGTGCGGGAGCATTGGATATGCACAAGGTGGTAAAAAAGACACCTTTTAGGGGTGTCGTCCGCTCCCCACCACCTAAAGTCGCGGTACCCGCCACCTAAACCCACCAATACAAATGTTAAAAAAAACCTAAATATGTGACTAATAATATTTAAATAAGACTATTCTATTATCCAAATCCGCTCAAAAGTCAATGGGTCTAATTTACGTTGGCACCTTCAAAAATCAATTTCCCCATTAAAAATCACTCCTACATATTAATCTCCTTACTTTAGCAGCGGACACAAAACACATTACACCCCAATTAATCTTCATTTCGGGTCCGATTTAAGCATATGACTAATGTTTTTTCCAGTGGACACCCCATTATTTACCATCATTTAACCACTCCCGCTTTGTCTAAGGTTCTCACGGCGATGGAAGGTAGCAGCGACTGCACTCCACGGTTTCGCACACGCCCTCAAGTAACATCAAACATCATGCCCGTTTAAAAATGCAAACAATGGTACTGGTTAATCATTCTCTTCTGCATCTTTCGTGATCCGTGAAGGGTTTATTCGATGTTTGAAAAATTATTATTGCTTGTTTATGAAATAAATCATGCCTCTTACGCGCATTTTTGCCATGTGCTATTTGTTTTTGTTGGGACATGGTGCTCTTGTTTTACACATGGGTTTTTTTGGGGTTAAATGATTTCCTCTCCTAAATTTCCAGTGCGCTTTGAGGCTGGTAAAGTGGATTGTTTAATGATTTTGTCTGCAGAAATGATAGGGGAATTTCGTGGGTTTGACCACATGTTTGCCAAAAATGACCATTTATGATCTGCATCGAGCTTTTTACAAAAAACCCATGTGAATACGACCATAAATCGGCAAACCCAATTTAGTATACTCCATTTTTGCGAAATCCCTTGCTTTGTTTTTCCAAATACGAGTTCTTTTGGGGTTAAATGATTAAATTCGACTTGGTAAAGTCTATTGTATCATCATATTGGCTCCAGAAATGGTGAGGAATTTTGTGGGTTTTGACCACATGTTTGAAAAAAATGATGAATGGTCTCCATCGACCTTTTTACAAAAAACCCATGTGAATACGACCATAAATCGGCAAACCCAATTTACTATACACCATTTTGGCGAAAACCCTTTCTTTGTTTCTCCAAATTCGGGTTTTTTGGGGTTAAATGATTAAATACAACCTGGTAAAGTTGATTGTATCATGGTACTTCTTGCAAAAACCATGAGGGATTTCATGGGTATTGACTACATGTCTGCAAAAATTGATTAATGGTCTCCATTGACCATTTTATAGAAAACGCATATGAATATGACCATAAATCGGCAAACCCATCTTCTACATCTTATTGAATTTGTAAAGGAATGTGTACAATGTTATACCTATAAAACACACATTAAGCAGTGTATTTCGAATTGTAAATGTTTTATACATTCATTTACAAACTATGTGTCTATTGTCTCTTGTACATTGAGCAGATTGATATATATGTCTGTTTCCTTTAACTATCATTTGAAAATGCAAACAATGGTATTGGTTAATTAGTTTCTTCTGCATCTTTCATGACCCATGAAGGGTTTATAATTATTCAATGATTGAAAAATTATTACTGCTTGTTTATGAATTATATCATTCCTCTTACACTCATTTTTGTTGTGTGCTATTTGATTTTGTTGGGTCATGGTGCTATTTTTTTTCTCCCGCATTGCATGTATATGTGTGTGCATGCATACATAAATGCATACATACATACATATATGTATACATATATATACATACATACATATATATATATATGTATACATATATGTATGTATGTATGCATGTATGTATGCATGCACATACATACATACATAAATACATATATATATGTATACATATATGTCTGTATGTATGTATATATAAAGTTGTCTGTCGATGGTGTGAGGTAACAACAAACATCATTCTCCTTTCAAAGTGTATGTATGTATCGGCAAACCCATTTAGTATACACCGTCTTTTGTGAAACCCCTTGCTTTATTTTTTCAAATACTGGGTTTTTTGGGGTTATATGTATGTATGTATGTATGTATGTATGCACATTGTACACATTCTTTTAAAAATTCAATAAAATGTAGAAGAACATGATTGACCAGTACCATTGTTTGCATTTCGAAAAGGATAGTTAAAGGATAGACATCTATAGCAATATGATAAATGAATGTATGTATGTATGTATGTATGCACATACATACATATATATATATGTGTGTGTATGTATGTCCATACATATATACATACATATATATACATATGTCTATATGTACATACATACATAAATATATACATATATATATTTATGAATGTATGTATGTATGTATGTATGTGTATATGTATGCACATACATTCATACATATATATATGTATTTATGAATGTATGTATGTATGTATGTCTGTATGTATGCACATACATACATGCATATATATATTTATGAATTTATGTATGTATGTATGCACATATATATATATATATATATATATATATATATATATATACCTTCCATCGCTGTGAGAACCTTTGACAGAGCGAGAGCTGTAAAATGATGGTAAATAATGGGGTGCCCACCGAAAAAAACATTAGTCATATGCTTAAATCAGACCCGAAATGAAGATTAATTGGGGTGTAATGTGTTTGGTGTCTGGTGCTAAAGTAAGGAGAATAATATGTAGGAGTGATTTTTGAAGGTGCCAACGTGAATTAGACCCATTGACTTTTGAGCGGATTTGGATGATAGAATAGTTTTATTTAAATTTTTTTTGAGAAATTTTATAGATAAGTGTTACCAAAGGGGGTAACTCCCATGTAGATTTAGATTTAGCTTTTACAAGCCAAGAACGAGATTACAAACCCCACTCATTCTATCAACAGAAAAATTGTTGCGAGGATGTCTCCAATCCTAGTAAGCTGTTCCAAGCGGACCCCATTGAGCCAAGCCAAGTCAGATCGCATGAAGTTGGAGAAGGCGTCCATGTTGGTGTTTTTGACTCCTGCTCTAAATACTTCCCATATGTCAATACGTAAATTATCAGTTGCAGCCTGGCGGGCACTTTTAACATCTTCAGCCACATCATCCTTGCCGGATTCCACTTCCTCCTCATCATTTTCTGAATCATCGGTTGCCATATTCAATATTACTGGGTTGAAATAGTACTTGAGGAAGCTCACCCAACCCTCTGCGCTTAGGTTCAGAATGACATTGGTTACTGCCTCAGCATTACCAATTTCTATGAATCTGTTGAGCTGCTCAACCACGACTTCCCTAGCCTCGGTTATGTCCACTAATGCACATAGTATGAACTCGTAGAATTGGTTGTCGCAACAGTGCCGATCAAGAGACAAAACCGTAGATACCAGGTCAACTACTATATTCCTTATTGCTGGGTCTGGAATGTCAAAAAGCCTTCTGCACTAGGCCATTATTGGCTCCTTCGTGCAATGGCAGTAAACTTTGAACATGAATACCATCCTTCTTTTCTAGGAAAACTTGGAGCTATTGTGAAGAGGTACAAATGGAGAACATATTGTCCCTCTATTAATAGCCTTAAACCTATAACGATAAGGATTTCTTGAGAACCGAGCCCGTTGATTTAGGCCATACCAAATCCAATGTAAATCGGTCCTTATGATTTCGCACAAGTGAATCCAGTCCTGATTTGAGGTTCACATGGTTTTTGGGATGAGGGATCTAGCATTTTGACTGCCGCCATTTCTGCCAAGTAGTTGAGTATGTTCACGTGACAGAGTGCCAAGGTTCTTATCCCTTGCCAATTTTGTAAGCCGTCACTATGGGAGCATCAATTATGATACGGCCCAAGGCAGTCCCTGTGTGCAAATACGCCACCTAAAATAGATTTTTCCCCCATAGACTAATGCAAAGTTTGTACCATCCCGTGTCTTGTTGGCATTATGTGTCTTTTTTTACTATTTCTTGATCTATTATTTCCTTGCAATGTTAATAGTGACACATTCAGGTGTTTTTTTGGCTTTGCAATGTATATCAGAGATTTTCTGCAATGCATATGTATGTATATGATTATATGAATACATGCATGTATGCTTGTGTTTCTATGAAGGTTTACATGTATGCTTATGTTTGTATGACTGTATGCATGCATACAAACATGCAATAAATCACAGATATATAAGTCTACCCGAATAAACATCAAATCTAAATATAATGCAGAATTCAGTCATATCATCTCTAAAAATCTACGTAAGTGGCAACTACAAATTAAAATTTGAAACACAATAATGAAATTGAATGCATTCAATTATCGGATTGAAATTTATAAATAAGAGGGATAGCCGCCAATGACATTCACAATTAATCTCCCCTAGTAATATCCTCTCCATACTACAGACCATTCAATGGCATCCTTTGCACATTCCTCATATATCCAAGGTTGATGAGAAACAATGAATATAACTTGAATAAATCTTGGTATACAATTCTATTAACATTTATATGTTTTCACATATATTTATCTATTCCATATGGAATTTATAATATGTTGAACTTGATTAATTATGTGTTGTTGTACATGCATTATTTCAAATGTTGTATGATTTTTGTATGTTACTAGCCTCAGTTGTGACTACCCATGGGTGTAAATATTTTCTTGTAGGCACGAGAGAACAAGGAGATGTGGTGTTACAATGTTCAGGTTGGGCAGATTGGTAAATGTGTTTGTCAACACACCAAATAATTAAGGACTTTTTGTTCAAATGACTCTATGTTTCAATTTTTTTTCTATATTGTTCTATAACTAGTTTGTCTTTTAATTTATTTCAATAACTATTGTCCAAGTTTGTTTGTTCTATTATATTTGTTTGTTCTGGCAGGCATGTAAAATGGCTAGGAGGTTTTAAATAGCATGTCAAATTGCAAGATTACATTTCAGGTAAAGTCTTTCAAGACTTTACTTTGGCTATGACCCGGTAGACATAGTGTTCATTTATAATGCTCATTTTTTATATTCATTGTAACCTTACATTTAAAATTTACAATTAGATTGATTTCCAAGTGTAGGTGTTGAAAATTTTATAATTTCAAATATATTAATTTATGGATATGCTGCATATAGATGTATGCATATACTTAGTTGTGTATACAAACGTACACATATGTATGAATGTATGTATGTATGTACATACATACATACATATTTATATATTTACATATATGTATGCATGTATACACATCTAGGAAGGTTGTAAAGAGCTTGTCAAATTATAAGAGCATGTATACTTTGGTTGTGACTTGGTAGACATTGTGTTCATATACATGTTGTTCATTTTTCATATTCATTTTAAAAGCACACTTACAATTTACAATTAGATTGATTTCCACTTACACTTACAGTTACAATTTATGGATATGCTACATATACATGTATAGTAATATATATATATGTATACATATACTTAGTTGTGTATACATATATATATGTATATATTTATATTTTCAACAATGTTAGTTAGATGAATACAACAAACACATATCCAACAAAATGATAGATGAATACAACCAACACAAAATCGATTTCGAATCACAAAAGCATATATCATTAACTTTAAACATGATTAAGACACCATAAACATGATGATTGAAAAGTTGGAACGAAGACAAGGAGTCTTCAGTCTTACAAAAAAGACACTGGCATACATCAAAGTCTATAGTTGACTATAAACTACCATTCCGTTCTACAAAATTAGACAGTAGTATCCTTTGGCTTTCCAATACAATAGACTACTATCCTTTGGCTGTCCAATACAATAGACTAGCATTCGGTTGAACAAAAAACACTCTAGCACACTTCAAGGTCAAAAAGTTGATAACAAAAAATCATAATCAGACATCCACAGATCTAATTAAGAAGTGGTGTGTCCTTGGCAGTCAATTGACTCTGCATCAACTGGAGAAGATGTTAAGGAATGCAGATTGTTTTGTATGGCACTTGTGATACAAGCAAGCAATGCATGATTTGCCTCTAGAGTGAGTTGTAACTATGGAGAGTAGCCTTCAGAAGACCCATTTTGTATGCTACTAAGAGTAGCAAAGGCTGGAGCCAAAATGCTAACCATGTCCCTAAAAATCAGATGTTGACTTAGAAGAGGAGTTGTATGAGTACTCTTACTTCTGTTTCTTTCTGTTCTTTCTGCTTGCTTTTGGTTTTCCTTCAACTATCAAGCAATCTCTGCTTGCTCCCTTTCAAGCTCCTTTTGTTGTCGCTGCCTCAAATTCTCCTCTACAATTTTCTATTTTTTTGTAGCACGCTCCAATCTCTTGGCCTCCCTCTCTGCAAGGATTGCTTCTCTTTCTACCTTGTTTTCAGCCATTTCCTCCCTTTTCCTTTGCTGCAATTCTTGGTTTCTTCATTTTTGTGCCACTTATTCATTTAGCAAATTGAAGAAATCATTTGATGTCAAAATTTGAGACTGCCTACTAAGGCGTAGGACCCCATTGCGGCCTGTATTAGATGATTGGTGCACCCTTTTCATTGGGAGTTGCAAAAAACTGCTTCTCCTACCTATTGGTTGCTGATCATTGACTTCTGTGCATGGCACATAGTCAACCTCTTCGTCACTTGAGTCATTACCTTCGAGTCCATCCTCATCATTATTTTCAGCCTCCCAATTTCTCCTAGGTGTGAAGTAATGGATGACATCTTCAGGATCAACATCTGGTGGTGATGGCATGGACAACCCTTCATCCACTTGACTGAAATTGAGATGTATCCCTAGGTTCAAAGCTGCATCTTGAAATTCAAATGGTAGATTGAGACTCTCTTCATTTGCAGTTGTCTCAATTTCTATTGTCTCATTGTTTTCTACGCAATATCCTTCTTCATTTGTTGGATTTGGGGCTATGCTTGCAGAAAAGGTGTCCACAAATTGTCCAATCTGATCCTCATTCCAACCTGCTATCCTCAAACATGTTTTCGGTGCCATGAGTTGTGCCTCATCATCAGCTGTATCACCCTCTATTTCTACTCCCAATGTGGTTCCTTCCTCTTCAATCATGAAATCTTGGCTTGGCCCCATATCGAAGTCAAGTGCATGTCTATCTAGTGGCCAAATTCCCATTCTTCAAAAACCACTTGCAATTTTATTAGAGGTCAAAGCTTGTGCAAAAGATTTGTCGGCAAGTGTTGCCAACTCTACCCTTCCAATGTCAAGTTGAGGATTTTTAGAGAGCCATATACTCCTTTGTTGCTTGAAGTAGTTCTTAAATGGTGAGAACACAATAACATCAAGGGGCTATAATTTGTGGCTACAATGTGCTGGAAGTGTGAGCAGATCTATTCCCATAGTCTTTGCTTCTTCAATCATTTTGAACGCAACATGGCTGCCATGACCATCAAAGATGAGAATTTGTCTGTTGGATGGTGAGACCCCTCTTGGGACATTTCTTGCAAAGTGTTTTAACCATTCAACAAATAATTCTTTGGTCATCCAAGCATGCCCTTGGCTCATAGTTAAAAATATAGTTTTTAATGTTCCTTTTGGACTTGAACAAATAGTAACTAGGTATAGCTTGACCTGCTGCACTAACACAAGCTAGAACAGTGATCCATTCTTTGCTTTTAGCAATCAATTGTGGAACACATTTCATCCCTGTTTTTGCAATAACTCTCAGTGCACAATTTCTGCCAGCCTGCACACCTGTTTCATCGCAGTTCCATATTTTGTTGGGCCCATAATTATGTTTGTTGTACAACTCCTCCAAGTTATCATAGAATGAAGAAACTATTTTTGGGTGTAGCATTATAGCTCGATCTATGTCCACTCCTTCAGGTGTTCAAATTGTTAGATCGGGATGCCTTTAACGAAACCCAACCCACCATGAGCTCCCTGGTATCCCATTTGTGAATGGGTTAGGCCTTACTCCAACCATTTGGGCCACCGTTGACTTAAGCTGTGACACTTGAAGGCCATGGCCAATATTAGCCATATCTTTACACCACTACATAATTTCAGCTTCTTCTTCATTATTTAGGATTGTTCAGGCCCCCCTTTTTTGTGTGGATGTCATACCATTGAGCCATGCCCACAAACTACTAGGCAGGATTCCCCATTTGATCGTTGAACCTCTGATTGGCATTCACTTGTCCTCAACATCTGCAATGGCTTTTTCCATGTCATCCATAGACCAAGTTTTCATGCTCAGATTTGGGGTTGTCACATAGTCAGTAGGTGGCGGTTCCATTTCTACCTCAGTATTATGAACAACAAGTTCAAAACCATCATTTTCATTGGTTTGTTGTGCATTTTCAGAAATAACTTCCTTGTTCATGTTCACTATTGTCTCTTCATCAACAACATCTAAAACATTGAATGTCACTCCACGAGGTACTCTAATCGAGCACCTCCGAGATGGTCTTCTCCTCTTCTGTCCTGGAGCCATGATTGTCACTGATCCTGTACATTGTAAGCCATAAAGAGTCAAAAAATTGTGATCCTGGACATACAATTAGACTGATATACAGTGAAAAGTAGAAAACAGTGCTAAATGTGTCACTATTAACATTTAAATAAAACTATTATATCATTCAAATCCTCTCAAAATTCAATGGGTCTAATTCATATTGGCACCTTAAAAATTCATTTTCAAATCATTTTCGTGCCTATTAAAAATCACTCCTACATATTAATCTCCTTACTTTAGCAGCAGACACCAAACACATTACACCCTAATTAATCTTCATTTGGGGTCCGATTTAAGCATATGACTAATGTTTTTTTTGGTGGGTACCCCATTCTTTTCCATCAATGTTCAAAGGAAGGGTTTCATTAGATTAATTTGCAGACATGTGGTGAAACCCATGCAATTCCTCATCATTTGTGGAGACAATATCATGAGATAGTCGACTTTACCAGGTGGTATTTAATCATTTAACCCCAAATAAACTCGTATTTGGAATAACAAAGCAAGGGTTTTCACAAAAATGGTGTATACTAAATGGGTTTGCCAATTTATGGTTGTACTCACATGGGTTTTTTATAAAAAGGTCAATGCAAACCATTAATCATTTTGTGCAGACATGTGCTCAAACCCACGAAATTCCCCTATCATTTCTGCAGACAAAATCATGATACAAATAGGGAGAGGAAATCATTCAACCCCAAAAAGATCCCTGTGTAAAACACCAACATATATATATATATGCATACATACATATATATATATATACATACATACATATATACATATATATGTATGTACATGTATGTATGTATATATATATATATATATATATATGTATGTATGTATACATACACTTTGAAAGGAGAATGATGTTTGTTGTTACCTCACAACATGGGCAGACATTTTTATATATACATACATGCATACATACATACATATATGTATACATATCTATATATATGTATGTATGTATGTATGTATGTGCATGCATACATACATGCAATGTGGGAGAAAAAAATAGCACCATGACTCATCAAAATCAAATAGCACATGGCGAAAATGCGTGTAAGAGGAATGATATATTTCATAAAGAAGCAGTCATAATTTTTCAATCATCGAATAAACCCTTCACGGGTCATGAAAGATGCAGATGAAAATGATTAACCAGTACCATTGTTTGCATTTTCAAAGGATAGTTAAAGGAAACAAACATATATATCAATCTGCTCAATGAACAAGAGACAACAGACACATAATTTGTAAATGAATGTATAAAACATTGCGCAGATTCATTTACAATTTGAAAGACACTGCTTAATGTGTGTTTTATAGGTATAACATTGTACACATTCCTTTACAAATTCAATAAGATGTAGAAGAAAATGATTTACCAGTACCATTGTTTGCATTGCCAAAGGATAGGCAAAGGATACACACATATATATCAATTTTTTGAATGAACAAGAGACACATAATGTGACAAATGGTAGTCTGTTGTATTGGACAGCCAAAGGAAACATAGTATATGATATGAAAGAATTGCTGCAAAACTTAGGAGAATTCGTTTTGCACATCTTGTAAAGACAACAAAAGAACCCTTCATTTACTTATAAAGTAAAGTAAAAAGACAGTGCATAAATATAAATGTTAAATGCATAGTTGATGAAAGTAAGAAGACGCTGTATAAATATAAATATAAATGTTAAATGCACAGTTCATGAAAATAACTATAAGTAGAATGTATGAAGTACCAACCTAAATTTCAGAGGAATGGGAAGAGGATGTCTGTCAATGCTTTGAATTCTGCAGAGACATTGGCTACTTTCGCCCTCTTATTTAGGAATTCGAATGTGGCAATTGAATGCATTCAATTTAGTTGTTGAGTTTGAAATTTGAATTTGTTTGAACATTTGAATTTGTACATGCTAGTTACATAGGTTTTTAGAGATGATATGATTGAATTATACATTATATTTGGATTTGATGTTTATTTGGGGAGCCTTACACCTGCATTTAATTGTGTAGGTACCTACAAGAAATGAAGTAAATACATATATCTGCCAGGGAGTGTGTGGAAGACTATGCATTTGAAATCCCATAGAGTTAATAGGAGATTGTGATAATGTCATGTAAAGCACCATTAAGTGTGCATGTGTAGTTGTAAATATAAAAAGTAATGAGGGATAAAAAATTTCAAGTGGGGGTATTTGTAGCAGTGCATGTTTTAAGTTAAATTGTAAATGAGCCTTTTTATGTGCAAGTTGACTTTATTTATAAATGCAAAAGCATGTTTAGCTGTCTATTATGATTGGTGAGTTACTCATTGTGTTATGAGCAGCTATTGGTGTTGTTGTAATCTTTTATTTGTTCAAATAAAGTTATGTACTAGGTCAAAGTTAATTCCTTTTTGGGGGCTGGAGTGAGCACAGAGGTGGCGGTTATTCAATGGGGGGCGGTTACTAGGTCTTCTCCCCTAATCAAAGAGATCCAAGATGTAAGTATTCAAATATTAATAGGAGTGCATTTAATGAATCACATATGTAATCTTTCTTTTATTTTAAATGTTATCTTTCACTTATTTCTTTTTTTAATTTTAATTTGATGATACTAATTTTCATATCAATCTTTTATAAAATGATTCAATCCACTCAAATATTTTGATATGTCATTGTCATTAGCAATGTGAATATGTACATTATATTGATCTTGTTCATTTCTCTTCAATCTATTAGACATCCTTCGATTATCATCTTTCCTAGATGCTATCAAACCCTTCTTCAACAACTCTTGCACTTGTTAATTCAATTTATTTTTTTCAAGTGTCCTTATATGGGGTGTTTTATTTAGCAAACACTACTCCTTATATGAGGTCCATATGAAAATTAATAATACTTACTAGTGGTAACACATTTGACATATTTGTTTAATATATTGTCCTTGTATTATACCAATAAATTTGATACCTCTTTTTTGGCTATGTTCTCTTTAACTTTGATGGTGTCTCTTGTACTTATAATACGATATATTATAGGAATTAATGTGAAACACACATAATCTTTTCTTAGGCTATATAATATTTTTTCTCATTCACTTAGTAAATTATACTACTACTACACACATGATGTGCATTTCCTTCCAAAGGTACAAAAATATGTCTCTTGTAAATTTTTAATATATTGTAACTATTATTCCTTTCATAATGTATATCTTTCCTAGCATATTTCCATGGTCTACCCAACAACATATGCCAAAAATGTACTACAAAATATGACACAAGATTTCCTCACAATATATTCCTACCTTGAATTTCACAAAAGATTGTTCACTTACTTTCACACTATATTCATCTTAGAACTAAGCAATATTGCATGGACTAGGGTGTTCTAACCTATTCAACTTTAATTTATTAATAATTTCTTCTTAAATTAAATATTATATACTAATGCTATCTATGACAAATACAACATTTAACTACATTTTGTTTACCATTCTAAACAAGATTTTCCATTTTATCAACTTTCCTCATCTCTAATATATATTCTTAATATTTCTCTCCTTACAACTAATGACTCATTCCTCTTCGGTTTTTCAATTGAATTTTCTAGATTCTTCTTCTACTTGTATAGTGAAACATATGGAAATAGTGGATGTGCAAAATGGAATGGGTGATATAGGAAGACCTAGAAATGATGGACCTATGCCAAAAAACACAAAAAAGGGTTGTCCACCTAATCAAAAACTGACCTTTTCCTATTTCATTAGGAAGAAGGATAGTGCAACAAGAGATTAGAATTGACCTGCAATCCTTAAGGTGAGTCAACTCCAAGTTCTGGGAAACTATGTGATCTCTTCTTCCTTATGATAGAAAACTATAAAATATGATTGAAATACACCTTGGGGAGATAAACTAAAATACTTAATGAGCTCAATTTTGTAATGTAAAACTTGGAATGGAGATTTAAAGCATAATACTAATAGAAAATATGATTTCTAGACAGATCTGGGGGTTGCATGATGATATCTATCAACCCAAAAAATCTTATCCCCAAAATTGTATAAGGACACCTTAGCCAAAGCTAGACACTCCAATATATGGCTAAAAGACATTCTTGGGAGATGACTAATAGTGCATTAATGATCTAATAGCTGAGATCTACCTCTTAGAATGCAAAGTGATATGATAAGACTATCATAAATAATCATTAAATAGTAGATCTTAGAAGGTTGAGATGTTATGTACCTGACTCCAAAAGTGTCATAAAGAGTCCTATTCAGGCTAATGTGTCCTTATATCCGTTTTTGAAAATTATTTTTGTAGTCCTTTGATGTTGGATCTAAGCCTCTTATTTCTCTATGTTTTATTGTGAAAAGGCTGAAAAATAAATTATGTAATTGAGTTTGCATGTCTTGACAACTGTGAAAACTTTGACAACTTTGTAAAATTGCACTTTCGATCCAATTTTCAATCCTTCTTCACATGTAAATCTGCAAAAAGAAAAAGAGGAAAAAAAGTTTATTTTTTGTGTATAAGGGTTTTCCTTGGTCAAACCCTAGTTTGGTAATGAACCACCAAAAACATGCAATAGGGAAAGATGATTCCCCAATAGGCTCCTAGGCTTTTTCACCTAGAAGCTAGTTGGTAAAATGCCTCTTTCACACTTATGTATTCTTGGTGTTTCATTCAAGATTAGGGGTTTAAGGTGTGTAACGTGTGTGATATGGAATGTGTTTGAATGCTAAAAAATAATGAAATAAAGTTGTCTAATGAATATAAATTAATGCAATGTAAATGTATTGAAAATACTATGTAAAATGACCTAACATGCAAGAAAACCATAGAAAAACTTAAAGTAGCAGAAGTGGTGCACCTGGAAACTGAAGGTTGATGAAGAGGAGTTCTAGAATCTTTTGGAATCTATTGAAAATTCTTACTAGGACACTTAAGCTAGAATGGGTGACCTAGTCCTCTTCCTAGGAAACTTTGCCATAATAGGTTTCTGGCAAAAGGATGTCCAAATCTATAAAAACCATTAAAAACCATGTTCAGTGGGACTATAGTGGTTACCTAGTCCACTTCTAAATCCTTGAAATTTTGAGAGTGGAAGTGGAAGCCCCCAGTTTTCATTTCAGCTCCTGACAGGTGTCTAGTTCTGATTCTACAAAAAATGGACTGAAAGAGGTCTCCAAGCTTCAACTAGGGATTTGTTTATTTGTTTGAATTTGATGAGTTGAAAACACCTTTTTAGGACCTTTCTCTTTGACAAACCTACATACAAAAATAAAACTACAAAGAACACATGCAAAGAGGAGAAAAGGGTTAGGGTTAGAGAATAGGGGTTTTCCTTAGTCAAACCCCATTTTGGTAATCAAAACCTTAATGATGAAATGAAATAGGAAAGGAAATATGATTGACTAACATGTAAATGTAAATACTCACCAAGCCCTTATTGAGGAAGTCTAAAGATATGCAAGAACTAGCTCCAATGGATGATGTCTGAAATGCTAAGTGCTTGAATTCTTTCTTGAGTACTTGTGCAGATGCAAGAGTTCGAGAGATGTGGAAGAAGAGAGACAAAATGAGGATAAAAACCCTTATTTATATATGTTATCCCCTAATTCCCCAAAAATAACACATGATAGGCTGACCTTAGGGTTTTGGAAGCAATTTTTTGTTAGAATTTTGCTTTAATTTTGAATTTTATGCCAAAAGATACTAGATCACCCAAGGTGGCGACCTAGTCCACTTGGACAAATTGAAGTGGTGGTCAGGAATTAAGTGGTATTTAGTTATGTTTAACGGGCTTGTCTCTCGAAACACACTTAAGTCGAGCCTAAAAGTACATTAAGGGGCCAATTTAACATAAGAAAGGGTGAATTTATTGGTGAGAAGCCTAAGAAAGTGTGAAAATGTATTACAAAATTTTACAACACTTTGGAACAAGGCTTGGAAAGAGGTAAAAAGGGGTTGTTTAGGTGAATTATGTTGAAAGGGTCCTAGAAAAGTGAGAAGATGTGCTACAACACTTCACAACACTTTTGTAAAACACCATTAGGGTGTTATTGATTTGCAAATGTTCAAGGCCTAATGTGAATGTGTTGACCATATTACAACATTAGATTAAAGAAAAACCAGGCCAAAATCCAAGGGAAAATGCACAAATGAGTGAAAAGTGTCAAGAATACACTTTTTGGTGACACATTTAGCCCCCACTTTAGTGAGAGGATGAAATTGCTTCAAACTCACACTAAATTATTCAAGACATGCATATCAATGGAAATCTAATGTATTCATTATAGTAAGGTGAGATGACTATAATCAAGAGGGATGATCAAGCCCCTAGGATCAAGATCCCATGGAAAACCAAACATAAGCACAAAATATCACACAAGGAGTGATGTGAAAGAGTGAAGAGAGAGGGAAAGTCAGATCGAGCTCCGATCATTTGTCCATCTAGTTGTGGATCAAATCTATGCTATTTGGTTGAAAGGAAGTGTACTTAGTCTAGGGTGATGAGTCTTTTGGTTGCCTGCCAAGTGAGAAGGTCCAAAAGGTGAGAAACATACGGTTGGTATGTAACCACACACACACAAGTGGCTATGGGGAAAGTCATGTTGCTAGCTGGGCTTCCTACTCAACCATACCAAAGTTATACCTCTTGATAAGTTTGATAAGATGCCATAAAAGACAAGGGTTCACAGTTCATGAGGCAAGTTGTGTATGCTTGGAGCTAATGAACAAGTGCAAGACGACACCATAGGCATGCAAGTTGTATTATGCAAGTTGGGTTATGCAAGGTGGCCATATATGCAAAATGTAAAATGCAAAAGGTAAAATGAAAAAGGGACATTCAAAGGAGTCTTATTTAGTTCATTTGAGGTCTTTGACTTAGGGAACATTATGTCTAATGTCTCCAAGAGAGGACCAATCAAAGAATAGAAAATTCACAACTTAGGGGATGCAGTGTGTCGCATCAGGCCACTAAGAGGAATATAATATGCTAATATGGGTCACAATTATGAAGGACATTACACCCAGTGTCATACAAAAAGTGAGAAACTCCTTCTATGAAGTAATAAGGTTCCACTAGGAAACAAGAAAAATAAAAATGCAAAGGAATAATGCTAATGTATGCCCCCACTTTAAAGGAATCTCTACACACTGTTTTGTGAGAAATTACTTTAAAGTAGAGAAATGCAAAATTAAAATAGAAATAAAAGGACATGAGAGCCAACTTGGAAATCCCTACTCCAAGTGATATGTTTCTAAGTATGGTTGCATCATAGAAAGGATAGTATGTCACAGGTGAGTCAACTTAAGATATGTCATCCACATCCCAAGCTTGCTCTTATTTTTTCATGAAAGGTTAAGGACTTCTCAAAAGAGGAAACAACAAGTGACATATGAGGACAAGGATAACAAACCCCTTGCCCCCACTTAGTGTAGGACAAAGGTGAGTTGAATAGGAGGAAGGTACGTATGAGTGAGAGGAATGAGGTGCTTCAACACAAGGAAGAAAACCACACACCATGAGATATTTGAAGTTTATTGTTTGAATAAAATTTAGAGCAGGGAGGTAACCCTAAATTTTTCTTCAAAGAGTATGATATGTCATGTGTACATTGCATCCATGTGTAGGAGGGAGATTGTATCTGATACCATAAAAATATTCAAGTTAAATGAAGGGGGTGTGTGCTTATGAGAAGGATAGGTTTTTGTACAAGAACACAAATCCTTTTTAGTGCTATGTCTTGTTCCTTCATGAGGGATGGGAGTTATATAGACCCCATCACCACCATTGGGTAATGTTGTTGATGTAGAAGCAAGTTGAGGATATAAAACATAGGGTTGTTTTGGTTTATGTTGTGAGATGTCACACTCTCCTTTAAAGGGAGGCGTAAGACCCCAATCATTACTAGAACTTGTATCTAAAAATGAATTGTTTGTATATAACTCTTTGGACCAAGAGGGTGAAAGGATTAGGGGAGTTGGAAATGTTGTGATTAGTTGATTCATAGCTTTGTTCATCTGTGTCAACCGTGCATATCTTGTTATTGTAGTCAAATTTAATTATAAATTGAAGGGTAGATAGGACTCCTTTCATAGCATGAATCCATGGTCTGACTAGGAGAAGGTTGTATGGAAGGCATCCTTGCATGATACAGATAGAGGTAGGCAACATGACAGGTCTGACCTCGATAGGTAATGTGATCATCCCTAGTGGTTGCCTATTAACATTGTCAAAAGCCACGAATATGAACGCCATTAAGTTGGATAAGCCTTCTTTCCATGCTGAGTTTTTTGAGGAGGTCCATGCTACAAACATTAATTTTTGCTCCATTGTCAATGGGAGTGTGCTTGACTAGAGTTTCATTAATGATCACCTTTATCATCAAGGGATCATTCTTTTTTTGAATCTCAAGTGAGGGTAATTCATGTTTAGGGAATGTGATTTTAGTTTGGCTTACTTGCATGGGACGAGAGGAGAATGTGACATTATTCGATATTATGTAAGAGTGGATCTCATCCATCTGTATTTGCAATATTTATTGAAATAGACACTTGTATATAACTGATATTTGAATGAGTTTCCATAAAGATATATTAGAAGGAGTCTTTTTAGGATCATCAACACTAGGGGCTCTATGTTGAGAAAAGGGTAATGGCATAGGAGTGTTGTGTTATCCCCTATATGTTTGAGTCACTAAGTTACAACTTAGTGGCTACAAAACATTTTTATGATTTGATTGCATCATGAATTTGAAGATGTCTCTTAGTTTTTTGTGTATTTCACTAGGGGGAAGTGACTTAGGAGTCTCACTAATTAGAGGAGATCTCACTTGTGTTGTCATAACGTCAAGAAGATTGTCTTTATTTGTATGGTTTGTTAGTGAAAGGAATTCTAATACATGTCATTTGATTATCTGCACCTAGGGAAGGTGTAGTGTTTAAAGGAGATGGGGCAACATTCAGATGTTTTAGCAATAGGATATTCTCCCTAGGAGGAGATTTTTTAGGAGAATGACAAGCCAAATGATCCATGGTGGTTTATTCTAAATGGAATCCATCGAAAATAGGAGAATGATCAATGGTGGAATTATCTTGTTTAATAAGGGGCTCCCTAGGAGAAGGGGGACAATTAAGATACTCGTGAATTTCATCGATTGTATTTTCTAGTAGAAAAGTATCATCTTCACAACTAGGAGAGATACTATGTGAAGTACAAATGTTATTGTCATGATCCCTTATGGTTGTGTTGTCTTGTTCATTGAGAGAGGTAAGACGAGAGAAAAAAATAGAACTCTCATAATGCTCATTCAATGGTTCTTCGAACACCAAAATATCTTCTTCACCCATAGGAGAGATATTAGGAGAACTAATATGATCATTAGGAACGTCCAAGATTGTATTCTCTATCACTAAAACACTCTCGTACAGAGAAGGTAGGGAAGGTTTCTTAGCATATCTATATTTGTAAGATACTAGAATTGTTTGGACAAAAATGAAAAATACATGTAACCATTTCATGCAATGTTTCAACAATATGAACAATGTATATGCACAATTACAAAACATTTTTATCCAATGTATGCCAAGTTTTAAGAATGTAAACAATGTATATGAAAAAATGAAAAGTACTTTGATCAAACTTAAGCACAATTTTATAAATGTAAACATTTTATATGCAAAAGTAAAAACCACTTTTATTAATTTTAAGAACAATTTCAGAAATGTAATTTACAAAATTAACATTATCTTTTCTTAGGCTATAGAATATTTTTCTCATTCACTTAGTAAATTATACTACTACTACACACATGAATATTACATTTCCTTCCAAAGATACACAAATATGTCTCTTGTCACTTTTTAATATATTGTAATTATTATTCCTTTCATAATACATATCTTTCCTATAATATTTCCATGGTCTACCCAATAGAATATGCCATACATCTACTACAAAATATGACAAGATTTCATTACAATATGTTCCTACCTTGAATCTCACAAAATATTGTTCACTTAATTTCACACTATATTCATCTTATAACTAAGAAATATTGCATGGACTAGGGTGTTCTAACCTATTCAACTTTAATTTATTAGTAATTTCTTCTTAAACTAAATATTATACACTAGTGTTATCTATGACAAATACAATATTTAAGTACATTTTTTTACTATTCTAAACAAGGTTTTCCCTTTTATCAACTTTCCCCATCTCTAATATATATTCTTAATATTTCTCTCCTTACAACTAATGACTCACCCTTATTTTATTTTTCAATTGGATTTTTTGATTTTCTAGATTGTTCTTCTACTTGGCTAGGGAAACATATGGAAATAGTGGATGTGCAAAATGGAATGGGTGATATAAGAAGACCTAGAAATGACAGACCTATGCCAAAAAGCACAAAAGAAGGTTTCCACCTAATCACAAACCGACCTTTTCCTATTTAATTAGGAAGAAGGATAGTGCTACAAGAGATTAGAATTGACCTGAAATCCTTAAGGTGAGTGAACTCCATGTTTTGGGAAACTATGTGATCTCTTCTTCCTTATGACAAAAAACTATAAAATATGATTGAAATGAACCTTGGGGAGATAAACTAAAATACTTTATGAGCTCAATTTTGTAATGTAAAACTTGGAATGCAGATTTAAAGCATAATAATAATAATAAATATGATTTCTAGGAAGACCAGGGTTTGCAGGATGATATCTATCAACCCAAAAAATATTATCCCAAAAACTATATAAGGCCACCTTAGGAAAACCTAGACACCCCAATATATGGCTAAAAGGCACTCTTGGGAGATGACTAGAAGTGTATTAATGATATAATAGTTGAGATATACCACTTAGAATGAAAAGTGATATGATAATACTATAAAAAATAATCATTAACTAGAAGATCTTAGAAGGTTGAGATGTTATGTACCTGACTCCAAAAGTGTCATAAAGAGTCCTATTCAAGCGAATGTGTCCTTGTATCCTTTTTTGAAAATTATTTTTGTAGTCCTCTGATGTTCGATCTAAGCCTCTTATTTCTCTAGGTTTTATTATCAAAAGGATGAAAATAAATTATGTAATTGAGTTTCCACGTCTTGACAACTTCGGTGACAACTTTGACAACTTTGTAAAATTGGACATTTGATCCAATTTTTAATCCTTCTTCACCTGTAAATCAACAAACACACAAAGAGGAGAAAAATGGTTTTTTTTAGTGTATAAGGATTTTCCTTGGTCAAACTCTAGTTTGGTAATGAACCACCAAAAACATGCAATAGGGAAAGAGGATTCCCCAATAGGCTCCTAGGGGTTTTCACCTAGAAGTTGGTTGGTAAAATGCCTCTTTCACACTTATGTATTCTTGGTGTTTCATTTAAGATCACAGGTTTAAGGTGTGATAATAAATGTGTTTTAATTATACAAACTAATGAAATGAAGCTACCTAATGAATATAAAATAATGCAATGTAAATGTATTGAAAAACTATGTAAAATGACCTAACATGCAAGAAAACCATAACGAAACTTAAAGTAACAGAAGTGGTGCACTTGGAAACGAAAGGTTGATGAAGAGGAGATCTAGAATCTTCTAGAATCTCCTAAAAATTCTTACTAGGACACTTACACAAGAATGGGTTACCTATTCCTCTTCCTAGGAAAATTTTCCAAAATAGGTTTCTGGAAAAAGGTTGTCCAAGTCTACTAAAATCTCTAGAAACTAGGTTCAGTGAGACTAGGTCACCACTATTGGTGACTTAGTCGACTTCTAAATCCATGAAAGTTTGAAAGTGGAAGTGGAAGCCCTCGGTCTGCACTTCGACTCTTGGTAGGTGTCTAGTTTAGATTATGTAGAAAATGGGTTGAAAGAGGTCTCCAAGCTTCAACTAGAAATTTTTTGATTTGATTGACTTTGATGAGTTGATAAAACCATTTTAGCACCTTTCTCTTTGAAAAACTTGCATACCAAAAAAAACTACAAAGCACACCTGCAAAGAGGAGAAAATGGTTAGGGTTAGAGAATAGGGGTTTGCCTTAGTCAAACCCCATTTTGGTAATCAAACCCTAAATGATGAAATGAAATCTAGGAAAGGAGAGATGATTGAATAACATGTAAATGTAAACACTCACCAAGCCCTTGTTGAGGAAGTATGAAAATATGCAAGAATCAGCTCCAATGGATGATGTCTGAAATGCTAAGTGCTTGAGTGCTTTCTTGAGAAGATTGATTTCTTGAGTACTTGTGAAGATGCAAGATTTTGAGAGATGTGGAAGAAGACAGACAAAATGAGGATAAAAATCCTTATTTATACATGCTATCCCCTAATTCCCCAAAAATAACACTTCATAGGCTAACCTTAGGGTTTTGGAGGAAATTTCTCATTAGAATTTTATGCCAAATGGGACTAGGTCACCCAAGGTGGAGACCTAGTCCACTTGGACAAATTCAAGTGGTGGTCAGGAATTAAGTGGTGATTAATGTTGTTTAACTGGCTTGTCTCTCGAAACATAGTTAAGGTAGGCCTAAAAGTACATCAAGGGGCCAACTTAACATAAGAAAGTGTGAATTTATTGGTGGAAAGCCTAGGAAAGTGTGAAAATGTATTACAAAAGCTTACAACACTGTGGCACAAGGCTTGGAAAGAGGTAAAAATGGGTTATTTAGGTGATTTATGTTGAAAGGATCTTAGAAAAGTGGAAAGATGTGTTACAACACTTCACAACACGATTTTAAAACACCATTAGGTTGTTATTGATTTGAATGTGTTCAAGACCTAATGCGAATGTTTTGGCCATATTAAAAAATTAGATTAAAGCAAAACTACGCAAAAATCTAAGGGAAAAGGCCCAAATGAGTGAAAAGTGTCAAGGCTACACCTTTTGGCGACATAGGTAATTAAACCTTGATAATGAATTGGAATCATAAATGAATGAAATGATGAGTGAAAAATAGCTTGTTGCTACTAACCAAAACCTTTAATGGTTTCCCTTGAAGGACTTAAGTCTTACACATCACTCCAAATATTAGATCTTACATAAAATCTCTTGATTGGATGCTTGATTTGACACTTGATAAGTGATCTTGAATGCTCTTGACAATAATATTTTCTCTTAGGATTGACCTCTTGAAATATTAGATTGGTTAGGATTCAAATTTGATAAAAATACATTGTATTTATTGGTAATTTTCTAGTTTCACACCAATTAAATATGAAAAGATTAAAATTTTAATTTTAATTTAGATTATAAAAATACTACCAAAAACATATTAAAAAATGGGGTCTTAAAATTAAGGAGGATGGGCGAATGGGTCCTAGGCCCTAAACCTAGGACACACATTTTCCAAGATGTATAATTTGATGCTTGCAATTATTTAATGTAGGTTCCCCTTTCAGAAAATGAAATTAATTAGGATTTTAAATGCATAATTAGGTTAGTTAGAGTCTTAATTAAGTCCAATTAATTAAGGGGATGCAAACATAATGTGAAAATGTAAAGGAGTACATTTTTTGACACTACATGTAGTTATAATGCTAAATACAAGTATCTTATTAGTGTTTCCATAGCCTTCATAATATTCAAATACCTAATATCCATCTCATCCATAATTGAAACACATATCTCTAAATAATCAAATTCATAATTCCATCCATATATATTTGTCTGCCTCTTTGGTATCCATATGTTATATCATTATATTATGATTTATTGTATTCTCCACCATAATGTTGAGAATTAATACTTCCTCCTTCATTATAGAATAACGCATTTTCATTTTATTATATTCTTCTATACTTCGTTATTTTTTCATCTTTATTGTAGGGTGTTCTATCATCATATTAAGGTTTTTTCAAGATGATCCTCATCTACCTATCTACTAGTTTTGTCAACCTTCAAATCTCCTATTTAATTTCTCCTTTATATCTAATAAAATTAAAATGCTTCTACAATGTTATAAATTTTCACCTTTGAAATTTTCACACTAGGTTTAGATCCCCCTCATGTGTCTAGACCTAATTGTGCTTAATTGGAATTTTTTTGATGTCATTTTCAAAAAATCAAGATAAAATTGGAAATTACTGATAAATATTCATTTAACGATAACAAAAGCCTCAAAATAGGCTTGTTCTAGTGTGCCCACACCCTTGATCAATCTATTTTGACCCAAATTTAATGTTTTTAGTGTCGATATTTTTCATATTATAAATTGAAATTTATTTTTCAACTTCTCATAATTAATTTTATGAGAAAAAAAAACATATAAATAAAAGCCTTTTTCACCATTTTAAAACTAGATTGCAATTTGAATCCTCATTGAGTATCCTGAAAAATAGTTAAGAGAAGAATTATCAACATTATTTTAGCATTATTTCAGTCACACATCATATTAGTATTGCATGAAATTTATGATTAAGATTGTTCATTTTTTGTGATCATTTTTTTGTGAGAACTAACACTTGCATGACCTTAAATTCGGAAAAATATCCTTGCATGATATTTATGCAATGACTTTAGTATATTAAGGAGCTCAAATTTGAAGTGCTAAGTTGTAGCACTTGTCAATTTATCATGTATTTAATCTATTTAACCCTTGATCAACCAAGCGTAAGAACCTTTACACCATCATAGTCATTGTGGAGGTAGAAACACCAAAATAAGGTTTGACCTAGGAAATTATTTGTATAGCACAACCCTTTCTCTCTTTTCTTGTGTGCAAGTGATAGATCTAAAGAAATTTTGGAAGGATATTCAAGGCCTAATTGCAAGGTCAAGAATTCAAGCATCTTATGTCATCAAATTAGGGCAAGGTGAATGGTTTATTAAAATTAAAGTTATAAAGCTAAAAATTAGAAGGAAGAACCTACAAAATGAAACCTACCAAGACTTGTTCAAAGATCTAAAAGGTAAAATTTCTAGTCTAGTGTACATATGCCCGTAACCAAAAAATTTTAGTCCAAATTTGAATGCCAAGTTCCTCTTTCTTTGCACTATACTTCTCTATAATGTATTTTTGTGTTTCATTTCTACAATTTTTTATAATTCCATCAGTTTATTGTAGTTGCGTCATTATACTTCACTATTGCATCACACAAATCACTTCTAAATTAGATCCAACCCCATTACCATAAAAGGGACCAAATCCTTGATCAACCATTCTAGATATTTCATTCAAGATAGTATCCAAGTGATCTTTGATGATAATTTTTGTCCCTAAATGTTAGATGGACTAAGATGTGGTTTAGACCATAGATCTCCATTTTCTCCAGCATAGATTCTTCTACTATTTTTAACCTTGCAAAAAATAATTTCTGATAAAATGTTCCTCTAAATAAATTGATTTAGCTTACAATATTTTCATTTATTTTTTCACTTTTCTCACTTTTAATGGTAATATTTTACAATTATACAAAAAAAATCTTTAAGATAATAGAGCATGAAACAATGGAGTTAATACCTTTCCATGCTGATTGATCTTGAATTTATGTAGCAATAGATGGAGATTCAACCCTTGAATGCTTTGGAGAGATGTGTTGATGACTTAGAATACTCAAACCCTATATTGCTTGAAAAGAGTGACAGATGAGTGACTGAGGGAGATAGATTGCTTGATAGATTAGGGTTGAAAATGAGGGTAAAACCCTCTATTTTACATGTTGTTCCCTAATTTCCCAAAAGTAACACATCACAGGTTGACCTTAGGGTTTAGGATGCAATATCCTGCTAGAAGTTTAAGTTAATTTTGATTTTTATGCAACATGGGACTAAGTCACCCAAGGTGGTGACTTTGTCTACCTAGGATATTTTAAGTGATTTTCGAGGAATAAAATGTGATTATTGATTTTTTCAGGATTGTCTTTCGAAACACACTAAATTTGGACCTATAAGTTCATTAAGGGGTCATTATGTCATCTGAAAAGGGTTTATTTAGTGATGACAAGCCTAGGAAAGTGTGAGGGTTAGTTAGAACACCTTGCAACACTTTAGAATAAGGCTTGGAAAGGGGTTATTTAGGTGAATTATGACGAAAGGGTCTTAGAAAAGTGAGGAAATGTATTACAACACTTCACAACACCTTTGCAAGACACCATATAATTTAAGAAAAACTAGGCCAAAAACCACAAGAAAGGGCCCAAATGAGTGAAAAGTGTCAAGGCTACACTTTTTTGTGACACATTTAGCCCCCACTATAGTGAGAGGATGAAATTTGCTTCAAAATCTCACTAAAGTAGCCAAGTGGTGCCAAGATAGATGGTGAAGAATGATAAAGATGAAGGAGGTAGTCAAGCCCCCAGGATTCAACATTCTAAGTCAATTTGACATCAGTGCAAAAGGGACACATTCATGGGTGAATGATTTATGATAAAACAAGATACACGATCATGTGATGAAAAGAACTAGAAGAAATATAAGAAGGAACTATAAAAGTGGTAGATTAAACTTCAACCGTTTGTCCAACTATTTGTGGATCAGATCTAGGTTGTTTTTCCAAAAATGCATACTCACTCTAGGGTGATGGAACTCATGGTTGTTCATCGAGTGTGAAGGCCAAAAAGGTGGTTTAGTGAGAAAGTCATGCCAGTGTGTCGGCTTCCCAATGTATAATGAGAAAGTCATGCAAGTGTGTCATCTTCCCATTATACTAACCATACCAAAGTTACCTTGCTTGAAAACTTTGATAAGGCACCACAATGCTTGTGTTAATGCTTTTGAATATTATGTGAAGATTTTGTTGAGGGGGATTTTTCTTTGTTCATGTAAGGTCTTCTTCTTAGGGAGCATTGTGCCTAATGTCTCCAAGAGAGGACAAGTCAAAGTGTCAGATCATTATCCATGGGATGCCTAGTTCACATTAGGCCACTTTAGTTGATTGTACACTCTTGGAAGGCATAAAACCCAATGACACCACCAAGAAGAGGACAGGTCACAAGAAAAACATAAATCACACCATGAAATTTTTCAAAAGGATGATGTCTATGTATGACCTGACTTTAAAGTAGTTACTACAACATCATTGTGAGAAATTTCTTTAAAGTAGCCAAGGATAAATGCTAAGAAGAAATGAGAGCTAGCCTGGAAAGCCCTATGCCAAGTCATATGTTTTTGAATTAAGCTACATCATTAAAAGGGGATAGTATGTCACATGTGAGTAAACTTAAGACAGGCCAGCCACATTCCAAGCTTTCTCTTTTCTATTCATAAAAGGTTAACAAGTAGCCAAAGGAGACAACGACAAGTGACATATAAGGACAAGGATACGTAAACCATGTGCCCCCGCTTAGTGCAGGAAAAAATTGAGCCTAAGATGGATGATGAGATGTTTCTCCCTGCGATGGATGTAAAACATGAAATAGTGAGTGTGCTATGATCATCCTATAACTATTACATGGGAAGGAGCAGCAACTAGTGTTATTTATGCAGATAATTAAACAAAGTTTCAGTAAATTTGGTCTTGATGGTATACACTTTGTAATATATGTGAGAAATGTCATTGTAACTTGGGTGGTGTGAGATGTTGTTCTTAGGTGGATGCAGGATTAGAGGATGCTTAGGAGGTCCAATATTAAATGGGGATCTACTGGACACTTGTGTATGCATAACCTTAGCGGGCTTGGGTTGATGTATCTCTAAGAAAGGGAAATTGAGTATCATCTATTTACCATTGCCCAAGGAAGACACATTACTATTTCTTGAAAGAAGTACAACCCTATTGTTATTTTATGGTACCATGATACCTTCCCTAATAGGAGAGTATTTAGGATAAATACAAAAAAGATGTTCAAGAAATTCATTGTTTGGTTCTACATTATTGACTTCATCGCAAGTAAGGGAATGATCCATGGTCAAAGTGTCTTGTTCCATAAGATTCTCATCAATTGGATCTTATAACACCATGATATCTTCTTCACTAATATGAAAGATATTAGGAGAGGGGGAAATTGGAGTGTTGTGATTGTTAATGATTGCATTATTTTCCTCTAAGGTGGCATTCTCTTGTGCCATAGTATCTATCCTAGGAGGAGAGATTTTTAGAAAGTGACAAACAATAGGTTCATCGAATTTCATGGTTGGATTTGATAAAATAGCTTCATCGCTGATAGGAGAGGCATTAAGAAAAGGATAACTAGGAATTTTATGAATACCAATTATTGGAATTTTTTGTTCAAATAGACCCTTCCAAATGTGAGGAACATTAGGAAGGAGAGAAATAATGCTATAACTCTCAATAATTTGATTGATTGATACCAACATAGACTTAGTTACTAAAGCATTATCACAAATAGGGGAGGTGTTGGGAGATAGATAAAGACCAAGTAAGGTAGTAACCCGTTGAACCTCTCTTTTGCTATTTGTCCTTGATGACAATATTTGTTTCAATTTGGCATCCTAGTGGTGATTCCTCAGCTGCACCATTTCTATTCCATCATTGGCATACTTACTTCATATTATGATATTATCTTTGGTGGCACTGATCTCTTGACTCCAACTGTAGATCTTGGTTACAGGTTAATGCTCCCATGTTCAGGTGACATGATTCTGATTCTCATTATATGTTTTTGGCCTGTTCAGATTTCTAACATTATGACATTGATACATTTTTTTGAACATCATCGAAGGTGTGCTTCTCTATTCAGATTTGTTGAGGTAGTGCTTCCAGTTTTTGGTTCTTGAGTTAATAATATGTAGTTGGTTTTTCAATTTAAAGAAAACCCTATCGGATTTCCTTAAATAATTGATAAGGGCTTGGGCATATGTTATATGGTATTGGGCATGGATAATTGGCACATAGTTTTTGGCTTGAAATTAGCCTTTATTACATTTCATAAGGCTTTGGATATATTGAGTATATATATGGCATTATATGGTGGCAATCGGCTTTGGTTAAAGGTAAAAAAATTTATCATTATTTGCATGTGATTCAGGTCTTTTGGTTAACATATTACTTAGCCTTAAGGCTGAAAGTAGGTATAAGGTTATGATGGTTTAAAATGTCACCATGGAAGTGACTTGGAATTGATTACTTGGAAACAAAAAATCTAAGGAAATCAAAATTTGGTTTGTAATAATGCAAGGCATTATTTGGTTGGCATTACACATGCTTAATATTTGAACAGTGGTAATGATGATCTACGATGTGCATGCATTTGAAGGTAATGAGATGGTCAACATGCAAGGTATTGCTTAGTTCGCAGACTTAAAAATGCATTGAGTTTTTTTTTATTATCAGTTTAGTCCTTTCGAACTTCAAGCCTTATCAAGTTTGGTTGTATTTTCCTTGGAAATTTTAGTGCAATCATTTTACCATTTCATTGTTTGTGGGTTTCAAACCCTATTTTGGCTGCTACCATGGAAATATTCACTCAATTATTTCACTGTGCTAGTTAGCTTTCAGAATTTCTTGGACAATGTATGGGTGAATATGAAAGACTATCGCCATGGTCAATTCTCTTGTCAATCTCCTATCATTGGATAAGAGCTCAAAATTTGAAGTAGCTTGGGCTTCTCAACTACTCTATTATTCTAGTAAATTGATACATGTCGAATATCTTCCGGTCTTCTCAGGTATTCATCTCCTGAACTACTGTGCAGAACCATTACTTCTACTAGAAAAGATAACAGGAGATATGTTTTTACATCTATATGGAAGAATGTAATATGGGTTCAAATGGTTGCAATTAGAAATGTTGCATGTCGATTTCACAATCTCAAAAATGCATATCAATTTACTTTATCATATTAAATCTACTCCTGCATTAAGGAATGGTATTTTTTTGGGTTGTGGGTAATCATGAAGCTTGCGAATCTTCTCAGCTTCTCACCTGGAGTCATTTGTAATTGTTCTTGGCTACATTTTTATGAGGTTTCGGTTAATAATCATTGTGTTTTCAGTTACTTTACTGTTGCAGCAATTTTAGTGGCTATTGTTCATGGAATATATATTGTTTTGGTGTTGGTTCATTGAGCATAGTCTGTGCAGGCTGCTTGTTAGGAAAAAGTTTGGTCTCCTTTCTATATTTGCATACTGCTTTTCTATTCTTGTTATAAAAAATATCTATCTCTTAGGGACATGTGAATATCTGGCAAGGTTGCTCGACAGAAAGTGGGTACTTTGAATTTTACCTCTGTTGTTTTGAAAAATGAAAAATAATTTGTTGTATTGTATTTTACTTGAGATGTAATGATGGAATTCGAGTAAGAAGAAAAATAGAAAGATTAGGGCTTTTAATATTTCTTAAAACATAGAGAGACAGTGTTAACTATTTTGTGAAGAACTATGAGAAAAGTATGAAACAAATAGTGAAAAACTAGTGTGAGAATATCACTGTGAATGGATTGAGGAGAAGTTGTGTATTGAAATTGAAAATAAAAAATTTATGAGCTATTTCCTCAATTTGTCTTAATGCTTGACAATGGGTAGAATTCTGAAGGGTCATACATGAACCTTGAGAATTGTAAACATTGTCCATCAAGAGGCACTTGACATAAATTAGAGAAACAAAGAGATCCTATGTATCATTGTATGTGTTACTAAAAATAGAAAAGGAGTTGGTGCTCCTTGAAATTGGTGTTTCTAAAAGAGGGGTTGGTGCTCAAAAATCAACCTATGAGGCATTGTCAAAAATGATTATTGAAATGAAAGCCTAAAAAGGTAGCAGTTTAGGAGTGGGTTTTGTTAGAATTAAAGATGCTCTAATATCATGTTAGAATTGGCTATGGATGCCAAGATATATGGACCAAATAGAAAGCACAAGAAGAGAGAAAATAATGTGACAAGAATAAACTCTATTCAATGTCAATATGATATGAGATGCTTAATTTTACAATGAGAGGCCCCTTGGTTATATAGCCAAGGTGTCGAAGGAACAGTGTCATCATGAAAATAAAAAATTGCAAAGGTATACAACTAAGATGAATGATCAACCACCCCATTAGCAATGATCTCTTTACTCTCCAAGTCTCGAATGATGACCGAATCAGGTGTGAACTCCATAGTTTTTCCATCTCCACAATGTGTAATCTGATATATGGAAAGAAGATTGTTCGTCAAATGAGGAACACACAAAACATCCTGAAAAGTGTTGTCCCCAAAACTAATAGATCCCTTCCCAATTACACTCATTTATGTACTATTTCCCATCAAGATAGGAGACATAGAACAAGGCTGAAATGAAGAGAATATAGATTGTGAAGATGCCATATGATGAGATGCTCCTGAATCTAGAAGCCATCTACCTGATCCTGAACCTTAAAAAGCACAAAGAGCTTGACCTTTATATCCTGATGTAGATAAAAAATCAGCATGACCTTTTCCCTTCTAAGACTGTTTTGAAGAAGAAGGAGGTGATTCAGACATTCTAGAAGGAAAATCAATCTGATTTATTTTGAGAATATTTTTCAACTCATCAATATCATTCTTATAACAATAATTTTCTTCATGTCCATCCTTCTTGCAATATACACAAAAGGACCTCTCCATCTTAGATAATTTCTCTTTTGAAGAGGAATCTTTATGTTCTTCTATGGATTGTGTGTTCTTTTTAGGCTTGTTCTTTTCCTTTTCTTTTCCACTTGAAGCCTTCTCATCTTTTGCAGCCAAGGCATGTGATTTTGAAGACTTCAAAGTACCCAATTGAATATGCTTATTTTTCTCTTGAATCAAAAGATCTATGAGAGCCTCAAAATATGGTGATGTGAAGTCTCTAATTGTCAATTGTTGAGTCTAAAAACTTGAAACAAAGGCTACATATTCAGCTGGAAGCTTGCCCAACAAGTTAAATACCAATTGATCATCTTCTTTCTCAATACCATAATATTTTAGTTGTTCTCTTAGCTCATTTACTTTAGTGACATAATCTTGAATAGTGTCAAAATTCTTAGGATCAAGGCTTAAGAGATCATTTTCAAGTTTGTATCCCTTAACCTTATCAACCTTGCCATACAAAGTAGCAAGCTTATCCCAAGTTTCATTGGTTGTAGTACATTTATCGACATGAAAAATGAGATCATCATAAATGAATTTTCTTAGTGTACCCAATGTCATAGAAGTTTTAGTGAGCCAATCCATATATGCAGTTGGATCTACCTTGGGATCCATAGGTGCAATTATGGTTCCATCAATGTAGTAAATTAGACCTTTTTCCATTAGTTTACTCCATGCACGTACTTTCCATGTAGCATAATTATGTGCAGTTAAGAGTGGAACTTTAGATGAACCCATGATGGAATGCAAGAGCACAAAATAGGCACAATCACACAAAAGACACCCCCCTAAATTCAATCAATCAAAGAACCCCCAAGCAATATCTTATTTGTCACTTTATACTTTTTGGTACAAAATGATATCAATTTGATCATACCCCTAAAAAGTACACAAAAAATTATGCACTTTCTAAAAAAACAAAACTCAAAATGTTACCGTAGGAGAAAGTTATGAGCTCCTGAAGTTCCCAAAATGAGGATGAAGCAGTAACACCTGTGCAAATCTGCAATTTCTAGAAACTCCAGAAGCCAAAACCAAAAATGGATTGCACCACTATGAAGAGCACAAAAAATTAGCCTAAATAACAAAAAATTGCTCGAAAACAAGAGCCAAAATGACCAAGATATGAGCATTTGAAGTTGAACTGCAAAAATGAAAAGCTCAATGGTGAGATGTGAATTTTGTTTTAAAATGATGATATCAACAGTGACGTGGTGATGACATGTGTAGTTCTACATCTTAAAATTGACGACCTGCGGCCCGTCAAAGTCATCATCGCTCCTCCCTGCCGATAATTTTTACAAATCAGTATATTCTTTTGGGCTTGCTAGAATAAGCTTTTGGGCTCTAAAAACTGTCTGAAATATTCACGGCCGGAATATGTTGTTTCCTATCTATATCTACAAATTTTGATGCCGGTGGTGGTGGGACTCGATTACCGGAATTCCAAATTAACAAGCCCTGGTTGCCGGTAGAGGGTAAGAGGGGCCCGTATGAGCATAAGTGGGTGAACAACCTTCTGCCATGTGGAAGAAGGGACAAAGGTTATGGGACTGCTAAAGCCCGGGATAGAAAAGATTTATGCCCCTTTCTTTTTTTAGTTTAAATAAATTTTTAAAATAAAAAAAAAATTAATACAATTTTTTTTGAAATTTCAAAATAAAATCGTACCGTCGCAATTATGATGCGACCTGGGGGTCGTACGACTCTCTGGGCAAATTTTTTTTTGCCTCACCGAATGACTTGCTAAAAAATGGACGAATGGTCGGTCACTCTTATGGTTTTTGGCCCTTTTGGATGCGATGGAAGGGTCAGATTTGACCCAAAATGCTCCAAAAATGCAGCTACCTTATGGATCTGGCAACCACAATTCAGCTTCAAACCCTCATAGATTTGGCCTCATATATCCGATTTGGATGAAACAAAAGGAAAAATCGACTTTCTCAAACCTTCTAGACGTAACAGTGAGCTTAGATTTGCACCAGCAAGCTCTAATCTAAACCTACAATAAAGAGGCAAAAATAGAACCTCCCCAAATCTAGTATTTCTCCTCAGAAAAAGACTCTCCAATGGCACCCAACCTGCTTTGATACCATGTTATAATTGGCTATGGATGCCAAGATCTATGGACCAAATAGAAAGCACAAGAAGAGATAGAGTAATGTGACAAGAATAAATTGTATTCAATGTCAATATGATATAAGATGCTTAATTTTACAATGAGAGGCCCCTTGGTTATATAGCCAAGGTGAGAACATAGGAGTGCATAAGATTATGACAAGTGTCATAATCCTATGACATGAGACAACAATGAAAAGCTATCACTCCACCTAAAGTGGAAATTGATAATGTGATAACCACCACAAATAGTGGATCACCCACAAAAGGTGGAAACCTAATCACATGATATGTCCATGAAAGGTGGAAATGATAAAGTAATAAGAAGATAAGTCAACCAAAGGTGGAAATTCTCCAAAAAATCCTATGTGGTCCCTAAGTAAACTTAACTAAGGTGTAATTATGACATAGGATAAGGTAAAACACATTTAATTACACCAACAGGTTTTCTACCCCAGGAGACTTTTCCACTTGGCATATCTTGTGTTTATTTGATTATCTGTGCTTCATCTGATTCAGTGCATGAATGCTTTAATATGCATGTTTCCCTATTACAATTCTCATTTCAATTTATGTGATTGCATTCAATACATGAATGAGTTTATCATTGATAAATGAGAGCATACATCTAGTTTATTTCAGTTTTATTAAAATTGTGAAAATAGTTAAAATCATTGATTCCCCCCTCTCAGTTTTTTTTTCACTCCAACAATTGGTATTAGAGCCTAGGGTCCTCTGATAGGTCCTTAAAACCTAGGATTGATTTTGGGCTTAGAGTCCATTCAAAATGTCTCAAGATCATGAAGGCACATCCATGACTAGAGCTCCATTATTTGATGGAACTAATTATGTATTATATAAAATCAGAATGGAGACTTATTTAACTTCTATTGACCTTAATTTTTGGAGCATAGTATTGACTGGGTACACTATGCCATCTACTCTGCCTACTACTTCTGATGAAAAGAAAAGATATGAAACTAATGCAAGAGAAAAACATGCTCTCCTGTGTGCACTGACCAAAGATGTCTTTATTAAAGTCATGCACTACAGCTCTAGTAGGGAAATATGGGTTAAAATTAAAACTATCTATCAAGGGAATGAAAAAGTAAAACAGTCTAAAGTCCTCACTCTAAAACACCAGTTTGAAGAAATAAAAATGAGGGACGATGAAAAAATAGTTGATTACTTTTTGAGAGTTGATGAAATTGTCAATGCCACGAAGTGTCTAGGAGAATAAGTTAAGGAATTTGATGTTGTAATTAAGGTCATCAGAACCTTACCAACAAAATTTGAAGCTAAGGTCGCTACTATAGAAGAGAAGAAACACTTTGACTGCCTATGAAATGAGAATCACTAAAAATAATTCTTCTGCTAAAGAAACTACCTTTAATACTGAAAGTAAAGGAAAAGTTGAGGCTATTGAATCATAATTTTCTGATTCCAAAGAATCTCACTTTGTTAGGAAGCTCAAAAAGGGCTCTAGAAATTATAAGGGAAAACTTCCCTTCAAATGCTTTAACTGTGGAAAGATAGGCCACTTTGTTGCAAAGTGCCCCTATGGTGATCCAAATAGTAATAACAAGAAATATGAAAAATTGGCTAAGAAAAAGGCCTATAGACCTAAACATAAATTCAACTTCAAAAAGAAGAAAAGTTTGTTTAGGAAAAATAAAACAAACTCTGAATCTGAAGATTCTTTAGATGAAGAGGATGAAAATCTATTTATGGCTGAAATCATTCAGCAAGAAGAAAATAAAAAAAATGATTTTGAAGATGGCGAAGTGGATCTTGAAGGTGAACTGAAATGTGCTCTAAAATAGCTAAGAAAACTTTTTAAAAAAATGTGTGCTCAAGAACAAAATTCTCCTCAAGATCCTGCACAAGAGCAACTCACAAATCTTCAAATAGTCTCATTAAAAAATCAACTTGAAGAATGCAAGAGAGTTGAAGATTTTCTTCGTATTGGTATAAAATTTAAAGATCAAGAAATTCAAAAACTTAAACCTGATATTTTTGATCTCAAGAAAACCATTGAGAAATATGAGAGTACTCTTAAACTGAATGACATGCTCAGTAAATAGAAACTGAACAAGGACAAAACAAGTATTGGATTTATGAAGATTGAATGTTCAAATGACAGTGCAAAGGATAATGTTTTTTCTAGAAACAAAAGTGTTGAACCTAAACATCCCGAGTCTGATAAGGATCACGTTCATCCTTTTAGGAGTAACAAAATGTCCTATAATTCTAACCCTTTCTTTTATGGGTACTGTTTGTTTTGCAACAAATTTGGCAACAAAGTGAGCTCTTGAAGATTAATAAATCCCAAAACACCTAGATTTGGTTATTGGAAAAATTGTGGCTTTGCAAGACATATTAGATACCTCACATGCAAGTCCATGGGTCATTCTGCTAAGCATTGTAAAGTTGATCAGCAAAATAAACAATAGAAAACTAAAAAGGTCTGGAAACCCAAAATTTTCAAGAACATAAAACAAACTATGTTATTTCAAACTGATTTCCACTCCAAGAAAAAGGACTTATGGGTCCTAGATAGTTGTTGTTCAAACCACATGATTGGTGACAAAGAAAAATTCACTAATCTTGAATATTATGTAGGTGGATATGTGAAGTTTGGAGATAATTCAGGTATACAAATCAAAGGTAGAGGTTCGCTTTTTCTGAATGAAGACACTCCTTTGTATTACATAGAAAGATTAAAACACAATCTTTAGAGTGTCAGTCAAATTTGTGACAGTGGTTATCAGGTGTTGTTCACTTCATAGGGATGTGAAATTAAAAATAATCTTGCAAAAGCTATTGATGTTGGAAGAAGGACTAATGGAAATGTCTACAATCTCCTTGACACATTTGGAAATGAAAATAATCAAGGCATGTTCTTAATGATTCATGTTGAAGAAAGTTGGTTAAAACACAAGAGATTAGGTCATATTAATTTTGACAATATGGTTCTAGGATTAGTAAGAATCAGAATGTAAGAGGTCTTCTTGTTTTAAGAAAACCTAAAAATGTAGTCTATAAATAATGTCTCAAAGGAAAGAAAACAAAGTTAAGCTTTAAATCTAAAGAACATTCTTCTACTAGACCTCTCCAACTTGTTCATACAGACTTATGTGGTCCTACAAGGACTAGATCTATTAGTGGTGAGAAATATTTCATGATATTTGCTGATGACTACTCTCATATGGTATGGGTTACCTATCTCAAGCACAAATCTGAAGCGTTTGAACAGTTAAAATTCTTTAGAAAAATGGTAGAAAGATAGTCAGATTTAAAATTGAAATGTCTAAGATCTGAAAAAGGTGGTGAATACACCTCACAAGAATCCATTGACTACTATGAAAGAAATGGCATAAAAAGACAATATGTTGTTGTCAAAACACCTCAACAAAATGGGGTTATTGAGAGAAAGAACGAAATTGTAAAAGAAATGGCAAGGACTATGCTGGATGAAGCAAAACTGCCAAACATGTATGGGAAAGAAGTTGTTCATACAACTATCTACATTTTGAATAGATTTCAAATCAGACTGAAATTCAATTTCACTCCATATGAACCGTGGTATGGAAAATCTACCTCAATTAAATATTTCATAATATTTGGTTGTAAATGCTTTATAAAGAGAGATGATGATAATTTAGGTAGTTTTCAATCTAAGTCTGATGAAGGTATCTTTTTAGGATACTCTACTCACAAAAAGTCCTATGAATTCTTTAATAATAGGTTGAATAGGATTATATTATTGAATCTATCAATGTCAAATTTGATGAAAATATGCTTTTAGATGTTGAACCTATGCAGGATGATGAGGAGGAAGAATTTGAACTTGAAATAAATTTAGAAGGCCTTGAAACAACAAATCCTGAAATAGAATCAACAAGTCCTAAAATTTCTGAAGCAAAATCTAAAGATGCTAAAACTAGCTTTGAAAAATATTTAACTAAAACTCCTTCAAAATATCTTGCTAGAAACCATCCTAAAGATCTAGTTATTGGAGATAAATTTGTAGGAGTTCAAACAAGGTGAAGAAAATTTAATGTTGATGAAAAAGATCACATAGCTGAGCTTGCAACTTTCTATTTAATTACTGAATTTGAGCCAAAAAAAATTTATGAAGCTCTAACTGATGAATGTTGGCTTAATACAATGTAGGATGAAATTGATCAAATTGAGAAAAATCGGACTTGGGAGCTAGTCCCAAGACTAGATGACAAAAATATCGTAGGAGGTAAATAGATATTCAGAAACAAACATGATGAAAATGGCCATGTTGTTCACAACAAGTCTAGATATGTATGCAGAGGATATGCTCAACAAGAAGGTATTGAATTTGGTGAAACATTTGCACCTATAGCTAGAATTGAATCCATTAGAATATTCTTGGCCTATTCTATTTTAAAAAACTTTACTGTATATCAAATGGATGTAAAAATGCTTTTCTGAATGGTTATTTGGATGAAGTTTACATAGAACAACCTGAAGGGTTTACTTGCAAAAACAATCCCAATCATGTTTGCAGGCAGAAAAAGGCTTTATATGGCCTAAAATAAGCTCCTAGAGCTTGGTACTCTAGACTAGATAGTCAATTACTTTCAAAACGTTTTATTAGAGGAGGTGTAGACAAAAATCTTTATGTTAAGATTGAAGGTTCTAATATTTTATTTGTTGAAATATATGTAACTGATGATACTATCTTTGGCTACAACAATATTGCTTTGAGTCAAAAATTCTCATAGATTATGGAATCTGAGTTTGAAATGTCTATGTTGGGAGAACCATCCTTCTTTTTAGGTCTTCAAATCTCTCAACTTCAAACTAGTATTTTTCTCTCAAATAAAATATGCAAGAGAAATGCTAAAGAAATTTCAAATGGATGAATGTCATCTAGTTAGCACTCCAATGGCTACCGGCTGTAAACTCAACAAGGTTGATGATTCTCCTATTATAAATCAAACTGACTATAGGTCAACGGTAGGCATCCTATTATATCTAACAACCTCAAGACCTAACATAATGCAAGTTGTTTGCATGTTTGCACGATTTCAGTCATCTCCTAAGGAATCTCATATTAATGTTGTTAAAAGGATTCTCAAATATGTTCAAGGCACTATTGATTATGGACTCTGGTATCCCAGAAGCAATGATTTTTCATTAGTGGCATAAAATGATGCTAACTAGGCTAGTTGTCTGGATGATAGGAAAAGTACTAGTGGTACTGATTTCTTTCTTGGTAATCGATTAGTGGCATGTCACAACAAAGAAAAAAGAATTTGTTTCACTCTCCACTACTGAAGCAGAATATATTACTACCACCTCTTGCTATACTCAAGTAATCTGGATGTCACAAACATTATCTGAAACTTGTATTGAAATCCCTAAACCTATTTCTATTTTGTGTGATAATACTAGTGTAGTTAATATCTTGAAAAATCTTGTTATGCACTCTCGCACTAAACACATTGCTATTAAATTTCACTTTCTTCATGAAAAGGTGTTGGCTAATGAGGTTTCTCTATAATATGTTCCTATACAAGCACAGGTTGCTGAAATTTTTACAAAACCTTTGGCTAAAGAAGTATTTGAAAGACTTCAATCTAGATTGGGAGTTGTCTCTCAATCTTTTCTATCTTAAATACTCTATCTTGGTGATAGGGGGAGCTTGTTAGCTCTCCTTGCAGCTCATACTTTGCTGCTCAAATGTTATATCTACAGCTTCATGGCAATTCACTATTGTGTTCCTTTTATCCTTGTGACTAAAAGGGGGAGAATTATGAGCTTTTGGTTCTGGTTCAGTATTTTGGCTTGGTAGCTTGGTGGCTCTTTTTTTGCCATCAATGACAAAGGGGGAGTTTTTCGAACCTCTCTTTTGTTATTTTTCCTTGATGACAATATTTGTTTGAGTTTGGAATCCTAGTGGTGATTACTCAGTTGCACTATTTCTATTTTGTCATTGGCATACTTAGTTCATATTATGATATTATCTTTGGTGGCATTGATCTCTTGACTCCATGTGCAGATATTGGTTACAGGTTAATGCTTCCATGTTCATGTGACATGATTCTGATTTTGATTATATTTTTTTGGCCTATTCAGATTACTAACATTATGACATTGATACATTTTTCTAAACATCATCAGAGATGTGCTTCTCTATTCAGATTCGTTCAGGTAATGCTTTAAGTTTTGGTTCTTGAGTTAATAATATGTAGCTGGTTTTCAGTTTTAAGAAAACCCTATGGGGTTTCCTTAAACAACTAATAATGGCTTGGGCATATGTTATATGGTATTGGGCATGGATAATTGGCACATTGTTTTTGGCTTGAAATTAACCTTTAGTACATCTCATAAGGCTTTGGATATATTGAGTATATATGGCATTATATGGTGGCAATCAGCTTTGGTTAAAGGTAAACAAATTGATCATTATTTGCATGTGATTCAGGTCTTTTGGTTAATACATTACTTAGCCTTAAGGCCGACAATAGGTATAAGGTTATGATGGTTTAAAATGTTACCATGGAAGTGAATTGGACTTGATTACTTGGAAACAAAAATTCTAAGGTAATCGATATTTGGTTTGTAATAATGCAAGGCATTATTTGGTCGACATTACACATTCTTAATCTTTGAATAGTGGTAATGATGATCTACGGTGTGCATGCATTCAAAGGTAATGAGATGTTCGATATGCAAGGCATTAGTCAATCTACAGACTTCAAAATGCATTGATTTTTTTTTATTATCACTTCAGTCCTTTCAGACTTCAAACCTTATCAACTTTGGTTGTATTTGCCTTGGAAATTTTAGGGAAATAATTTTACCATTTCACTATTTTTGGGTTTCAAACCCTATTTTGGTCACCACCATGGAAATCTCCACTCAACTATTTCATTGTGTTAGTTGGCTTTTAGACTTTCTTGGACAGTGTATGGGGGAATATGAAAGACCATCACCATGGTTGATTCTCTTGTAAGTTTCCTATCACTAGATAAGAGCTCAAAATTGGAAGTAGCTCGGGCTGCTTAGTTGCTCTATTGGTCTGGTAAATTGCTACATGTTGAATCTCTTCTAGTCTTTTCAGGTATTCATCTCTTTAACTAGTGTGTAGAATCGTTACTTCTACTAGAAAAGATAATAGGAGATATGCTTTTACCTCTATATGGAAGAATGTAAAATGGGTTCATTTGGTTGTAATTAGAAATGTTGCATGTTGATTTCACACTCTCAAAAATGCATGTCAATTTACTTTATCATATTAAATCTGCTCCTGCATTAAGGAATCGTATTTTTTTTGGGTTGTGGGTAATCATGAAGCCTACAAATCTTCTTAGCTTATCACCTGGAGTCATTGGTAATTATTATTGGGTGCATTTTTATGAGGTTTTAGTTATAGAGCATTATGTTTTGGGTATGTGCAGGATCATCATGGAAAAAAGAGGCCCTTAAGTGGCAAAACATTCAAAAAAATCAGAGTTAGGCAACTTGAGATAAAAATTTGAATAAGTTATCTATATTATTTCAAAATAATGTATAATAAAATTTGTAGAAAATTGAATTTAGTTTCTAAAATACTAGGTTTATTTGCAAAAAACTAAAATCTATTTGGTGAAAATTTTAAATTTCAATACAGTAGTACTTAAATTTTAGGGAAAAAAGAAGAGGTGTCTATCTGACCACTATAACCACATTACAATGATAATATTTTTTTATAATATTTTAGATATAAGTAGAGGACTCGTGTCCCAATGTGATTCATAATTTTTTGTATTTTTTTCCAAGTAAATAATTAATTATAATTTTTTTATTACAAATTTTTAAAAATATAAAGACTCATATGTCTGACCACCTTTACTTGGTCAAAACTTCATGAAATTCATTTTTTTATTTTTTAATATTATAGTATGCAAAGCATAGAATGTGACGCATGTTTTGGATTCAAAAAATGTGATACCTTTTGAAAGCTATAGATTTTTTTCAATCAGCCTATCATTTAGGACTTTAGTCATAATTCAATAGAAAATGAATAATAATTATTTATTAAATTCAAAGTAAAGAATAATTATATTGGTGGAAAGCTAAGAATCTCCTTTAAAATCCCTTTTCATTTCATAAATTTTGGATTAAAAAAAAGTCGTCAGCCACATACACATCATATTGCCACTTTTTGGCTCATCATGATCCTACACATACCCTTTTCCGTTACATTATTGTTGCAGCAGTTTTAGTAGCTATTGTTCATGGAATATATATTGTTTTGATGTTGGATCGTTGAGCACAGTCTATGTAGGCTGCTTGTGAGGAAAAATTTCAGTGTCCTTTCTATATTTGCATACTACTTTTCTATTCTTGTCAGAAGAAAAGATCTGTCTCTTAGGGACAGGAATATATGGCAAGGTTGCTCGACAAAAACTGGGTACTTTGAATTTTACCTCTGTTGTTTTGAAAAATGAAAAAGTAGTTACTGTATTGTATTTTACTTGAGATGTAATGATAAAATTCGAGTAAGAATAAAAATAGAGAGATTAGGGCTTTTAAGATTTTTTAAAACATAGAGAGACAGTGTTAATTGTTTTGTGAAGAACTATGAGAAAAGTATGAAATAGATAGTGAAAAAATAGTGTGATAATATCACTGTGAATGTATTGAGGAGAATTTGTGTATTGAAATTGAAAATCAAAATTTTATGACCTATTTCCTTAATTTGTCTTAAGGCTTGACAATGGGTAGAATTCTTAAGGGTCATACTTGAACCTTGAGAATTGAAAACATTGTCCATCAAGAGGCACTTGACAGAAATTAGAGAAACAAAGAGATCCTTTGTATCATTGTATGTCTTACTGAAAATAGAAAAGGGGTTGGTGCTCCTTGAATTTGGTGTTTCTAAAAGAGGGGTTGGTGCTCCTTGAGTTGGAGCTCAAAAATCAGCCTATGTGGCATTGCCAAAAATTATTATTGAAATGAAAGCCTATAAAGGAAGCAGTTTAGGAGTGGTTTTTCTACCCCAGGAGGGTTTTCCACTGGGTATATCTTGTGTTTATTTGATTATCTGTGATTCATCTGATTCATTGCATGAATTCTTTAATATGCTATGTTTCTCTATTACAATTCTCATTTCCATTTATGTGATTGCATTAAATACATGAATGAGTTTATCAATGATAAATGAGAGCATACATCTGGTTTATTTCAATTTTATTAAAATTTTGAAAACAATTAAAATCATTGATTCACCCCTCCCCCCTCTCAGTGCCTCTTTCACTCCAACATAACCATGATTTTAGCTGCATGTTTCATAAGGTTTGTGCAAGGGGGAGGAGGAGGAAGACAAGCAAGACTTCCATGATCGTCAATGGTTGTGTCTCCTTTCCACAAGATACCTTCATCACCAATGGGAGAGATATTAGGAGAAAAAAAAAAATGATTATCATGATTATCGATGCTTGCATTCTATTGTGTCAAATATTTAGTTGATGATCTAGGTGAGATGAAGTCCTTAAGGACTTCATCTAACATGTCTATGTCATCACTACTAAAAGGTTTGGGAGGTAATTTATCATTGGGTGGTTTTGGTTTGTCATCACAAACCTTAGTGGATGAGCTTAGTGAGAGGAAGCCATGGAGGGCTTCGTCTAATGTATCCAAGTCATCACTACTAGAAGGTTTAGATGAGATGGTTGTCCTAAAATGAAGATTTTTTTTTGTTACACTGTCATTTTATGTTTTTTTTTGGTGTTCAATTTCTAAAGAATCTGATTTAAATGATCTAGGAACTAATGTGGAAAATGAAAATTGCAAACTTCTAATGCTATCCACAAGTGCCATGAATATGATTTCTAATAAATGTAATAGAAGTTATGGAAACATAAATGCAATGTAAAGACATGGGATGAAATGCAACTTTTTGATTTTAAACAATGGATTATACTGAATATAATAGGTTGTGAATGCAAAATGGAATTTAAGAAATGAATGAAATGGACCAATTTAAGCTAGATTGAGTAAAACAAATTTAACATAAAGATAACGCACTAATACAAATTATTAAGGGCAGCAAACAAAAGCTTAAAAATAGGGTTTTTAGCTCTGTAAAAGGCATTTTTAGGGGCCTAAAGGGACTCAATCACCCAAGGTGGTGAATTAGTCCAGCTAGGGATTGTTTTAGTTTTTTTAGATTTTTTTGATGGATTTTGATGTTTTATGTGTGGTATGATGCAGATCTAAGATGAAAATGTAGAATTTTAGAAATTTTGTAATGATTTATGATGCAAAAATGCAACCTATATGCACTTTCACTAATGCAAATTTTGAAACCCTAGAATGCAAATTAAACAATGCAAAATGCAATGCAATGTAATCCTAGGATGATAAAGAAATCCAAATCAGAGAAGAAGGGATTCAAAAGGTAGGTTCACCAAAATGTAACATAAAATTTTGGCTCCTTAATGCTTTCTTACACTTTTAGGGTTTTTCACGTAAAAGGAGAAAGATGGGCCAAAATGCTAATGTTACATTCAATATTATGTGCTAATTGGGGTGTCAATGTGTGTGGAATGCATCTAATTATGATGTCTAAATTCAAAAAACTAAAAACTAAAATATTTATTGATACTAAACTAAGGAAATCAAGGTACTAGAAAACACAATGTTGTATGCAAGCATGTACAAAATGACCTAGGAATGAACATGAAATAGAACATAAAATTGTAAAAATGAATGTGTGCACCTGTGAGTATGCTAAAGAATAGAATGAAGGCAGGAAATGCTACTGAATCTAGAATTTTGGCCTACTAGGACACTTCTTCCAAGTAGGGCAACTTAGTCCCAGATCTGGAAAACTGTAGCGAAGCCCATTTTGGCCAAAAGGGTATTCAAAAACATAGAAATCTTTAAAAATCATGTACAGTGGGACTAAGTCACCAGTGATGGCAACTTAGTCCACTTTAACTTTTCTGAAAGTACGAAAGTGGAAACAGAAGCCCTTGGTCTGCACTTTATGCTTCTTCAGGTATCTGGTTCTAAAAATTTCATCTTCGGCATTGTAAGAGACTTTTTGTAGGTATTTTTCCATAGCCAACAAGGAGGTTTCTTCAACAAGCTTTCAATCCATTCTTCAATTATTTCCAATCCTTCGATGTACCTAAATCCGCAAACACAAGGAGAGAAGGATAAAATATTGATTGTTAGGGATTGGGGGTTTTCCTTGGTCAAACCCCTTTTGAGTAAGTAAACCAAAATGATGAAATAATATAGTAGAGCATGAAAAATGGAGTTAGTACCTTTCCATGATGATTTATCTTGAATGTCTACAATAATAGATGGAGATTCAACTCTTGAATTCTTTGGAGAGATGTGTTCATGACCTAGAATATTCAAACCCTAGCTTGTTTCAAAAGAATGAGAGATGAGTGACTGAGGAAGATAGATTGTTTGCTAGATTAGGGTTAAAAATGAGGGGAAGACCCTTAATTTATACATGTGCCCTAATTTCTTGAAAATAACACATCACAGGCCAACCTTAGGGTTTAGGAGACAACATCCTGCTAGAATTTTAAGTTAATTTTGATTTTTATGCCACATGGGACTAAGTTGCCCAAGGTGGCGACTTAGTCCACCTGAGCAATTTTAAGTGATTTTTAGGGATTAAAATTTGATTATTGATGTTTTTCAGGATTGTCTTCCGAAACACACAAAATTTTGACCTATAAGTGCATTAAGGGGTCATTATGTCATAAGAAAGGGTTGATTTAGTAATGGAAATCCTAGGAAAGTGTGAGGGTTAGTTACAACACCTTACAACACTTTAGCATAGGCTTGACAAGGGGTTATTTAGGTGAATCATGATAAAAAGGTCTTAGAAAAGTGAGGAAATGTATTACAACACTTCATAACACCTTTGCAAGACACCATAGAATCTAAGAAAAACTAGGCCAAAAACCACAAGAAAGGGCCCAAATGAGTGAAAAGTGTCAAGGCTACACTTTTTTGCGACACACTACCAAATGAAATTTAATTTAAACTTAGTTTTAAATACTAACCATTTCTAGATCTAGAATTTATATATTCTCAAAAGGTTCTTAATTAGTTGTCTAATCAGTTAAACCTCTGAAATTCAAATCACCAAAATAGTTAGAAATTCTAATTCTTAGTCTCTATATCAATTTTGGAAATGGTCATCAATATTTTAATTCATATGTTTCTTCTACTTCTATGATTTCTGGATCTTTATTAGTAGCTTATGCACCCTCTTATTTCACTCACATCTTTATCCATCACATCCCCATTTCTAGAATATAAGCCTAATTTTCTATATTTTTCCAGAAGATCCAATTTGAATTGCATTACCTTCAAATTGTGTTAATTAATGAATGAAGTCTCTACAATCTATGATTATAGAGTATTAAATATTTATAGATTAAAATTGAGTAAATTTTTTATGTCAATGTTTTAGATCATACTAAATGATCCATCACCAATAAAAAATATAGATATAAAGAAGGATAAAAAACTACACAAGTTTAATCCATAAATATTCAATATTACATTTCACTCATTATTTAAAATATTTCTTCCATTCTACCATAAATGATAATAATATCTTATGCTCTTTGCAAAAGAATCTCCCCTTGGGAGCTAATGGAAATTATCTTATAAGTTTTCTATCTATAATAATGTCATGTATTTGTCTCTTTTTCAATGCTAAATATTGTGAGGCTTCGTATAAGCTACCCCAAGCTAGTGTCATGTTCACAAACATACACATAAATATATCAAACTTTATATTATTGTCAAAAGAATGTGTTCTTAATAAGAATTTTTATGACCTATCATTAAGTGGAATTATTTTATATTACTTTCACTGAAATAATGCTTCTTATATAGATTCAATGGTGTTTGAACAATATTGAAGACATAATGAACAATCATATAGTGTTAATATAGTCATAAAATTATTTTATGTCTATGCCCTTTGGTATACATAATTTAATTATTTAATTATTTTCTTTACATATTGATATTGTAAAAGTGATGAGAACCATTTCTCTATAAGGGTATGTGCAAGATCATGATGGGCCAAAAAGTGGCGATATGTAAGTGATATCATGGCCCATGTGGTTGATGACCTTTTTTTACCCAAAATTGATGAAAAAAAAAGATTTTTTAAAGGAGATTCTCATCTTTCCACCAATGTAAATTATTCTTTACTTTGAATTTAATAGATAATTATTATTCATTTTCTATTTGAATCTAGACTAAAGTCTTGATTGATAGGCTGATTGAAAAACATCTATAAGTTCCAAATGGTATCACATTTTTTTAATATGAAACATGCATAACATTCTATGTTTCACATACTATAGGATTAAAAAAATAAAAATTGAATTTCATGAAGTTTTGACCAAGTTAATGTGGTCATACATACGAGTTTTTATATTTTTTAAAAGTTGTAAAAAAAAATCATAATTAATTATTTACTTGGAAAAAATTACAAAAAAATATGCATCACATTGGGACTTGAGTCCTCTACATATATCTAAAATATTATAAAAAAAATTGTCATTTTATTGTGGTTAGTGTGGTCAAAAAAACACCTACTTCTTATTTTTCCTCTCAAATTTAAGTACTACATTGAAATTTCAAATTTTTACCAAATAGATTTTTATTTTTTTTAAATAAACCTAGTAGTTTAGAAACTAAATCAAATTTCATACATATTTTTGAAATAAGATAGATAACTTATTCAAATTTTTACGTCAAGTTGCCTAACTCTCATTTTTTTGAATTTTATTACCATTTAAGGGACTATTTTTTTCATGATGATCTTGCACATATCCATAAATAATACCTTAAATAATCAAATCCAACTCAAGTTATAAATGATCATTATATATAATGGATACAATTCAATGTCAAACTAAAGTTAAAAATTAAAAAAATATAAACATCATATTACTGAAACAATCCAAATTTATAATTACAAATGATGTCTCAACCATAAAAGAGATAAGTGACTACATATACCCAAATTTTACAAGCTGGGAATATTGATGTAAGATGCCAAAAATGAAGTGATATCAGCATATAGATGAATAAATCCAAACTAGATAGTAGATCACATAATTTAGAGAGTGCAAAATGAATATGAAAAAATACAATATCAAAAATCGATTTAGGGGAGAGGGGCAAGTAGTCATGGAGAGGGGCAAGTAGTCATGCAGACTAACTTTGTAAACATGTAGCGATTGCTTGGAATATAATAGGACCTTCAAAAAAATTAAATTTGGGTGGCCTCTTATCTATCTATATCTAAGGTTTGGAATTGTGACTCATTATGCAAGTTGCCACATCTTCACATCTACTTCGAAGTATCCAAAATTTAAATTTTTAAAGATTCGACAAAATCTTAATCATGGTACCCCTAGTAGTTGAACAAAAAATATAATTTATTGCTTGTAGAATAACATATTTTTATTTAAATATATATATGCAAGCTACATGGACCAATACCCATTGGTAACCATAAATCTTTTTTTATCTCTAACTTGTAAATTCAATCCAAATGGACCAATAATTGAACACTAAAAGCCTTTTGAAAATCATTCACATTTAATGGGAAAAGACATGGTATTTATTGTGCTGACATTTTATATTTGTGATATAATAAACTATTAATATGAAATAATCCAATAGTTGTAAATTGATACCATAATAGTTGTACACATAAGAACAATATTTTTTCACTATGATAATAATACTTGTTTAAATGAGTGTCTTATTTTATTAAATAGGAATTTTATTTCATAAATGGAACACTTGTAGTGGACGGTTACGATATTTAATTTGAGAAAAAAATATATTTATTTCATTTAATGATATCAAGTTTCCACAATCCATATTCTAGTTTAACATTATTTCTAGATTCGATTGTGTAGCAAGTTTTTAGCATCAACGTTTCAGATCACACTCTGTGATCCATCATCAAGATGAAAGAGATAAAGAGGAGAAGAAAAATGGTTAATTGTAGACTTAGACAAGATAAAAAGGATAGAGGAGGGAGTAGGGAAGGGGACCCACAGTTCGAGGACAAGAATAAACCAAAGAAAATAAATAACACATTTAAAAAAACCAAATAAAAGAAGAACAAGTGGAATTTACACAAAATTAATAAATTAAAAATAAATTAAGCCACTAAACTTAAAGAAAAGAAAATTAAAAAAGAATACACCCATATAAATACTTAATACTATATAAATGTAGATAAATAAATCAATAAATGAGAATAAATATCTAAATAATATAAAACACAAAACAAAAATAAAAACATACAAACACACACACACACACACACACACACACACACACATATATATATATATACAAATACAAATAGACATAACTAATATAAAAATAAAGCTAACATCTTTAAAAACAATAAAATCTAAATCACAAAAAAGAAAAAACCATACACAAATTAAAGAAATATATGAGATCTAATACTTTATCAAAGATAAAAAGAAGATATCAACAAAATTATAATATTATATATATATACATAACACTACAAAAATCAAGAAAATTAATAAAAATTTGTCGAAAGGTATTCCAACCTCTAAAAATGGAGCTGATTAAGTGTTATCGTATGGTTTAGAACATAGAGTCTGCATCCACTTCTAATTATTCCACTCAAGGATATTCCTAGATATTTCAAAGCAAAAGAGAAAGAGATCTTGCAATAGGGTTGTCCTAGAAGCTAAATATAAACAAATAAGGGGTTCACCACCAAGTAAGAACTTGGAAAGACTAATGAAATGATGGAAGCAACACTAAACCCTAATTCAATGCAATGACCTACAAAAGGCCCTAGAAAAGTGAATGAAATAACACAAAATACTACATAAGGGAATAAGTGCACCTAGAAAATCTAGAGATGACTTGAAGGAGCTCTGAAATGCTGAAAAATCTAACTTTTTGACCTACTGAGACTCATTTGCCAATCTAGGCGAATCAATCCTACATTTGGATTTCTGCATAAGAACCTATTTCAAGAAAAATGGTATTTGAATCTTCAAACAGATCTAAAAAATACCTATAGTGGGACTCATTAACCTCTCTTGGTGAATTAGTCTTGTTTTTCTTTTTCAGGATTTTAAAGTTTTGATCTACATTTCAACACCTGCTCTTTCCTTCCAAATAGAATTCTAGAACTGAATCTACAAAAAGACCTACAAAATAAAATATAAACTTGACTTTATTAGGGGGCGTTTGCCTCGATCAAACCCCTAATTTGGTAATTAAACCTTGCTGAAATAATGAAATATGCATTTAAACCCTAGCCTTAAGTGTGTCTACGACTAAGAAACCTGAAACATGATGCAAGCCTATTCTAATGTGTAAGAATGAGATGCATACATTTAAATAATGAGGATGAATGACTCACTTTGAGACATCTCTAATCACCCAAATGAGCCCTAATGATGCTTGTACCTCCGTTAGGCTAAATGGAGGATGGAATCACTTAGGAAACAAGTCTTTAGGCTTGTCTTGATGTCTAGTTGCATCTCCCCAACCTAGAACCCATCATGATTCACCATAGACAACCATGATCAACCCTTGAAAATGCTAGATCTTGAATGAAAGTGAGATTTAAGACCTACAAAAACACTTTAATCTTGCCCCAAGACTTCAACTTTGCTTACTTTTGAAACTTGAATACTCTTGTGAAAGAATGCTTGATACTTTTCTCTTGAAATTGCTCTTGAAAATGCTTGCTTGGATTTCTTAGATGATAAAAATGACTCAAAAACTTTCTTATATAGGCATTAACACCTAATTTACCATTATTTAGATCTCAAAGGCCAATCTCAACCAAAAATTTGAATTAAAAAGGTGATTTTCTTGCTCAAATTTGAAAAATACCCCAAATGGGACTCATTCGCCAAAGGTAGTGAATGGGTCCCACCTAGTGGCACTCATTTGCCGAAGCTGGAAAATGAGTCCCACCCTACCTTTTTGAGGTGGGTTTTCAATATTTTTGGTATTTTAAGTGATTTTGTCAGGTTTTTAGGTTAAATAAGCCTCAATATTTGAAATAATGGGTCTTAGGGGCCTATAAATGATCATTTAAAGGGTAATTAATGCAAGGGTACCCAAAATAGGTTCAAATTAGGGAAGGAATTGTACTATCTCCAAGAAGGGAGTATAATTTTTTTTGCAACATTTATCCCCCACTTTAGCACCCATATGACTCTATGTTCATATGCAAGCTAAAGGAGTTTGAACAATACACTTTATTTCATAAAAGGATACTCATATATAGGTTCATTCACAACACCAGAGAATGAAGCCCCTAGTGTAATTATTTGCAAAAGTACAACGTTAGGAACCACATCCTACAACACAAATTCGTTAGTTGTCCCCAAAAAAAAACCTCTTATCTAACTTCTTCTAGAAATCAAATTTGAGGGTATATGTATGCCCCCCCTTGATTTTGCTTTCTTTACAAAGGTGGAATCTAGGTAGTGTTCTAACCACATGGAATACTATAAGTCATATTATAGGGTATTTCCAAGTACCATACCACATGATAATAGACATTTGATAAGGACAGGAGTGGAATCATGATTCCAACACAACAAACAACATGGAAAATGGAGCTCTCTAGCACCCATTATGTTCATTTGAATGAAAGACACTTTTTTATTCTAATATAGTAAAAACCCTAATTTTAACTTATATAAGAGTAAAAAGTGAAGTAAATTCTAATTATTTTTTCATTTACCCTTTTGTCTAGCTTAAGAGTGATTGAAGAGTGAAGGAAGATGTCGAGCTAATGAGACTACGAGCCCATGAGACTGGACATCTTGCGAGATCAGGTGGCTCACTGCGAGCACTAACATTAGGTGAGTTGATTTTTCTATCTTAGCTTTGTCCTTACACATTCATTTTATAATTTTTATGCATTTATAGCTTAATCTAGGACCTTGGATTTTTTTTTGAAAAGTGTCCCCTTTTTTTGCAAAGTGTCTCATTTCCTTGCAAAGTGTCCCAAAATGGGTCTAAAGTGTCTAGGACCTCTAGGAAAGTACACTAGAACAACTTTAGTACACTTTTTTGATTGTCGATGTAAATATTGAAGAGTTTAGAATGCTTATAGGACATTTTTTTCTTTTTTGTTAGATTCCTACCCGTCCGCGATAGCATCTGGGTGGTAGATAGATTAGTCACCTCTAAGACCTAGATCCACTCTTTTAGCAGAGGACACAAAGATTTTGTAGACCATAGGATTATACTAGGCATACATCATGCCCCCATGATCCTATGTTGATGGCACTAGGAGAGAGATGGAACATAGATACATGTACATTTCATCATCCTACTATTGAGATGACCATTATGCTAGAGGACACACATCACATACTATGAATTCTGATTTGGGGTGAGACAATACATTTCTTAGCAAAGCAGTCATTCCAAGAGATAAAATATGACATGTAGTAGTGCCTTGGAGGTCCAATGCATGATGGGATGGTGAGGCCACAAATTGATCTAGCGATGCTACTATACTCACTGGCCCCATTTTGGTTGCATGGATTATGATGTTGATAGTAGCAGTAGCACTCATCCCTAATGGATGAGGAGTGAACTTAGAGGGAGGACTAGTACACATTATTTAGGGGATGGTAGAGCATAGGACTATGTATGCCTGGGGGTGCAACATCCTAGAACATCTATATTATGACCTTGGATGGTTTATATTTCGAGAGGTGGACAACATGGTACACTGTACAGTTCTACAGGTGTGGTCTTAGAGCATATCACATGTACCAGACTTATAGGGTTCCCATCTTTGAAAACCTTAGGGTATCCTCTAGCCTTCAACTATCCATTGTGGTGGTTTTGGTAGTATGGTGACTTGCATTTTTGGAGAGTTCAGTTTGACCGAATAGAGGAGGATGAGATCCTTTGGAGAGCTTATCAACTTGTGCTACATTGGTTGGATGAGACTTGATAGATGAAGCGATTACATAGTATGACCTTTATACTATGATTGCATCATGCAACAGTTTAGTTAGGTTCAGATAGCACCTAGGGCATGACCCTTTTTTAGGAGATTAGTGCGGAGTGCCTAAAGACCCAATGATTCGAGATAGTTCACTTTTGAGGATGTTGTCTACAGTCACTTTGAGTTCTCAAATCGTGATATTACTCTGGTCTCCAATGCAGATGATGTCGGTACCATAGATTCATATGAGGAGTGGTGGATAGTATCACAATCAGCTCCCATATTGTTGATGGATGACTTGATAAGTGATGTAGGGACACTCCCAACTAAGGGAGACGAGGTGGAGGATATGGCTAAGGAGACACGCTATAGGGCTTCTAAAATATTTAAAGATGTGATAGATGAGGAGTATGATAAGGATGCAGATTCTAACTATGATGAATAGGAGGGGGAGGATGAGGAGGAGGGTGATGAAGGGGAAAAGGAGGAGGAACAGTCCATGAGTGAGGGTGGTGAGGTAGCAGATGAGCATCCAATGAGCCATGAGTTGGGAGAGCTATCTACCATTTTTGTTACTAGATAATGAGCAATATCTATATTAGGCACCAAAACCCATAGCCTTGGAGAAGCTAGCACATCTTCCATGCCCCCTACACATGATGAGGCTAGCTTCCCACAACCATCCAGAGAGATAGGTGATGATGTTTTATTTACTGACATGTTTTATGCTTATGTTTATGCCTTGTGTTTTGATTTTATGTATACATATATGTCACGATGTGTATTAATTATATTTATGCTTTCTATCTTGTAGGATTTGTGAGAGACCTTCAAGATCTCTATCATCATGTGGTTGTGAAGATAGTGCATCCATCAACATATGAGAAGGCCACTCACACAAAATATGTCTCCCTACCAATCGTGGAGCGGGATCCAAAGTTGTTCGGGTCGTAGGTCAAACTATGGATAGTGTATGAGAGTCTTAGGAGGCACATCGACTGAGTCGAGGCTGCCCAAGATGAACAATCATCCTGAACCCTAGTAGATTTTGAGATACTATAGTCGGAGATAGCCAAACTTCAGGTAGAGAGAGATCAGATAGCTAGGGAGCATCAAGAGGCCAGTGGACAGGTGTGGGGTTTACAGTTTTCTCTTAGTACACTCAAAAAATCATGATCATGATTGCATACTACCATCTCCCAATAGACCACCACCAGATAGATGTAAGCACCAGCTATCGAGGGATCTAGCAATCACAAACCTCATTAGCATTGTATATATTGTTGACATCTACACAAAACTTTGATATATATATATATGAGCATTTGATGTTTCATTGCTTGTGTTTATGTTTAATATTAAATGGAAATGTGACTGATTAAATAATATTTGTAAGACTATTTAATGAATTCCTCCATGATTTAACATGTTTATGTGATCTAATTAAAACTTATTCTAGTTTCTCTTAGATGCAACATTGTGATTATGTATATTATGTTAAATTAAGTGCACCTATGATCTAATTAAATAATCATTAAATGCATATGAGGATCTAATCTAAAACAACATACAATATTATCTTGAATAGCATGAAACCTAAAGTAATCATTTAAAAATGAATTAAATAATCACTTTAGTATTCAAGACACAAAAATAACTACTTGTCAAGAATGAAGAAATGCGAGAGCACATAGACTTTCATCTACCAACTCTAACATCACTTCTTTATCATTCATGCTATTCAAGTATATTAGAAATAATACCGGCATAAATGTGCAACATTAATAGGTTCTTTGAGAGGTGTATCATCTATTTATGTTAACATATAAGCCCTAGATCTATAATTTTCATTGATTATGTAAGGGCCTAACCAATTAGGGCTGAATTTTCCTTTTTCAGTTGGGACGTTATGTTGATTCTCACATAAGAAAAAATCACCTCTATTGAATACATGAGGGATGACATTTTCATTTTAGATACACTACCTTCTTTTAGAATAATCTTGAAGGTGCTCAAGAGAATTGATGTGCTATTCGTCGAGCATTTAAAGCTAATGCAATCATTGTTCTTTGTAATTATTGTCATCAATAATTCCTTGGAGAGTGATTCTTAATGTAGTAATCTTTAACTCCAAGATCATTATTACCTCGATACCATAGAAGAGATTATAAGGTGTTGTTCCTATGGATAATCTAATACTTGTGTGATAGGCCCATAGCACATATGTTAATTGTGTGTGCCAATCCTTGTTATTTTTGTTAATGGTTAGTCAAGAATTTTTCAAGGGTTTTATTAGTTGATTTGTCTTGACCATTAGATTGTGAATAATAGGGTGTTGAAAAGTGATTTTTGTTAAAATTTTCCAAAAAATTCTTCACATCATTATTCTTAAATGGTATACAGTTATTAGAAACTAATGTAGAAGGAAGCCCAAAGTGAAAAATAATATTCCAATATGAAACAAAATAACACATCAATTGTTGTTGATTGAAAGGGAATCGCTTCTACCCACTTTGTAAAGTAAATTGTTTTAGAAATTATAAATGTATGTCCAACAGAGGAAGGTAGTGATATTTTCCAATGATGTCCAAGCCCCAAACCACAAAGGCCCAAATTGGAACTTGAGCTCGAAATTCATAAGTAGGAGCATCGATCAAATTTCTATGTTCTTGACATTTGTGAAATTTTTTACATATTCAAAGTAGTCTTGTTCCATATGTCTCCAATAGTATCCAATGCGGATAAGTTTTTGAACTAGTTTTTTTCCTCCAAAGTGACCACCACAAGCACCTGCATGAGCTTGTTCAAGTGTTGTGGGTGGGTATGTGCAGGATCATCATGGAAAAAATAGGCCCTTAAGTGGCAATAATAATACAAAAAATCAGAGTTTGAAAACTTCACATAAAAATTTGAATAAGTTATCTATATTATTTCAAAACAATGCAAAAATAGAATCTGTAGCAAATTGAATGTAGTTTCTAAACTACTAGACCTTTATTTTTATTTTTAAATCTATTTAGTGAAAATTTGAAATTTCAATGCAATAGTATTTAAATTTCAGGGTAAAAATAAGAATTAGGTGTCTGTCTGACCACCCTAACCACAATAAAATGATAATATTTTTTAATAATATTTTAGATATAAGTAGAGGACTCATGTCTCGATGTGATGCATATTTTTTTATAATTTTTTTCCAAGTAAATAATTAATTATGAATTTTTTATTACAAATTTTAAAAAATATAAAATCTCGTCTGTCTAACCACCTTTACTTGGTCAAAAATTCATGAAATTCATTTTTTTCATTTTTAATCATATACTATGCAAAGCATAGAATGTGACACATGTTTCGGATTCAAAAAATGTGATACCATTTGAAAGTTATAACTTAGATGTTTTTCAATCAGCTTATCAATCAGGACTTTATTTGTAATTCTAATAGAAAATGAATAATAATTATTTATTAAATTCAAAGTAAATCATAATTTATATTGGTGGAAAGTTGAGAATCTCCTCTAAAAACCCTTTTTGTATCATCAATTTTGGGTAAAATAAAAGTCGTCAGCCACATGGACCATCATTTGGCTTACATATCGCCACTTTTTGGCCCATCATGATCCTGCACATACCCGAGTATTTAATATTTTTTAAGGCATCTAGGTAAGATACCATTAAATGGTCTTTGATATTTGGTGAGAGTTACATACTTAGATGTGAGTTTTCGTTGGCGAGCTCAAATGTTCATTGTTGTTGGCTCGGGAAAGGTGCCATCTTTCAAATAGTTAAATATTGAATCATACCATTCACTTGAATCTTCCCTAGTTGTTGTTAATAATTCTTATGATTTATCTTCGATTGAAGGTTTCATAACTATATGCACAATGAAGGTGAAGTATTTTGAAGGATCTTGAGGGGATATAAGGGAAGTTGTGCTTTACATTGCATCTGCATGTCAATTATCTTGTTGGGGGATGGTGTCAATGGTAAATGATTCACTTCTCTAACAAAGTCATTGTGAGAACCTTATATTTCCATATTTTTTCATGATTTTCTTGATATGTTCCATTTATTTGTTTAATGACTACTTGTGAGTCATTGAATATCTTAATGTCTCTTTTTCCCATGATTGAAGCGGAACACAACCCAGTGAGCAATGCTTCATACTCGATAGTATTGTTTGTACATAGGAAGTTTAAGTGATAGAACAAGAGAATAGGCTCTCCCATGTGTGGTATTATTATAACCCCCACACCAGAGCTATTTCTACACTTAGATCCATCGAAATATAATTCCCCTGTATTAGGTTTGAACAATTGTGAACATATTATTGTCGAGGAAAGAGTCAATGCTAGGTAATGCTAAAGGAGAAGGAGGATCAGCTAGTTGGTTGGTCAAGGCTTGGCCCTTTTTTTTCTTTTGTGAAAAAAACTTGAGGTCAAACTCAATCAACAAAAACACCCATTTAGCTAACCATCATGATAAGTCTATTTTGTGAAGAGATAGCTTAAACAGTAAAATTTCATCATTACATGTATTTTATCATTCAATAAGTAATGCTGCAACTTACTACTAGTGAGTACAAGAGCCAAAAATTATTTCTCTATCATTGTGTATCATTTCTCGTAATCAATCAAGGTTTAATTAATGTAATAAACATTACTATTTTCATCTTTTTCAACTAACATTGTTGCAAGAGCATGAGTTGATGTTGCAATATATAAGATAAATGGTTTTGTTTGCATGGCAGGTTGTAAAATAGGTGGAGTGAAAATATATTATTTCAAACTCTCAAATTATTTTTTACAATACTTGTTCCAATTAAAATGCATGTCTTTCTTTAGGATATATGTAAATGTCAATGTTTGATCCACTCAAGATGCTACAAAACAATAGATACCTTGAATTCTTCCGTGTATTTGAGATATGTTTCTAGGAGGTGGCATGCTGATTATAGCATAAATTTTCTTTGTGTCCACCTTGATGCCTCTGTGAGATATGATAAACCCTAAAAAATTTCCACTATCTACAACAAATACATGTTTTTTGATTCAATTTCATGTTGTATTTTTTCGTTCATTCAAATTTTTTTTAGAGGGCACTCACATTTTCTCATCTTGTTAAAGATTTGGTAAGGATATCATCAACATAATCTTCCAAAATATTATGTATGTAATCGTGAAATATCTATGTCATCGCTCGTTGATATGTCATGCCCACATTCTTCAATCCAAAAGGCATCATTACCCAAAAAATATTCCCAAAGCTTTTGTAAATGATGTATTATATTGATCTTGAGGGTTGATAAAGATTTGGTTGAATCCATAAAATCCATTCATGAATGACAACAAAGCATGTCCCACAATAGATTCTACTATAATATCAATATTAGGAAGGGGAAAGTCATCTTTTAAAGTGTGTCACCAAAAAAAGTATACCTTTGAAGAAAAGGACAATTTTGTGCCTATTTTAGTCCTACTTTAGGTACCCTTCCATCAATCACCCTCCTAAAATAGCATTTATAGGCCCCTAAGACTCGTTATTTTTTACTTTGAGGCCTATTTTACCTAAGGAACCATACAAGTCCCAAGAAAAAGTATCAAAACCACTCAAATATCATCAATCCCACCTCAAAAACCCCTGATGGGACTAGGTCGCCCAAATTGGCGACCTAGTCCTTTTTAGGGTTATTTACATTTTTTAGCGGGAAAATGTCTAACTTGCCAAAAATTCTTGATGGGTGTTTTCCTCTTACGTCCAAATAACCAACAATTAGGTATTTTTGCTTATAAATAATTGTTTTTAGGTCATTTTTCACTCTCTCTAAGATTTTTTGGTCATTTTTCATAAGCAATCTCAAGAACCAAGTGTTGAACATCTTCCAAAAGAAGATTCATCTCTCTTTCTACATCAAAGTTGAAGCTTAGGGCATAAAACTAGGGTTTTTTAGGTCTTAAGGCTCACTTGTCACTCAAGATCTCATATTGCAAAGTGTTGATCATGGATGCCTATGGAGAATAATGGAGAAATATAGGTTGAGGAGGTGCAACTAGCCACCAAATCACACCTAAACACTTGTTTTCAAAGTGATTCCATCTTCCATTTTCTCTCTATCTTCAAACTTAAGATTTGCATACCATTTTAATTTAACTTACATTCATTTTTAACTTTGTAGCTTTTCCTAGATTGAAGTCTTACATCATTCAAATCTCTTGCATGCATCTTATTCTAGCATAATAGAATAGAGTTTTGTCTTATTTTAGATTTTCCTAGCTCTAGACACACTTAGGGCTAGGGTTTAAGAAGATTTTATCTCTTTCAAAGTTTAAATAGAAACTAGGGATTTGACCAAGAAAAATATCACATTAGAAAACAAAATATAAGTTGTTTTGTAGGTGATTTTGTGGATTTGAGCCCAAATTTTAGTGAAGAAGTAGATTGTGGACTATAGACCTTTGACTCCACTTTCAGCTTTCTCAAAAATGTGAAAGGGACTAAGTCACCAATAGTGGTGACCTAGTCCCACTATAGTTTATGTCAAATATTTTGGTAGATTTGAGCACCCAATTGGTTGGAACAAAGATTGGAGCATTTTTTCTAAGAACTAGGACTACATCACCCAACTTGACATAAGTTTCTCAGTTCACATAAAAATTAGATATTCCATATTTCCAAAGGCTTCTGCAACCTCCACTTTAATCCTCATTAGTTTCCAAGTGCATATTTTTTATTTATTTTGTTATTTTACCTTGTATACTTTATTTCATCCTTTTGCATAACATCATGTGTTTTCAAACAATGTAGATTCCCTTAGTTTATGTTCAATAGTTGGATTCATTTATTAGATTTCAACATTTATCATACTTCATAATAAGAATTTCAATCATATTCAATCCTAATATTGAATGAATCCCAAGATTTATATCCACAAAGGGAAATCCCCTTTCTTCTAGGTGAAAACCCTAGAAAGCTTTGGGGACCCATCCCTTTAATAAAAAAACCTAAATTTTGCGGTTCATTTTGGTGAACCTGCATTTCGATACATCTCACTTCTGATTTAGCCTACATTTGAATCCTAGGAACCTCTTTTCTTTATATTTCATTATATGTTGCATTGTTTACAATGGCATCCTAGGGTTTCATTATTTGCATTAGTGAAAAAAAGATAAATTTTTCATTTATTTCCTTACATAATAGAGAAATTTTGCATATGCCATATAGCTTTGCACATTACAATCTAGAATATATAATATTTTTTATCAAAAAAACTAGAAAAAACTTTAAAATACCCATACCAAGACTAAGTCACCACCTTGGGAGACCTAGTCCTAGTACTCATTTTGCATTAGTGATTTTTGCATTTCATTGCCAGTTTCTGAAGTTTTTGTTTGTTTCAGTTAATGCTTTTTTTACATTCAGTTACTTTTTGTTATATGGTTCCCATTAACATAAATCTATTTTACTTTTATGGAAATTATGAGTAGCATTAGATCTTTAAAAGTTTCATTTTCAGCATTAGTTCCTAATTCATTTAAAGCAAATTCATTGGAACATGAAAACAAAACCATCAAAAAATCACATGAAATTATGCACACATTTCTTCACTATAGGAAAACTATATAATCTAAACCTTTTAGTAGTGATGATTTGGATAAGCTAGATGAAGCTCTATAGGGCTTCCTCTCACTACGTTCATCCACTAAGGTTTGTGATGACAAACCCAAACCCACCAATGATAACCTATCTCCCAAATCTTTTAGTTGTGATGATATGGGTATGCTAGATTAGGTTCTTCAGGATTTCATCTCACCTAACTCATACACTAAAGTTTGTTGTGAGCAAACCCAAAAAAAGGATGTCAATTTTATCCAACCTCATCTTGTTCTATACCCACCTTCCCATAGACCTTCAACCCCATCTCAACCTGAATTTACCCTTTATCCACCCAAACATGATACTGTTGCTCATACCCATTATACTTGAAATAACCCACATCCCCAACAAGCCACCTCAACACCCTTACCATTACCCAACCCCATCTTACCTATGGCACCTCGTTTAAACTCACAACTTAGGGAGTACGATCTCATCAAACAACTTAAGAATACTCCTGCCAAGATATCCCTTTAGGATCTTCTCCAAAATTCCCCTAACTATCATTCTATGCTACCAACAACATTGCAATAGATAGTGGTCCCTCCTGGTACGAATGCTAATGATGTGGTAGCTCTCCTACAAGAAATGAATACAACTAATGTAGACATTAGCTTCTACTAAATGAGCTCCCTCCATTAGAATTAAGAAATAAAAATGAAGCCTTTATGATAATAGCCCAATATGATCGAATATGCATTAAACATACCCTCATGGGCAATGGATCTACCCTTATTGTGTGCAGTGTGAAGCTTATTGATAGGTTACATGTGGATATATCATAAATAAAATTTGATTCCTTATCCATTCTAGTATTTGAAAATGTTACAAATCAACCCCTTGGCATCATCACTTTACCTATTATTGTCAGAATGGTTACATTGCAAACTCCTATTCATGTCATGCCATATGATTTTCTTATAATCTGCTCTTGGGAGGACCATCGATACTTGAGATGCATGCGGTACCCTGGACCATTCATCTCAAAATGAAATATGTCTATAATAATATTTTTTATCAAATTGACATAGACACTGAGCCCGGGAGTTGCTTACAACTTGAAAAGGGAACATAAAGTCCTCTCAACACCTTAATTCCTACCTCCAACGCCGCCCCTTCTAAGCATAATCAACAAGAAGACAAATTTGAGTTTAACTTACTTGGTGATTATTGGGGATCATTAGAATTCACATCTTCATTTATGGGTGAGTATATTGTTACATGAAAAGAGGATGAAAAACAAAAAAAACCAATTGTCCTATCTACCCAAAAAGAAGAAAAAATTCCCACACATCTACCTCATCTCCTTTGGACGAAATTGAAACATACACAACAAATTTTGATGAGATAGATTATCAACAGCCACCTAACCCACAAGAAATGGAAAGACTTTATGGTCGAGGTTATGATCTTGTAAAAAAATTAGGCTACAATGGTAAAGGATCTAGAAAACATGACCAAGGCATTTAAGTTCCCATTGAAATTAATATACAAGAAACTAAGACCGGTCTAGGGTTTTCCTTTTCAAAAACAACAAAATCCAATCAACAACCCTCACTCAACATCAACACTATCAGATGCACACCAAGAACCAAAATCATGCTCAAACATCCTGAATTCCTTGATATGGATTCCCCACCATTCACCTATGTTCATGATGATGAAGCTTTGAAAGACCTGTTAGGTGGTTTGGATAAGACTTCTAGCTCCAAGAGAAATGCCTCTTGTTCTATCATAAGTTTTGAGCTCAATGTTAGTAACATTAGTGAACTTCCAACAAGCGTGGAACCATATCATCTAGAAATTCCTAAGTCAAATGCACTCCCTTTAGGGGATACCCTTGACATACCAATGGACATAGATGATAAAGACAAATTCATTAAAATTGGGAAGCGCCTTGATGATGACGAACAAGATGATCTTGCAACCTTGCTTCACACTTTTCCTAAACTATTTGCTTTGAAATATTCCAATATGCCCAGAATAGATCTGAAGATAGTCACCCATAACATTGTTCTTACTGAAAATGCTAAGCCTATACACTAGAAGATATGAAAGATGAACCCTAAGAAAGCCTTGCATGTTAAAGGACAAGTTGAAAAAATCCTTGACACGGGTTTCATTCACCCTATTGATTATTCTCCTTGGATATTTAACATTCTTGTAGTTGCTAGACCTGATAATCGTGTTAGGATATGCACGGATTTTCAAGACTTGAATAAAGGGTATGTGCAGGATCATGATGGGCCAAAAAGTGGCGATATGTAGGCCATATGATGATCCATGTGGCTGATGACTTTTTTTTCACCCAAAATTGATGAAACAAAAAGGGTTTTTAGAGGAGATTCTCAGCTTTCCACCAATATAAATTATTCTTTACTTTGAATTTAATAAATTATTATTATTCATTTTCTATTAGAATTACGAATAAATTCCTGATTGATAGGTTGATTGAAAAACATCTATAACTTTTAAACGATATCACATTTTTTAAATCCAAAATATGTGTCACATTCTATGCTTTGTATACTAGTCACATTCTATGCTTTGTATACTATAGGATTAACAAAACTAAAATTGAATTTCATGAATTTTTGACCAAGTTAAGGTGGTTAGATAGATAAGCTTTTATATTATTTTTTAATTTCTAATAAAAAAATCATAATTAATTATTTACTTGGAAAAAAATTATAAAAAAATATGCATCACATCGGGACATGATTCCTCTACTTATATCCAAAATATTATAAAAAAATATTATCATTTTATTGTGGTTAGGGTGGTCAAACAGACACCTACTTCTTATTTTTACCCTGAAATTTAAATATACTGCATTGAAATTTAAAATTTTCACCAAATAGATTTTTTTTTTTTAAATAAAGGTCTAGTAGTTTACAAACTACATTAAATTTTCTACAGATTCTATTTTTACATTTTTTTCAAATAATATAGATAACTTATTCAAATTTTTATGTCAATTTGTCTAACTTTGATTTTTTGTCTTTTTATTGCCACTTAAGGGCCTGTTTTTTCCATGATGATCCTGCACATACCCTAAAGTCTCTTTAAAAGATGACTTTCCTCTTCCTAACATTGTCATGATCGTGGATTCAACTGTTGGACATGCTTTGTTATCCTTTATGGATGGATTTTCTTGGATATAATAAAATCTTCATCAACCCACAAGATCAATACAAGATGGCCTTTACATCTGCTCGGGGAACATTCGAAGGCACTAATTTTATCAATGAGCAATGGGGTATGTGCAGGATCATGATGGGCCAAAAAGTGGTGATATGTAAGTAATATGATGGCCCATGTGGCTGACAACTTTTATTTTACCCAAAATTGATGAAATGAAAAGGGTTTTTAAAGGCGATTTTCAGCTTTCCACCAATATAAATCATTCCTTACTTTGAATTTAATAAATTATTATTATTCATTTTCTATTTTAATTACAACTAAAGTCCTGATTGATAGGTTGATTGAAAAACATCTATAAATTTCAAATGACATCACATTTTTTGAATTTGAAACATGCATCACATTCTATGCTTCACATACTATAGGATTAAAAAAATAATTTGAATTTTATGAAGTTTTGACCAGGTTAAGGTGGTCAGACATACAAGTTTTTATATTTTTTTAAATTTGTAATAAAAAATTCATAATTAATTATTTACTTGGAAAAAAATTACAAAAAAATATGCATCACATCGAGACATGAGTCATCTACTTATATCTAAAATATTATAAAAAAATATTATCATTCTATTGTGGTTAGGGTAGTCAAACAGACACCTACTTCTTATTTTTTCCATAAAATTTAAAATTTTCATCAAATAGATTTTTTTTTTTAAATAAACCTAGTAGATTAGAAACTACATTCAATTTTCTATAGATTCTATTCTTGCATATTTTTGAAATAATATAGATAACTTATTCAAATTTTTATGTCAAGTTTCCTAACTTTGATTTTTCGGAATTTTCATTGCCACTTAAGGGCCTATTTTTCCCATCATGATCCTGCACATATACAATGACCTTAATATTTCATGATTATATACATAAAATCTTAGAAGATTATGTTGATGAAATTCTAACTAAATCATTAACCCAACAAGATAATGTGAATGTTCTTTGACAAATCTTTGAGTTCATGCCTAAGTATAACATGCGCTTAAATCCAAAAATGTGTGTCTTTGGAGTAGATAGCGGTAAAATTTTAGGGTTTATTATATCTCACAGAGGGATTGAGGTGGACAAAAAAAAATTTGATGCTATAATTAACATGCCCCCTCCTCACAACATTTCCCAATTGCATACATTACAAGGAAGGATTCAAGCCATCCATCATTTTATCGCATCCCTAGCCGATCATACATTGCCTTTCACACACCTCCTCAAAAAGGATGTCAATTTTGATTAGAATGATGATTATAAATAGTTCTTTGAGAGTTTGAAAGAATACCTTGCAACTCCACCTATTTTACAACCTTCTATACCAAACAAACCCTTCATCCTTTACATTGCCACTTCTACCCATGCTCTTGCTGCATTGTTGGCCCAACAAGACAACAATGGAAAAGAGTATCCTATTTATTACATCAGTAGAACTCTCATAGATTATGAAACACATTACTCAACAATAGAAAAAAAAATTTAGCTCTTGTATTCACTACTATTAAGTTGTGATATTGCTTATTAAACATAGAAATACAAGTGATGACAAAGTTTGATCCTTTCAGATATCTTTTTAATAAAACAGACCTTTCAAGACATCTTGCTAAATGGGTAATGTTTTTAACTGGGTTTGACCTTAAGTTTGTGTCCCAAAAAAAAATCAAAGGCCAATCCTTAACTGACCATTTAATCGATGGTCCTTCTCCTTTAGCATTACCTACCAATTACTCTTTTTCCAATGATAGTGTGTTTACCATAGAGCTTCCTACATGGGAATTGTACTTTTATGGATCCAAGTGTCGAACAGGATCTAGTTCTAGATTTATATTAATTCCACCCATAGGTAAGCCTATTCCCCGGTCCTATCACCTCAATTTTCTATGTATGAATAACACAACTGAGTATGAAGTATTAATTGCTAGATTACATGTTGTTTTAGTTATAGGCATCAAAGATATTAAGATCTATGGTGATTCACAATTAGTGATTAAACAAATCAATAGTCTCTATCAAACTAAACATGATAAAATATCACAATATAAGGATCTCGTATTGAATTTTCTAGAGAAATTTGCATCGTTCACCATTGATAACATCCCTCAAAAAGATAATCGATATGTGGATGAAATGGCTAGTGTGGCTTCTCTTATCTCTCTTGTAGATCCTTCCAAAAAAGTCAAGTTTACCATCCACCCAATCATAAACCCTCCATCAGTGATAAGCCTGATGATGTTCTCCCAACATTCCTAGATAATTCAGGTTAATGGTATGATGCCATATATAACTATTTAAAGGATGGAACCGTTCTTGAGCCTACAACCAGAAATACCCACATTCACATAAAAAAGTTAGCCACTAAGTACATAATCCTTGCTAATACATTATATAGAAGATCCTTTGATGGAATTATCTTACAATGTCTCAAGGATTCTTAAAATCATATTGCCCTCGAAGAAGCACATTTTGGCACTTGTGGAGGTCATTTTGGAGAAAAAAACTTAGTGTAAAAACTCCTCTGCATAGGTTATTACTGGAAAACATGCAAAAGTACATTGTTATGCATATGCTAAGTGATGTCATCAATGCCAAGAAAATATAAACTTGATTCATGCTTCTACTTCTTACGTCCATTCCCAAATCCCTATTAGGTTTTTCTCTGTGTGGGGATTGGATCTAATTGGAAAAATTTCACCACCTTCTTTCGTTGGATATACGTTTATCATTACCACAAGTGATTATTTCACCAAATGGGTAGAAGTTATTCCTCTTTGGTCTACAAATGCTGATGTGATATGTCGTTTCTTATTGGAACATATCATCACTTTCTTTGGACTTCATTCCACATTAGTTTCCGACAATGGAACACCATTTAAAAATAATTATGTGAAGAAGTTCCTAGAGACCTTTCATATTCAACGTTGCTTTTCAACACCTTACTACCCACAATCTAATGGTCAAGCCAAAAGCAATAATAAAATCCTTGAACAAATCCTTAAGAAAACTATTAATCTTAATAAAAAATATTGACATATGTAATTGCAATATGCATTGTGAGCCTATCACACAAGTGTTTTCTCTTCCACATGAAATACACCTTTCAACCTTGTCTATGGTACTGAGGCTATCATACCTTTAGAGTTAGAAATCCTCACATTGCAGATTGCTCTCCAAGTTCTTGTCGATAATGACACCTATGCATAACAACAATTACACCAACTTGAAATGCTTGATGAACAACGCATTAACACTCTTGAGCATCTTCAAGATAATGCTAAACAATTACAATGCAAACATGATACTGGTGTGATCCCTCGAACATTCAACAAGGTTGATTTAGTTTTATATGAAAACCAACAGAATAGTATTTTCGACTACGCTGACAAAGAAAAGTGCAGTCCTAATTGGTTAGGCCCCTATGTGGTCAATACGAATTATGAATTTGGGTATGTGCAGGATCATGATGGGCCAAAAAGTGGCAATATGTAAGCCATATGATGGACCATGTGGCTAACGGATTTTTTTTTACCCAAAATTGATGAAACAAAAAGGGTTTTTAGAGGAGATTCTCAGCTTTCCACCAATATAAATTATGCTTTACTTTGAATTTAATAAATTATTATTATTTATTTTCTACTAGAATTACGAATAAAGACCTGATTGATAGGTTGATTGAAAAAAATCTATAACTTTGAAACAGTATCACATTTTTTTAATCCAAAACATGCATCACATTCTATGCTTCACATACTATAGGATTAAAAAAATAAATTGAATTTCATGAATTTTTGACCAAGTTAAGGTGGTTAGACAGATGAGCTTTTATATTTTTTAAAACTTGTAATAAAAACTTCATAATTAGTTATTTACTTGGAAAAAAATTATAAAAAAATATGCATCACATCGGGGCATGAGTCCTCTACTTATATCTAAAAGCTTATACAAAAATATTATCATTTTATTGTGGTTAGGGTGGTCAGATAGACATCTACTTATTTTTACCCTAAAATTTAAATACTACTGCATTAAAATTTCAATTTTCACCAGATAGATTTATTTTTTTTAAATAAAGGCCTAGTAGTTTAGAAACTAAATTCAATTTTCTATAGATAAATTATTCAAATTTTTACGTCAAGTTGTCTAACTTTGATTTTTTGTGTTTTTATTGCCACTTAAGGGCCTATTTTTTCCATGATGATCCTGAACATACCCATTCGGTGCTTACACCTTAACTGAACATGATGAAACTCCTATTAAAGACCCTTATTGATGTCACACATTTGCGTAGGTATTATATCTAACCCCCTTTTTGAATGGTATGAGTCAAGTAAAGAAGTGTTGTTAAAGCTATTGGATTATATACTATGTTCTTTCTAATTTCTTCGTTCTTGACAAATAATTATGTAAGTGTCTTGAACACTAAAGTGATTATTTAATTTATTTTTATAATTTCTTTAGATTTCATACTATTCAAAATTCCCTCTCGTGTGTTATGTTGCTTTAAAATCATAAGTGCATAAAATACTAATCCTTATGTTGTATCTAATAAGAAACTATAATAGTTTTTTAATTACATCATATAGAGATTTGTTAAATCATGTAGATATTAATTAAGTAATCTTATTTAATTAATCACATTTCTATTTAACATTCACATATTAAACCACAAGATAAAACATCAAAATACATGCATATATATATGGGTATGTGTAGGATCATCACGGAAAAAATAGGCCCTTAACTGGCAATGAAAATTTTAAAAATCAAAGTTAAGCAACTTGACGTAAAAATTTGAATAAGTTATCTATATTATTTAAAAAATATGTAAGAATAGAATCTATAGAAAAATGAATGTAGTTTCTAAACTAGTAGGTTTTTTTTTTTTAAATCTATTTGGTGAAATTTGGAAATTTCAATGCATTAGTACTTAAATTTCAGGGAAAAATAAGAAGTAGGTGTTTGTCTGACCACCCTAACCACAATAAAATGATAATATTTTTAAAAAATATTTTAGATATAAGTAGAAGACTCATGTCCTGATGTGATGCATATTTTTTGTAATTTTTTTCAAAGTAAATAATTAATTATGAATTTTTTATTACAACTTTTAAAAAGTATAAAAAATTGTATGTCTGACCAACTTAACTTGGTCAAAACTTCATGAAATTCAATTTTTTTTTAATCATATAGTATGTGAAGCATATAATGTGATGCATATGTTTCATATTAAAAAAATATGATACCGTTTGAAAGCTATAGATGTTTTCCAATGAGCCTATCAATCAGGGCTTTAGTCGTAATTCAAATAGAAAATGAATAATAATTATTTATTAAATTAAAATTAAAACATCATTTATATTGGTGGAAAGCTGATAATCTCCTTTAAAAACCATTTTTGTTTCATCAATTTTGGGTAAAAAAATAGTCGTCAACCACATGGGCCATCATATCACTTAGATATCACCACTTTTTGGCCAAACATGTTCCCACACATAACCATATGTATATATCAAAAAAAAATTTGTACATGTGATCAGAATATACAATGTCACTAAGGATTGTGATTACCAGACCCCTCAGGATCTGGTACTCACACTGCATCAGTAGTTGGGACGTCGGAAGATGGTCGTGTGTTATCATGATCGCGATTCGCTGAATCTCATCGCAAAATCCATCCCCTCCATCTGTGCAAGTGCCACCTGATGCTCTCCTGCTATCTAATCCCTCTCTTCTTGTAGTCGTGCCACCTCTCTCTCTAGTCTCTCCACCTCTTTGGGAGCCCACGATGGTTGTGCCTATGATGTAGTCCTTGCTCAGTGGATTTATCTCTTCAAGCCCTTGTGTGTTGCCCATAGTCTTGCGGAGGGTCTCAATGACTCAGGATATCACTCCATAATAGGTGGGGGAACGTAATCTAAAACCATCTCCTCCTCATAAAAATACACACTATCCCTACAGTCACTTGAGGGTAGAGATCTTACTAGTCCTTTGTGGGTCCTACAAGATAGAAACAAAATGTAATCAGTACATATCATGATATATATAAGCATCAAATAATACATCAAAGTATAAAATACATGTATAAAAATTAAATATCATCACCTATATATTTGATGGGATAAGTAATATCAACCTCATCCTATGCAGGGGGCATGGATGTTGTGCTAGCCTCTCCTCAGCTATAGGTGCTAGTTCCTATTGCTGCTGCTCAAGATCTATTCATTAGAATGGGTGAGGTCTCTCCCAACTCATATCGGTCCTTAGTTGCTGCATCATCAATCTCCCTTAGGGGTGGCTCCTTATCCTCATCATCCTCCTAATCCTCATGCCAATCCTCCTCCTCTCCCTCTTGTCCATCATAATCTAGGTTTGCATCCTCATTGTACTCCTCATCGATAATGTCGATAAATATGTTCGTCACCTTGTAGCGAGTCTCCTCGGCTCTATCCTCTCTCTCATCCCCTCATCTAGTAATGTTCTTGCATCTTGTATGGGCTCATTAATAGGAAACATTGGAGCTGGTCATGATCCTATACACCACTCCTCATGATCCCATGTGGCACTGACGTTATCTGAGTCAGAGACCGAAGGCTAACCATGATCACAATAATGGGAGTCACTATATATGAAATCATCTAGTGTGAAACATTGTATGTCACTAGGTCTCTGAGCACTCCATAATGACCTCCTGAAGGATGACCATGCCTTGGGTGGTCTCTGAATCTATCCAAACTACCACATAAATTGGTCATAGTAGAAGGGACGTACTATGTGATCATGCAGACCAACCAAAATTTTATCGAATTGAATTCTCCTCATTTGTATCGTATGGTCTGACCACTATAGTACAATATGATAAAGTCTCCACAAGATCTCATCCTCCTCCAGTCAATTGATCCTCCCTCTCCAAAAGCTTAAATCTCCATATTACCATAATTGTCAAAGAGGATAGCCAAAGGCTTGAGGATACCCCACTATTGTAGGACACAGGAAGCTAGTAGGCCTAGTGTACGTGATATGTTCCAGGCACAAAACCTATATAAGTGTACAATGCACCATGTTGTCTAGCTCTCGGAATACAAACCACCCCAAATCATAGTATAAGTGTGCAAGGATGCAACGTCCCCATGCATACACTATCCTGTGCTCCACCATCCCCCATACCAAGTGTACTAGCCCATCCTTTGGGTGTGTTGCTCATCCATCTAGGAGGAGTACCAATGTGATGATGTGCATCATAATCTGCCTCACCACTGGCACTTGTCAATACAGTAGCAGTGCCAAGTTAATTCATCCCACAACCCTATCATCATGCACTGGTCCATCAAGGTAGTACTACAAATATTCTTGCTACTCATGAAATTTTTGACCCCTCTGGAGGTGCACCCGCTCCCCCCGAATAGGATTTTGGAAGGTGAATGTATTTGCATCCCATCACTCACACAATGCCATCAACATAGCATCATGGTACCTCATGGGGGGCATGAGGTACGCCCAATACATACCTACCTCCTATAAGTGCTATATGTCTTCTACTAACAAAGCAGGGGCTAGGTCTCTCAGAAATCTCAAGTATCTTCCAATCAAGATGCTGACGAGATAAGCTGGGTACCTATCAAAACATCAAAATATGCTCTCTAAATCATCTAATATCTTCATTTTTACTCTAATTCATCATGCAAGTTTACTAATTTTGTTCTAGTGTGATTTTTTCTAAGTCCATAGACACTTTAGAACCCTTTTGGGACACTTCACAAAGAAATAGGAAACTTTGCGAAAAAGTGACACTTTGTGAACAAAAGGGATAGTTTGCGAATAAAAGCAATACTTTGCGAACAAAAGGGATACTTTGCAAAAAAAAATTCCAAGATGCTAAATTAACTTAAATATGCATATACATCATACCATAATTGAAAAATAACAAAACAAAGGTACCATAATTGATTCACGTCATGATGTTGCTCATCGCAGGCCACCTAGTCTCGCAGCGTACCCAATCTCATAGGTGTGAAATCACGTTTCCTCGACATCTTTTTCTATCTCATAATCACTCTCAAGCTACAATAAGGTAAATGGAAAATTAAGTGATAATTTACTTGATTTTCATTCTTTTTAATCTTTCTTTCATGTAACCACATTCATACTTTTACCATTTTAGACCTATTAGTGTGCATTTAAGTCAAACCAACATATCGGGTATTAGTGAACTCTATTTATGATGTCATTTGTTGTGTTAGAATTTTTTTTCTACACCCTACATAATCACTCACCTATCGTTATGTGGCATGGTACTTGGAAATGCCCTTTGATATGCATGTCCTCATTCGATGTGGCTAGATTTCTACCTTCATTCCACCTCCATAAATCAAGAAGAATCAAGGGGGGATACATCTACCCTTGAATTTTATTTCTAGGAATTAGATAAGAGGATATTTGGACTACTAACTAATTTTTGTTGCAGGATGCGGTTCCTAACATTGTGGTTTTGTAAATAACTACACTAGGGGCTTCGTTCTCCCACCATTGAATGAGTATCCTTTTCTAAAAATAAAGTCCATTGTTTAGAGTCCTTTAGCTTACATATGCATGTAGAGTCATATGATCACTAAAGTGGGGGCTAAATATGTCACCAAAAATTGTATACCTTTAAAAGAAAAGCATAATTATGTGCCTATTTTAGTCCTACTTTAGGTACCCTTGCATCAATCACCCTCCCGAAACAACATTTATAGGCTCCTAAGACTCATTATTTTTTACTTTGAGGCCTATTTTACCTAAGGAACCATAAAAGTCATGAGAAACAACATCAATTCCACCTCAAAAACCCGTGGTGGGACTACATCGCCCAAGGTGGCGACCTAGTCCTTTTTAGGGTTGTTTACATTTTTGAGCGGGAAAATGATTGACTTGCTAAATATTCTTGATGGGTATTGGTCTCTTAGGTTAAAATAACTGAAAATTAGGTATTTTTGCTTATAAATACTTTTTTTAGGCCATTTTTCAATCTCTTAGATGTTTTGGTCATTTTTCATAAGCAATCTCAAGAATCAAGTGTTGAACATCTTCCACAAGAAGATTCAACTCTCTTTCTACAACAAAGTTGAAGCTTAGGGAAACAAACTAGGGTTTTTTCATGTCTTCAAGATCACTTCTCACTCAAGATCTCACATTTCAAAGGGTTTATCATGGATTCCTATGGATAATCATGGAGAAATCTAGGTTGAGGAGGTGCAACTAGCCACCAAATCACACCTAAAGACTTGTTTTAAAAGTGATTACATCTTCCATTTTCTCTCTATCTTCAAACTAAAGGTTTTCATCCCATTTGCATTTCAATTACATTCATTTTTAATGTTGTAGGGTTTCTTGGATTCAAGTCTTACATCATTCAAATCTCTTTCATGCATATTATTCTAGCACAATAGAATAGGGCTTTGTCTTATTTTATATTTTCCTAGCTCTAGACACACTTAGGGCTAGGGTTTATGTAGATTTTATATCTCTCTCAAAGTTTAAATACAAACTAGGGGTTTGACCAAGGAAAACCCCACATTAGAAAACCAAAATATACTATTTTTTGTAGGTGCGGATTTGAGCTCAGATTTCAATGAAGAAGTAGAGTACAGACTATTGACCTCCAACTTCACTCATAGTTTTTCGAAAAAGCTGAAAGGGACTAGGTTTCCAATAATGGTGACCTAGTCCAACTATAGGTTTATGTCAAAGATTTTGGTAGATTTTGTCCTAGTTGGCATGAAAGTTAGATTTTCTAGATTTCAAGAGGCTTCTACAACCTCTAGTTTGATCCTCATCAGTTTCTAGGTGCACTTGTCTGATTTTTTCTGTTATTTTACCTTGTATAGTCTTTATTTCATTTGTTTGTATAACATCATGTGTTCTAAAAAAATATAGATTCCCTTAGTTTATGTTCAATAGTTAGATTCATTTATCAAATTTTAGCATTTAGCATACTTCATAATAAGCATTTTAATCATAATCAATCCTAATATTGAATGAATCCCAAGATTTTTTTCCAAAATGGGAAATGCCCTTTCTTCTAGGTGAAAACCCTAGAAAGCTTTGGGGACCCATCCCTTTAATAAAAAATCATAAATTTTCCAGTTCATAAAATTATTTATTCAAATAATGGAATTCCATACACATCCTAATATGATTATCTAGTTTTGCAACTGCAACAATGTTTGAGATCCATGGACAATAATCTATAGATCTTATAAATCTGGATTCAAGGATCTTTTTTATCTTGGATTTGAATAATAAGGTTATCTAAGGATTCATTTTTTGAATCTTTTTTCTGACAGGTTTAGCAATTTCAGAGAGGACTATATTGTGTGTTACAATCTTAGGGTCAATTCTCAACATATCTGAATAAGTCCAAGCAAAAAGTTTGGGAAAGTCATGAAGTAAAGTTGAATGATATTCTTGTTCATAATCATCAAGGAACTTTCCTATCTTAATTACCCTATCTTTATTGTTAATATCCATTTGAATTTCCAATTTATCTCCTAAAGGAAAGACATTTTGTTTCAGAAATTCAGGACCTTGTATTCTTCTTTGTTCATGTCCTCTTCACTATGTTCTTATTTTTTCTTGGTACTAATCATAGCACATGTACTCTTCTTCTTATTAGGAGTGGATGGTATATCATAAACTCCTAGAATTTATTTCAAGGCCTCATCATCTTTGAAAAACTCCAATGATTATTTACAAGTTGTATAGATCAATTCTAGATGCTTCACAGTGAGAGTTTTTTTAGGATTACACATGATGGTGTTGATGTAAATAGTGAGGGTCTCTTCATTGCTTGCATAATATTAGAAGGGAAATAGCCCAAACCAATTTTTTGTCTCTTGCATATTAGGCTCTATAGGAACACAGATTCCTTGTTCTTTCTTTCTACATCCTTTACCACTATGACCTAGTTGTTTTACTAGTTCATAAACTCTACCATAAAGTTGTTCCATTTCTTTCAAGTTTGGTGTTTGTTGATAATCTCTCATCAAATTTTGTTTTATAACTTATGTCATTTTCAAGATTGGATGAGGTAGATGCTTGTGAATTTTCTCTTGAGTTCCATGTGGAAATTACCATTGGTCGTTTTTGCTTGTCATCTTCTCTATTTGTGATTATGTACTCTCCCATAAATGAAGTTGTTAATTCCAAAGAACCCCAATCATCATCTAATAATTTTGACACTATTTTTTTATCATGTTTTTCTTCTTTCATAATTTCTATGTTTGATGTTGGAATTAATGTGCTTAAAGGACTTGTCGCTCCTTTTTCAACTTGTAAAAAAACTTGCAGGCTTGGGATCTATTTCAAGTTCGTATACCTTGTTGTTATAGACATATTTCATGATACAATGAAGAGTTGAAGGCACTGCATGTATTTCATGAATCAAAGGTCTTCCTAAAAGGAGATTGTATGAAAGTTCATGAGGCATAACATGAATAGGATTTTGTAAGGTGGCCTTTCCAACTGTAATAGGTAAAGTAATCACACCAAGCGGTTGTTTTCCTACATTGTCAAATCCTCGTATCGATAAGGAGTTAGGTTCAATTTTTTATTTGTCCATGTGCAACCTATCTAAAAGCTTCGCACTACACACATTAAGGGCTGAGCCATTATCAACAAGGGTCCTTTTTGTTCCTGTTATCTTGAATCTAGCTATTATCATGAATGAATCATGTGTCTTTCTCATCTCCAAGGGATGGAGCTCATGTTGGTTAAAGGTAATGTCTAAATTAACTATATTCATTCCTTGTATTAGGAGGGATCACAACTTGTTGTAAGGTTTTTAGAAGCATAGTGTGATAGTTAGGTGAATTATAAATTAGGTCCCAATGGGATATCTTTGCAAGATTATTCTTAAGTTTTTGAACAAGATCATACTCCTTCCCACTATGTGGAGGAAAATGAGGAGCACTAGGTAAGATGTGATTAGGTAAAGGTAAGGTTATCAGAGTTGGTTGTTTCGGTTGTAGATTATTTCTAGTGTTATATGTATGATCAATGGTATTATGACTAAATTGCTGCAAAACATTATTCTTAGGTGGGTAAAGGATAAGTTCAAGCTTGTTTTGAGGTTGACGTTTGTGTGAAGGTGGGTAAAGGATGACTTGAGGTTGAATCACATTAACATATCTTGTTTTTGGTTTTTCATAACAAGCCTTAGTGGATGAACTTTGTGAGATGAAATCGTCAAGGGCTTCATCTAACATGTCAAAGTCACTACTAAAAGGGTTGAGGGTTAAGTTAACTTGGAAAGAGAGATTTGACATAGTCAAATAAATATACTTTCTCCAAGTGGCTTAGGTGTTGGATCTTGTTTTTTCTTTTGTTTTCTAATGTATGCCAAATGTAATCTAATCTAATTGAACTATGAACTAATGTTGAAAATGAAAAGTGCACAAATCTAATGTACTATTGACAATTACAATTAATGTAAATTATGCTACCTCTAATGATTTGAATGTAACAAAAAGTATGAAAACTAAAACAGAAAAGCTTTAACAAAAAACAAAAGCTCAAAAATGTGGAATTTAACTCTGTAAAATACATTGAAATTTTTCATTGGGACTGATTCGCCCAAGATAGTGAATGAGTCTCAGTAGGGATTTTTTTCAAAAAATTTAGAAATTTTCAATGGATTTTTATGCTTTTTATGCTATATGATGTAAATCCTAAGTGAAAATGTAGATTTTGTATGAATTTCAATGAAATTAGATGCAAAAATGAAAACTATATGAGCTTTCACTAACAAAAAATTAGAAACCCTAGAATGTAAGTTAGCTAATGCAAATCCTAATGCAATGTTAATGCAATCAAAATCTAGGATGACAATGCACTCCAAATAAAAATTATGATTCTCTAAATGTAGGTTCACCAAAAAGGAACCTCTAAAAATGGGGTTGATTAAGTGATATGGGTATGTGTAGGATCATCATGTTAAAAACAAGCCCTTAAGTGGCAATAAAGATCAAAAAAATCAGAGTTAGGCAACTTGATGTAAAATTTTGAATAAGTTATCTATATTATTTAAAAAATATGTAAGAATAGAATCTGTAGAAAATAAATGTAGTTTCTAAACTACTAGGTTTATTTAAACAATAAAAAAAATCTATTTGGTGAAAATTTGAAATTTCAATGTAGTAGTACTTAAATTTCAAGGAAAAAATAAGTAAGTGTTTGTCTAACCACCCTAACCACAATAAAATGATAGTATTTTTTTATAATATTTTAGATATAAGTAGAGGACTCATGTTCCGATGTGATAAAAAAAATTTGTAATTTTTTTCCAAGTAAATAATTACTTATGATTTTTTTATTACAACTTAAACAAAAAAAAAAATCTCATATGTCTAATCACCTTAACTTGGTCAAAACTTCATGAAATTCTTTGTTTTTTTGTTTTTGTCCTATAGTATGTGAATCATAGAATTTGACACATGTTCTGAATTCAAAAAATGTGATACCGTTTGAAATCTATAGATGTTTTTCAATCAGCCTATCAATTAGGACTTTAGTCCTAATTCAAATAGAAAATGAATAATAATTATTTATTAAATTCAAAGTAAAGCATAATTTATATTGGTGCAAAGATGAGAATCTCCTTTAAAAACCCTTTTCATTTCATCAATTTTGGGTTAAAAAAAAGTCTTCAGCCACATGGGTCATCATATCACTTACATATCGCCACTTTTTGCCCCATCATGATCTTGCACATACACATATTGTATGGTTTAGAAAATATAGAAAACCCACTTCTAACGATTCCACTCAAGGATAACCCTAGAGATCTCAATGCAAAAGAGAAAGAGATCTTGTGCAATAGGGATGTCCTAGGAGCTGAATGGAAATAAATAAGGGGTTCATCGCCAAGTAAGAACCGGGAAAGACTAAATAAATGCAAGATGTAGCACTAAACCCTAATTGAATGTAATGACCTACAAAATGCTCTATAAAAGTGAATGAAACAACACAAAAAATTACAGAAGGGACTAAGTGTACCTGGAAAATCTAGAGATGACCTGAAGGAGCTCTAAAATGCTAAAAAATCTGACTTTTTGACCTACTAGGACTCATTCACCAATCTGGGCGAATCAATCCTAGATCTAGATTTCTACACAGGACCCTGTTTCGAGAAAAAGGGTATCTGGATCTACAAATAGATTTAAAAACCACTTGTAGTGAGACTCATTCACCACTCTTGGTGAATTAGTCTCATTCCACTTTTTGGGAATTTAAAGTTTTCATCTACAATTCAACACCTGCTCTTTCCTTCTAGATTGAATTCCAAACCTGAATTTGTGAAAATACCTACAAAATATAATATAAACTTGATTTTCTTATAGGGGTTAGGGGGTTTGCCTTGGTAAAACCCCTAATTTGGTAATTAAACCTTGATGAAATAATGAAATATGCATGAGAACCCTAGTCTTCAGTGTGTCTAAGACTAAGAAACTTGAAACATGATGCAAACCTATTCTAATGTGTAAGAATGAGATTCATAAATGTAAACAATGAAGATGAATGACTCACTTTGAGAGATCTCTGGCTTGGCTTGATGGCTAGTTGCATCTCCCCAACCTAGAATCCATCATTATTCACTATAGACAACCATGATCATCCCTTAACAATACTAGATCCTAAATTAAAGTGAGCTTGAATACCTACAAAAACATTTCAATGTTGATCCAAGACTTCAAATTTGCTTGCTTTTGAAACTTGAATACTCTTGTGAAAGAATTCTTGATACTTGTATCTTGAAATTGATATTGAAAATGCTTGCTTGGATTGCTTAGATGATAAAAATGACTTAGAAACTTGCTTATATAGGCATTAACACCTAATTTACCCTTATTTAGATCTCAAAGGCTAGCCTTAGGGAAAAAAAATGAATTAGAAAGGTGATTTTCCTGCTCAAATTTGAAAGAGACCCCAAATGGGACTCATTTTCCCAAGGTGGCAAATGAGTCCCACCCTAGCGTTTTGAAGTGGCTTTTCAGGATTTTTGGTGTTTTAAGTGATTTTTTCAGGTTTTTAGGTGAAATAAGCCTCGAGATCCGAACTAATGGGTCTTAGGAACCTATAAATGATTATTTAAAGGGAAATTAATGTAAGGGTACCCAAAATAGGTTCAAATTAGGCAAGCAATTGTACTCTCCAAGAAGGGAATACAATTTCCGTCGTCATGGGTAAACAAAACAAAAATGCACTAATAACTAATACAAGAAAAGAATAACAATACAAAAAATAGCACATGATATGAATTAAAGTTCATTAACAAAGATAAACAGGAATGAAATATATATATTTAAGTTAGCAAATAATTAGAGAGGAGAACCAATACAAATAATTAGGTGGTTTGTTCTTTTGGTATTCCTTACATAGCTGAAATGGGTCATTCCTTTTGCAAAAGAATCAAAGAGTATAGTGAAGATATCAAACATGATCATGTTTTCAAATCCACACTTGCAGACCACTCCTCCTCAACTAAGCATCACATATGTTTAGAAAGCACACAAGTCTTGTGCAAAGAGGACAATTTTTTCAAGAGGGAACTCAAGGAGGCCATTCACATTAGTAACCACCCTTCTAACCTCAACCATGATGAAGGTTGGAGTCTTAGTATTGCTTGGAAGCCCTTGTTTTCTAGCCTTCGTAATCATGTTCATCCCTACCTTTTTCTTTCTCTTAGCCTCTCCTATGGTCCTCTTGTTTTTGTGTCTTTCCCTTTGTTTCTCCAACCCTCGGCCCCCTTCCACCCCACCCCCTCACTTCTCTTTGTCTTCCTTAGTGGTGCCCTCCCCATGTAGTCCTCCTTCTCCTTTGGTTGTGTAGCTTAAACTTTCTTTCTCCCTCTTATTTATCTTTTCTTTTTTTCTGCCTCTCAGCCTTTATTTCATTTCATTTTTTCCTTCCTTCTTTATTATGTTCTTATTTTGGTCTTTTTTTATTCTCCTATTTATATTTATTTTTAATTATTTGTGTTTCATTTTATTCTTCGTTCATTTTGTCTAGTTTTATTTTATTGTCTTTCTTTAGTTTTTTACTCTTGATTTTATTTTTGTATCTTCCTTTCATCTTGTTCTTGTTTTTATTATATTTTATGTTTATTTCTTCTTTCCTTTTTTATTTCTTCCTTCTTTTTTTTGGAGTGAGGGTTTAATTGCAACATGCTCTTAAGTCCAACTTTGTATTTCTTATAGTAGTTGTATTAATTCATTTTTGGTTTATGCATTGATGGAGGGCAGTCACCTGCTTTCTCGTGTTGTCTCTCCATCTTTTCCTCGTGCCTTTTTCCCTACTTATTTATACAAGGCCCTTTGTACATTTCTAATCATCTCATTCTCATCAATGAAATTGATTGATTGATGAAATAGCTTCTCTTTGCTTATGTGGAGGTTTTGTTCAGTGTGCAGTTCAAGCTCCTCAATGTCCTCACATGGTATCAGAGCCACTAATTGTGCAACCCCTTCTAGCAGAGAGTTTTCATCAGGTGTTTGAGGTCAGTGAAGGACCATTTTCTGCTAAGGATCGATCTTTGGTGTGGGGGAGGGCTCCTTTTTTGGCCTACAGATTGACCAGTGACTTCGAGTCGTATTTGGGAGCTATTTTTTCTGTCCTTGACGGACCTGTGCAGGCTCTCCTCACATGGGCTCCTTCAAACAAGCTTCTAGCTTGAGCCTCAGGTAGTTCAAGCTCCTACGCATGCTATTTATAGTTTTCAGTTCTAGTGGTTTCCAATTTTGGGGAGCTGTGGGATTTGATGTATTTTTTAGACCGCTTCATCTTTGCTTGTTGGTGGTGGCTGCTTTGAGGCACCTCTCTCAAATCTGCTTGAACGTTTCCAACTCAAGCCTCTCTCAAATATTTGGCATTAGGGGTTTGTTGTGTGTTTAGTCGTGGGCCCATAGTGCACTAGATCGGGCGTGTGGACTGCTCTGGCTATTTATATAGCCCATTACATAATAGTAAAGTGTGAGCCAAGGTTCACATGGAGATTTTTTTTAAGAAGATTGTGCACCTGTATGCAGGAGATCATACTTTTACTTGGTGAATTCAATGCTTTGCTCCAACTCTTTCTATGAGAGGTGCTCATGTGGTTATATGGAGGGCCCAAGAGCTATAGAGTTATTGCAATAGGCATTTTTTTAAACTTGTACAACCTTTGCAAATAGAGTCCATTTTCAGAAAACAAGCTACCGTCAGAAAGCTACTTCAACGATCTTCACTTTGGACAAGGTTTTGTCTGAAAATCTTGTTATTTTATGCCCTTTTTTACTAGCTTGAAGTTGCAAATTGTTACTATTGTATCTCTTGGAAAATTTGGTGCTTGTAAATTGTAAAATCAATTTGAATATATTCTTTTGGAGGGAGGGGTGTTCTTGTCTTTTTAGTCCTCTGTGTGCCCTTGTATATCATGTCAGACTCTAGGATTGATTTGCTCACTCCACACAACTATCACACATGGAAGCTCAAGATGTCACAATTGTTGCAATCTTGGGGTCTATGGCAACTATTGGATGCCGACCAACTCGAATTTACTAAAACATTTGAGAAATTTGTTCATAGAAACAAAATGGATGATTTTCTAAAGGACTCATAGGTCTTCATGTGTCTGATAATTTTTTGTTTCATATTGTTGAGTGTAAAACACCTAAAGAGGTGTGGGATAAGCTTGCAGAGTTGTATGGTAGGGTCAATCAGTTTAGGATCTTGCAGCTTGAAGCCAATCTCACTTCTCTCTCTCCAGATGCTTTTCCCTCTATTTGAGATTTCCTTGCACAATTCAAGTTGATTTTGTCTCAATTAAAAGGATGTGGTCATGCCAAAGAAGATAAGGAGTGTATTTTCTTGATCCCGTCTAAGCATAGAGGTCCCTTTTAAGTGTTTGCCTCTACCTTCTATTCTACTATGGATGCTATGGGGGATGATCATAAGATGCCTTCTTTTGAGGAGTTTTGTGATCGCTTGATGAGGGAGCAAGCCAAGTTAATTTAGATGGATGCTCTTTCTAAGATTCATGCTTTAATGGCTCAATCTTCCAAGGGCAAGGGTAAGAATAAGAAGTCTAAAATAGATTTGTCTTCCGGTGGTGAGCCTACCTCCAAGTCTAAGGTGAAGATTGATTAGAAGGATAATCCTCCACCTCCTCCTCCCTCTAACTCAAGAGAGTCATCTTCTACGTCTAAGAAGAAGAAGGAGAATTGTTCCTTTTGTGGAAAATCTGGGCATAATGATGCACATTGTTTTGCGAGGCTAGCAGCATTAGAGGAAGCTATGAGGAAGCATTATCTTGCCATGCTCAAGTCTTCTCCCTCGGGAAAAGCGCAAGCTCTCTCAGCTACAGCTTTGTCCTCTACTAGTTCCAATTGGATTCTTGATTCTGGTGCTTCTCATCACATGACTCATACTCTTGATCTTCTTGATTCTCTTTCTGATAGTCATACTTCACATATTGTTGTTGGGAACTCTTCTCAAATTCCAGTTTTGGGGATTGGCTCAATTCATATACAAGATGGTAGAATTGATGATGTTCTTCTTGTTCCTGATATTTCAGAGAATCTGCTCTTTGTCTATCAGATTTGCAATCATGGTGATGGAAGGCTTGTTGAGTTCTCTCCTACTGATGTGACCATTAGAGAGATGCAAGATCTTGAGAAATTCATTGCTACAGGAAAAGTTGACCATGCAGACCATTTGTATAGGTTTGATGGGTTTGAGTCTTCATCGAGATCATCCCTTATTGCTCATGCAGATTCTATGAGCAAGCTTTGGCATGAATGGTTTGGGCACTTGAATTATAGATATCTTCAGTAGATGAGTACACAAAATTTGGTAATTGGTCTACCTCCAATCTCTTATTTAGATGGAGTTTGTCAAGGTTGTGCACTTGGCAAGCATCATCGGGATCCTTTTCCAAAGGGTATGGCCACACGTGCTTTGGCACCCCTTGAGTTGGTGCATAGTGATGTCATGTCCTTCCCCACTCCTTCATTTTTCGAGGCCAAATATGTGCTCACCTTCATTGATGATTTTTCTAGGCGTACTTGGGTGTATTTTTTTAAGTACAAGGATGAGGTTCTTCACCATTTCATGTCCTTCCTTGCATTCATGGAGAAGCAATCAGGACATTCCCTTTAGAAGATTCACTCAGACAATGGGGGGGAGTATGTCAATCAGGCGTTTCAAGAATTTTATCGTGCTAAGGGTATTCTTCATCAACACACAGTGCCATACACTCCTCAACAAAATGGTGTAGCTGAATGGAAGAATAGAACTTTACGGGAGATGGCCAATTGTATGCTACAGTCTAGATCCATGGCTCCCGCCTTTTGGGCAGAGGCTATCAATTGTGCCAACTACATTCTGAACCATATGCCCCACAAGGTAGTGCAGAATATGACTCCGGAGGATGCTTGGTCTCATGTCAAGCCCAAGGTTTCCTACTTTAGAGTTTTTGGGAGTGATGCATGGACATTCATTCTGGATGGTAGGCGTAAGGCAATGGAGAAGAAAATTCAACGACTAATTTTTGTTGGCTATTGTGAGGATGTGAAGGGTTATCGGTTGTTTGATCCTATCACTCAAGAGTTTCATTTTTGTCATGATGTTCAATTTGATGAGTCCTTCACTCCGCAAGATTCCACATCACAAGCCTCTCTCTCTCTTCTTCCTAGTTCTTCTTTAGAGGATGTTGTGCTTCCTGATGATGATGTTCCTAACAGTGGTCTAGATCTTGTTGTTGATATTACTCCATCTTCTCCTACTCCTCCACCTGTACCCCATTGACCTTTATGGGCTCGTACACTTCTTGAGGATGCTAGCTCTCTTGTCAGTGATCCCACAGCTACATGATGCACTTGTTCTCGCACTTCCGATATCAGTCTTTTGAGTCATGCAGTTTCTACTGATCCTCAGAAATTTTCGGATGCTTTGGGTGTTCTGGAATTGGATAGTGCTATGCTAGAGGAGTATTCCTCCTTGATGAAGAATCATACTTGGGATTTGGTTCCTCTTCCTAAGGGATGAAAGTTGGTTCAGTGCAAGTAGGTGTACTGTACCAAGTTTGTGGCTGATGGTTCCATTGATAAGTATAAGGCTCGTCTAGTGGCTAAGGGATTTTCTCAGGTTGAGGGTATTGACTATTCTGAGGCTTTTGCTCTTGTCGCAAAGATGGATTCCATATGCCTTGTGCTTTCTACTGTTGCATCTCAGGGTTGGTCAGTGTATCAGATGGATGTGAAGAGTGCTTTCTTGCATGGTGATCTTCAAGAGGAAATCTATATGGAGAAGCCACTAGCCTTTGTGCAAGACCCTTCACTTGTTTGCAGGCTTCGACGTTCATTATATGGTCTCAAATAGGGTCCTAGAGCTTGGTATGAGAAGATGGATAGTTTTTTGCTTCCTTCTGGATTCACAAGATGTCACTCTGATCCTACAGTTTACATTTAGCGGCATAAGGGGGATCTTCTCATTCTTGTTCTTTATGTGGATGACTTGATTCTCACAGGGCATTCTCCTGCCATGATAGAGGATACTAAGCAAGCTTTGATGGAGCATTTTGATATGATAGATCTTGGCTTGTTGCTTTACTCCCTTGGTCTTCAAATCCATCAGTCTTCTACCAGTTCTTCTATCTTTCAGTAGAAGTATGCTCTTGATTTGCTTCAAAGGTTTGGGATGGCTGATTGCAAGCCAACCCCTACTCCTTTTCAGTTAGGTGTTGTTTTGTCCACTAGTTGCACTACTCCATCCCTTGATGCTACTTTGTATTGGTAGTTGGTTAGTAGTCTTTTATACTTAACACATAGTCATCCTGATATTTCCTTTGCAGTTGGTCTTGTCTCTCGTTTCTCTCAAGATCCTCATGAGAGTCATTGGAAGGCAGCCAAGCGTATCTTACAATACATTCAGGGCACTACACATTTTGGCATTCACTACACATCGGGTGCTACTGAGATTGTGGGCTTCACTGACTCAGATTGGGTTGGTGATGTTGATGATTGAAAATCTACTTTTGGCTTTGTTTTTTGTCTTGGCTATGGTCCCATTGCTTGGTCTTGCAAGAAGCAATCTGCTATTGCATTATCATCAACTAAGGCTAAGTATCGAGGCGCTGTCTTGGCTAGTCAAGAGGTTCTTTGGCTTCGAAAGTTGATGGTTGAGTTTGGGTTTCCTATTAATCATCCCACTATTCTTTGGTGTGATAACCAGAGTGCCATACATATTTCTCACAACCCCGTGGAGCATCAATGTACTAAACATATTGAGATTCACATGCACTTCATTCGGCAACTCATTCAGGATGGTGTTCTTGTTTTGGAGTATTTGCCTATAGAGCAGCAGGTTGCGGACCTCTTCACTAAACCTTTGGCATCCCCTTGCTATCTTCAGTTGCGATCAATGTTAGGGGTGAAGGAAGTTGTCCTTGGGGGGTCTTGAGGAGTCCCTCTTCCTTTCACTTTTATATTACACTTTTATTTTGTTCTCTCTTTTGGAGAGGAGTTTTCTCCCACGGGGTTTTTCTCCATTCTCTGGTTGTGAGAGATTTGCATTTCACTACATTGTAGTTGTACATGGGTACCTAACAAGGTTTTTTTCCAAGACCCATAATGCATCTCATATTGCATATTGCACTTTCATTCATTTTTTGTTCTCCCTAAGTTGCACTTAAGGGGGGTTGTTGGAGTGCATGTTTATTTGCAACATGCTCTTAAGTCCAACTTTGTATTTATTTTAGTAGTTGCATTAATTCATTTTTGGTCTGTGCATTGATGGAGAGTGGTCACCTACTTTCCCGTGATGTCTCTCCATCTTTTCCTCATGCCTTCTTCCCTGCTTATTTATACAGGGCCCTTTGTACATTTCTAATAATCTCATTCTCATCAATGAAATTGATTGACTGATGAAATAGCTTCTCTTTGCTTCTGTGGAGGTTTTGTCCGGTGTGCAATTCAAGCTCCTGGATGTCCTCACATTTTTTATTGATTGATCTTCTTTTTTCTTTTATTGTTTATCTGTCCTTTTTCTTTTTTAGGCTTGCCTTCATTTTTCTTTTTCTTTTATTTCATTGTCTTACTTTTTTGTTGAGGTTTTCTTTATTTAATTTTTTCATTTCTTATTTATTTAGTTGTTATATTAATTTTTTCAATTATTGTGTATTTGTTTCCTAGTTTGCTCTTCTAAGTTTTATTTGTTTCAAGGGTTTTTCTTGGTCTTTAGATTTTTCTTATTTTATTATTTTCATGTCTTCTAGTTTTTAGTGTTTTCCTTTCAATTTTAACTTTCTTTATTTTTTTGTTTTGATTTTTTGTATTGGTTCTTCTCTTTACTTATTTGCCAACTTATGTGTATGTGTGTGTATATATATATATTTCATTTCTTTTTATCTTTGTTGGTGAATTTTAATTCATATCATGTGTTATTTTTTGTATTGTTATTCTTTTTTTGAGTTCTTAGTGCATTTTTGTTTTGTTTATCTTTTGCAAATCTTAATTAATTTTGTTAATTTTTGTAGAGTTACATATATAATTTGTTTTATTTCTTCTTTATAGCTTTTATAAAGTATTAGATTTCATATATTTGTTTAATTTGTGTATGGTTTTTTCTTTTCTTGATTTAGATTTTATTGTTTTTCTATATAAGTCCTATTTTTTTTTATATTAGTTATGTTTGTTTGTATTTATTTTTATATATATGTGTGTATGTGTGTTTTATATTATTTAGATATTTATTCTTATTTATTAAATTTTTATTTACAATTATTTCTAGTATTAAGTCTTTATATGGGTGTATGCTTTTTTAATTTTCTTTTCTTTAAGTTTAATGGCTTAATTTATTTTTAATTTATTCATTTTGTGTATATTCCTCTTGTCCTTCTTTTATTTGTTTATTTTTAATTTATTATATATTTTCTTTAGTTTATTCTTGTCTTCGAACTGTGGGTCCCTTCCCTTCTCCCTCCTCTATCCTATTTATCTTGTCTAAGTCTACAATTAACCATTTTTCTTCTCCTCTTGCTCTCTTTCATCTTGATGATGGATCGCGAAGTGTGATCCGAAACGTTGATACTAAAAACTTGCTACACAATCGAATCTAGAAATAATATTAAACTACAATATTTATTTCACTTCTTCATCAATGTATTTATGTTTTTTTATATAACATTTATAGGTTCTCATGTGTTCAAGTATGGATCCATTTTTCCCAACATTTGGTTATTTTTCTATTTACATGTGAGCTATTTATTTAAAATATATAATAAGACTGAATATTATAAAGATAAGTGCTATAACAATAATTGAACTCTCAACAACTATTAACCCCCTCCCCCTACAACATAAACTCGCATACACCCTTCAAATAATTCATGGACCAAAATAAATTCAAACCTCCTTCTTGGGTTGTCTTTTGCCAAGGGTAATGAATGGAGAATTCCATAAAATTACAGATACCCTTGGAATAATTCTACAGCCCAAATCACTATATAAATCTCACACCTGGTTGTCTTTTGCCATGGAAAATTCAAATGTTGATTTGATTGATGGCAGTTAGCAACGACCTTTACCACAGGTTACAATGCTTCCTATGGCTACAGATTTTTCTTCGGATCTGTATTAAAGAGGAAATCTTTCCGAAGGACGTATTTGCTCATCTTTTCTGGGAAGTCAACAGACTTTTGGAAATTAAAATTGATTGAAAATTTAAGTTTATGTAACTTAATCAATTAAGTGAAGAATGAAGACGAGCGTAGCTCACTAGGAAATTGTTGTTATTTATTAGTTGACCCTTCACCCAAGTCTTGAGTCTTCTGGAAATACATGAAAGCAAGATGATATAATTTGAATCTTTCTGACTATTCTTCGAGTCTGAGCTCACACGGTAATTTTGGACTCGACATTGGTTATCTGATTAGTGAGGAGAAGGCGATTGTGAAAAATATATTGCAGTTACTGATTATTAATCTCCTATCTTTAAAGATTATTTGACTGTCAGAAATTAATTCACAGCAAATACTGAAAAATAATACAACTGCAACTTCACAAATAAAACTCACAGGAATAGAGAAGAAAACATGCAAACTAATAAACAAAATATTTTTGGACAAATTGTCCCTGGAAAAACCCTGGAGGGAAAACTAATACTGTAGATGAGGAATTATATTAATCTTCAGCAAATCAAGAGATACAAAAGAAACTGCTTGCCTCTCACTGACAAAGCTCCGACAATATTCTTCATCGGAAATTCTTCTCTCAATTTCTCCTGCTGAAATTCCACTGCTGCTGCCTCCAACACTATCACTGCGCCCTTGCTATCACTGCAAGACTATTTGCTATCACTGCAAATATTTCTCCAACTTGTGTCTATCAGTATTGTTCTCCAAATGCCCAATGACCCCCTTTTAAACTATTCTCATTGGAAAACCAATGACCAAGATTTAATCTCAATCAATGGCTAAGATTAATTAGACTCTAACAAACCCTAACTAACTAGTTTCTAGAAGTCTCTAGAGGAATCAATTATTTAATTAAATAATTAAATATCTTGACCTAACTAGCTTCTATCTAGAAGTCTCAAGAATTAAATGCTAATTCTTGGAATTGGAGAAACAACTGTTCGAGCTACAATATTAAATTAACACTCCCTCTTAGCGAGGAAGGTGTTCTGCATAACACCCAACATATCTCTAAAGAAGATGAATTTCTCCTTCCCCAATGCCTTTGTCATAATGTCTGCTACCTACTGATCTGTAGGTATATACTGTAGTTGAATAACCCCCCATTGTACACAATCCCTGATGAAATGATACTTGATGTCTATATGCTTAGACCTATCATGAAACACCAGATTCTCAGACAACTTGATGCAACTCTGATTGTCACAGTGTATCACTGTAGTCTCAACCCTCTGACCTAACAAGGCTACTAGCAACTTTCGAAGCCATATCGCCTTACATGTCACAATGTTAGCCGCTATGTATTTTGCCTCTGCAGAACTCAGAGCCACGGACTTCTGCTTCCTATTGTACCAAGAGACACCTCCTAATCCCAAGCTAAAGAACCACCCTGAAGTGCTTTTCCTATCCATTGTACTACCTGCCCAATCTGTGTCAGTATAGCCTATCAACTTGATACCATCACCTTGAGTATATTTGATCCCATACTCGATTGTACCACGCAAATACTGCAACACATGTTTTGTGGCTATCTAATGCATTCTCTTCGACTCAACCATGAACTGACTAAGAGAATTTATTGCAAAGGATATATCTGGTCTGGTGTTGACCAAATACATGAGAGACCCAATCAACTGTCTGTATAAGGTGGGGTCTACATCCTTCTCCCTGGATGAGTCTACCTTCCTCCAATTTGTGATCGTAGGAGTAGACAAGGCTCTGCAATCCTCCATCTTGAACCTCCTCAAGATTTCAATGTAGTATTTCCCTTGTCCAAGGAAAATCTCACCATTTATGTGCCATACCTCCATGCCTAGAAAGTAGGGCATAAGCCCCGAATCCTTCATCTCAAACTCTGCTGCAAGGTCCCACTTGCAATCCTCTATGAGCCCTAGTGAACCTGTTAAAAACAAGTCATCCACATATAGAACAAGAATGAGAATCTCACCCCCAACTACCAAGTAGTAGAGATTAGCATCTACCTCACTCTTCACAAAGCCCACTCCCTGCAAGTATTCATCAATCCGCTCATACCACGCCCTGGGAGCCTACTTGAGTCCGTATAAAGCTCTCTTCAATCTGCACACATGGGTTTCACTGTTGTATGCTACAAAGCCCTCTAGTTGTTCTATGTATACTTCCTCTTTCAATTCACCATTAAGAAGCATTGTCTTGACATCCATTTGATGGATCTGCCATCCCATTTGTGCTGCAAGAGAGATCACAGCTCGTATAGAAGTATACCTGGCCACTGGAGCGAATGTCTCCTCATAGTCGATTCCCTCCTTCTAAGAGAAACCCTTGGCCACAAACCTTGCCTTGTATTTCTCGATGCTACCATCTACACCGTGCTTGATCTTATAGATCCAGCGAGATCCAACCACTACCCTATCTATCGGTCTAGGCACAACCTCCCACACATCGTTCTGCACTATTGAGGTATATTCCTCAACCATTGCATCTCGCCACACCTGTTGCTGTGCGGCCTCCTGATAATTGGAAGGCTCACTATCTACCAACTGACTAACTAAAGCCATATAGTCATTATACCTGGCTAGTTGTCTCCGCTGCCTACTACTCGTCCTAGGAGCTCCCACAAACTCCTGAGTATCCTGTTGGTTACTGCTACCAACTGTAGAGGATGAAATATCAACCCCCATGTGTTCCTGATGCATCTCTTGGAGCTGCTGCATCTGTTGCTCCATACTCTATGAACTCTCAGCACCTGAGCCTGTGCTTGTACTAGTCACTATACTCGAGCTTCGCTATCCCTGATCTGATTGCTCAATCCTTGGAGCTTCTGTTGGCTGCTCACTCTGATCATCTGCTGGCAAATCTCTGGACCTTCTAAATGCCTTATCCTCCGTGAACTTGACATCAGGCCTGAATATAATCCTCCTGGCCCCTAGAATAAATATCTAATATGCCTTTGAGGTCTCGTTGTACCCCACAAAGTACCCTCCCTCCTTAGTCTGATCTAACTTGAAATGTGTAGCACTTGGAATGTGACAATATGCCAAACTCCCAAATATCTTGAAGTGGCTAACATCTGGCTTCTTCCCTAAGAATGCCTCCTCTGGTGTCATCTTTCCCAATACCTTATGTGGAACCATGTTCTGTATGTGTACTGCTATACTGCATGCCTCTGCCCATAAGTAACGTGGCATATCCTGGTCATACAACATAGCCCTTGCCGCCTCTGATATAGACCGATTCTTCCTTTCAGCAACCCCATTCTGCTATGGGTTGTAAGGAACAGTCCACTCTCTCTTGATTCCTTCCTTGGTATAGAACTCTTGGAACTCTTTCCCTTTGTACTCGCCTCCATTGTCTGACCGAAGAACCTTTATCTTCCTTCCTATTGAATTCTCCACAAGAGCTTTGAACTCTTCGAAACAACTGAAAACCTCATCCTTGGTCTTCAAGAAGTATATCTAGGTCTTCCTAGAGAAATCATCAATAAAAGTAACAAAGTACTCGTATCCTTTGAGAGACTTCATCGACATTGGTCCACATATATCTGAATGTACTAGATCAAGAACACCCTTGGATCTGGTGTCACTCCTTGGAAAAGCTGCTTTCACAAACTTCCCCAACACACATCCCTTACATACATTATCATGCTCTGTGCTCACCTCTGGAACACCTGTCACTATCTCACGAAGCAATTTAAGTGATCCATGATGTATATGGCCCATCCTCCTATGCCATAGCTCTCCTTGATCTCTAGAATTACCGCTACTCATTAGTGCCTTATGAGTATCAAACTGCAACCTGTAAAGTCGGCCGCTCCTAACTCTAATAGCTATGGGTGATTTCCAATCCTTGTGCTTGATTAACACATTTTCCCCTCTAAAGAGTACATTGTAGCCTTTATCCTGAAGGACAGATATGGAAATAAGATTCATACCCAAGCCTGGCACATGCAACACATCATGAATGGGAATCAGCTTCCCATTCTCCCTCTGAAATAGAACAGTCCCTTTTCCAACTGGATTTAGTTTGGACATGTTCCCCATAGAAATATGGATTCTGATGTCCTCCTCCTTATAACTAGAGAAGTATTCTCTAACTCCTATCATATGAAATGACACCCCATTGTCTATATACCAAACATCCTGTGAGGTTGAGCTAACCATACAAGCTATGAGTGCAAACTCATCTTCCATTCTGCTAGAGAGCTCATCTGTACTTGCTGAAGCTGCTGTCTGCTTCTTGCCTTTCTTCTTTTGTGGGAAATTGCTGACATAGTGGCCAAACTCGTGATAGCCATAGCACTTCACTTTAGACAAGTCCTTCTTCTCGCCTTTAGGATTTGATCCTTTGCTAGACCCCTTCTTTGCTTTACCTTTTCCTGTTAGGGCAATGTTTTCCTATTCTGCCTCACTTTTCTGACTCTTACTACTGGCACCACTGACAAGGCTTAGTCTAAGCTCGTCCTGAGTGAATTCACTCCATAGTCGATCCCAACTCGGTAAGGTGTCTCGTCCATTAATAACTTGAACAAAGACATCCCACTACTTAGTAAACCCATTTAGGGCTATCCGTACTAGCTCGTCATCATCTAGTTTATCTCCAACAACTGCCAACTCATCCTTGACAAGTCTAAGTCTAGTGAGGTAACTTGTAACATCTTCTCCCTTGTTAATCCTGGTATTCCTCAACTTTTCTCTCAGAATCAACTTCCTGTTAGTGGTAGCATTTTGGTACAAATTCAAAATGGCATCCCACATATTCTTCATTGTATCCAACTTTGCGATATGTGGAACAATATGATCCTTAACACCATCAAGAATCAACCTCCTTGCCTTGGAGTCTTCCTTCTTATATGCTAAGAGCTGCGCTGGATCTGTAGGTATAGCTACAACACTAGTAACATATTCCTTGATACCATTCTCTTCCAGCAATAAAGAAATTATGGCTTTCTAGACACCAAAATTTGAGGCTCCATCCAATCTGTCCTGATCTCTTAAACCTGTTGAGGCCATCTCAAACAAAAATAGTAATAAGAAAAATAATAATACTGAAGAGGTAGAACTGGGTTTTATAAACCCTCTATTTTCCTTTTCTTCCTGTGCCTGCGCTGAGCTCTTTCTGCCCTTAGATCTGCTCTGATACCATGTGAAAAATCTATTGCAGTTACTGATTATTAATCTCCTATCTATAAAGATTATTTGACTATCAAAAATTAATTCACAGCAAATACTGAAAAATAATACAACTGCAACTTCACGAATAAAACTCACAGGAATAGAGAAGAAAACATGCAAACTAATAAACACAATATTTTTGGACAAATTGTCCCTGGAAAAGGCTCGAAGGGAAAACTAGTACTGCAGATGAGGAATTATATTAATCTTCAGCAAATCAAGAGATACAAAAGAAACTGCTTGCCTCTCACTGACAAAGCTCCGACAATATTCTTCACCAGAAATTCTTCTCTCAATTTCTCCTACTGCTGCCTCCAACGCTATCACTATGCCCTTGCTATCACTGCAAGACTATTTGCTATCACTGCAAATATTTCTCCAACTTGTGTCTATCAGTATTGTTCTCCAAATGCCTAATGACCCCCTTTTAAACTATTCTCATTGGAAAACCAATGGCCAAGATTTAATCTCAATCAATGGCTAAGATTAATTAGACTCTAACAAACCCTAACTAACTGGTTTCTAGAAGTCTCTAGAGGAATCAATTATTTAATTAAATAATTAAATATCTTGACCTAACTAACTTCTATCTAAAAGTCTCAAGAATTAAATGCTAATTCTTGGAATTGGAGAAACAATTGTCCGAGCTACAATATTAAATTAACAGAGATAACTTGGAGCATTCTTGCCCATCTTCCTCCCTCTGTCACATGTCATCTTCACTTCACATCCATTGTGCAACAAACTGTCAACTGTCAATTTCCTTCTCACGAAGCACAGGAACCCGATCCCACCTCCTCTTAAAATATTAGCTTTTATTTAATTAGCCGATAGGCTATATGTTTGGAATTTTTGTCAAGATTTTTGTCAGCCCAGCCATGAATTGAATTTATCAGTGTCAGGAATTTTTCGGCCAATGGTGAGTTCCTTGGGGTTGCTTATGATGACGTGGAGTTTGGTAATTACGTGGGTTGGCAATGGTGGAGTTGGTTGTCTCAATACATGGAAGCAGAATGGTAAGTGTTTGCTCACGTGACGGTTAATGCATCATTGCGTTGTTGTATGATGGCGTGTGAGGAAGTAAATGCGATATTCAATGTTGCAGTGTGGGAAAGTATAGTCTAAAATGTGCGAGAAAATGTATTGATTAAGTTGCATTTTCGAAAGAGCCATTGTGGTGTTGGTTTGATAGCAGACTATTCTAATAAAAATCATTGCCTTCGGCTCTGTTTTATAGTAGATTGTAGGGTTTTGAAACTGTTGTTCTCGAGAATCTGTAAGTCATTTTACATTGGTATTTTGCATAAATGATTGATTTATTGCTAATGTATTTTTGTTATATGTTTGTATCTTTTCTCTTATACCCATTTTGGAGACTTCAAAGAGATTATGGCTCTGTATGGATGGAGAAATTACAGTTAAATCTTCTTTCTTTCATCAAAAAATATGGTTAGGGTTAGCCAAATTTTCACCCTTCGTTTATTGTTTGTAGTTATCTTTGTCCATCTTTGGCATTATACCCATTACCGTAGGAGCAATTGCAGTTAAATTATCTTTCTTTTATCAAAAAATATGGTTAAGGTTAGTAATTTTCTTGCCCTTCGTTTATTATTTATAGTTATCTTTTTGCATCTTTCGCATTATACCCATTAACATTGGAGCAATTGGAGATTAACATAGGAGTGATTGCATATATATATGTAGAGGGTTAGTATGAAACCATAAAGATATTCAAAATAAAATTAGTTTTGTGTATGTTAAGTGTTATTCTAATAGGTCTTTTAGAATTACTCTATTTTTTTATAATATTTAGCGTCAAGTAATGTAGCTCGAATTTTCAATTAATTCTATTGTGTTATAGACATTTTGCATAGGTTATTGCTACCCATTGGACTATAGGATTTATGTTTGAAATTTTTGTCATGATTTTCGTTAGCTCAGCCATGCATAGAATTTCTCAGCACCGAGAATTTTTCAGCTGATGGTGAGCTCCCTGGGGTTGTTTATGACAACATCAAGTTGGTTGTCTTGATATGGGGAACTAGAATGGTCAGTGTTTGCTCACATGAGGGTTAATGCATCATCGCGTTGTTGTGGGATGGTGCAGGAGGAAGTAAATCCGATATTCAATGTTGCAGTGTGGGAAAGTATAGTCTAAAATGTGCAAGAAAATGTAATTGCATATATATATGCAGAGGATTAGTATGAAACCATAAAGATATTCAAGATAAAATTAGTTGTGTAGCTATTAAGTGTTATTCTAATAAGTCTTTTAGAATTTCTCTATTTGTCTTTAATATTTAGTGCCAAGTAATGTAGCTCGAATTTTCCATTAAGTCTATGGCGTTACAACCATTTTGCATAGGTTATTGCTACCCATTGGCTTTACAATTTCTATTTAATGTGGGTTTACTGTCAAAGAATGTAGGATGAATTTTGAATTGAAAATCCAACTCTTACATAGACTGCTTCTCTTGTATCAATATGTTTAATGTGGGTTTTCGATTATCTGTCACTTACCTATGATTCTTAAGTGTTTATAGCTAATATTTGTTTTATAGTTTCTCTATTTTTTCTAGAATATTTAGTGCCAAATAATGTACCTTGAATTTTGAATTGAGAAGCCAACTGTTACATAGATTTATTGTGTTGTATCGATATGTTTTATGAAATTCTTTTTTCAATATTTGTAATGTAAAGTTTTTGTTATCGTACTTTCCCTCTTCTATTCTCCATGTTTCAGTAAAAATGGTCATCGAATTGAGAGGCCAGCTATTACATAGACTACTACCTAGTATATAGTGAGCATTTTTCTTTATGAAACCATTCAGCTTTTATGTATCGAGGCTCCCAGCTCCACCACCGCCAACCCACATAAGTAGCAAGCTCCACCGATTTCATAAACAACCCCAGGTAGTTTTTTGCAGGGAGCTTCAAGCAAGTGAGGAAAAAAGGAATATCATGAAATATATTGATACAATATTCGAGCTATGTTTTTTGGTAATAAATATTGAAGACAAAAAGAGAAATTGTATAAGAGGTGTTGGAATAACAATTATTTTCTACTAAATATTAATGAGAAAAAGGGAAATTGTATTGAATTCCTAGAAACATAGATAGATACATATATATATATATATATATATTTGTGTTTGTATGTGTGTGTGTGTATTGAATTCCTTGTTTCATATTTAAAAATATACATATAGGTAGAAATATATATCCATATATATAGAGCAAGACCATTGTGGCTCATTTGTCAATGCAACAACAATTTATATATACTGATGTATATCTTAAAAAATGTGTATGCTATCTTTATTGTATTTGTGTAAACTTTGATTTAAAAAGAGTTAAAAATAGCATATATAAGTATTATTTAGCTTATGAGAAAATCATTACAATACAACTATAGCATTCAATGATATAGGATTGAGATGTTGTTAATAATCAACCATTTAATGGTGCAGTCTGTGTAACATTTTCATAACAATGTTGTAAAATTGTTTGCACTTTTCCAGTGCAATGTACCTATCAAAACTAGATACATTGAAAAAAACCAAAAATAGTGCATAAAACTATAGTTTAACCCAACAACAATGTAATTTTTTGAGGATGTAAACATTGAATATTCCATTTGCTTGCTCCTACCATCTTCATTTCCATTGTCTAGTACCACGAACAACCATTTACCATTCTTCTTTTGTGTTTAAAGGAGGCCAAGATCCCTTCGTTGCATATATAGCAATGTCAATGGCTACTAGGAATAAATATAGTATACACATCTATTTAGATATAGCAGTGTATATATGAATAGATATATACATATGTACATATGGATATATATATGAATAGATATATACATATTGATATATATATGAATAGATATATACATATGGATATATATATCTAGTTATATGTGTGTATTTTAAATGTGAAGGAAAAGGGGAAATTCAATGCATATATGTACTTAATCATTTTTATTCTTATTGTTGTATATACCATTTTTTGGATAAGAAAGGATGAAGGGACCAACTAGCAACATATGCAAATATCTGCATATAGATATATGTTGAAATATACTAAAAATTGTATGCATACATATATAAGCAACATCAAAGATAAATAGATACATATAGGGATATATACATTTGCATTTATTATTTTTATTCTTGTTGTTGTACCTCCTGTTGGTTCAACATTCTTAAAAGCAAAATGGTTATACCCATTTTCATTTAGTCAAATTAATAAAATGGTTAAAAATTTATCAATATTTTAAAGTTTTTTACTAGTTTCCATTGGACGTTGTAATGCATTAATCTCTTATTTTATTATCAAATAGAGCTCTCAATCAGTCAAATCAATTTGCAATATTTTCTCCTTTTAAAATTTCCCATAGCTATGTCTACGGAATCGGGCTTTGCGGATGGGTCTCTAGAGCCCTCCTGATTGTTTTGTTGACATCCCCCATAGGTTTCACTACAAAGTCTAGCCCTAAGGGTGCCAATCACTAACTTTGAGATCCTGATTCCATAAGTTTATATTTATTTTTCCTTATAGTTGTTGCAAATTTGTTGTTATTGTTTCCTTCCTCTTTTGTATTCAACTTGAACATTTCCTTTTAGTTCCTTTAGTTTTATGATCCTCAAACATAGAAATGCACACCACATACACTTCCTTGTTTATTTTTTTATTTTTCTTGGCTTTTATGAGTATACACACATGGGTGACCCCAGTTAAGCATATAGATGTGGAAGTAGATGCACATTGATCTTTTCTAGCACATAAAAATATTCCTTTGCAACATTTGTTTCCGTTAATCCTTTTATCCATTTGGTGTGATCAAGTACATTTTCCTCGATTGAACTTGTCTTTGTAAGATACAAAGAAACAATGAAGTTTGAATTCATGGGATTCTACAATATTGCAATAAGATGTTAATAAGAAAGCATTTAACACTGCAGTATGTGGAATATGTTCATATGAAAGCTATAAAATTGTCTATACTTTTCAACTACAATCTATTTATCATAACTGAAAACATTGAAAAATACCAAAAAAAGTGCATAACACTATTTCAAACAATCAGTTGTCATATTTGCAAATCTTTGGTGTTATGTTGATCAAACCCAAAGATACTAAAAAATAACCCAATAGAATTGAACTGTAGTATTTAACGATGTAGCATTTTGATGTTAACAAGAAAAAAAATTATAAGGTAGTATGTGCAACATGTTCATAGTGATGTTGAAAAAATTGTTTGGACTATGGTAGTACAATGTTTCTTTTGAAAATTAATACATTGATAAACACCCAAAATAGTGCAGAAAGCTATGGTAAGAGCCTCAAGTCACATGATCATAATTTAAGGAATTGCAATGAAACAACATGGATGTATTAGTTTATATATGCAATGGTTAGATCTTGTGTTTGTGTGTGTGTGTTTTGTGTATATACACAAACAAGATGTTTGTGCCACATTTTATTTCATATGCATATGTATCAATTTGTAGCAAATGCAACTGTATATTTAGAATATTGCATGTGGTTGGATGTCATAGACACAAACAACAAACCAACCAAAAGTTTGAAAGGTAGTCTTGTAGATTGACAATGATTTGTGAATATTTGCATGGTGAATTTTAAACAAATTGTATTGCTAAGAATAAAGAACCCAACAAACAATAACAAAATTTTCTTCCATCTCTAAAGTTGAGAAGGATGCAAAGAAAATGGATAACTTTGATGTTGCACTTGATTCGAGCTACATTATTTGGTACTAAATATTATAGACAAATTGGGAAATTCTAAAAGAGCTATTAGTAAAAAACTTAAGAGTCACAAGAAAATGATAGGTGATCGAAAACCCACATTAAATAGAACTTTAAAATATGGAGAATAGAAGAGGTGAACCTTGATAGTTTGTAAGTTCACATTGTTCACAAAGAACATATAACATGTTCTATCCACACAAAACACAAAAATTGAAGATACCTTCACAACTACAACACTAATTTTATCTTCAATATCTTCATGTTTTCATACTAACCCTCTACATATATATATATATATATATATATCCAATTTAAAAAATATACATATGTAGGGGAGATTGTATGTGCATGTTTATGTAGTATAAGATTCAAAGAAATACACTATTCATAGAAAGCATATAACATGTCCTTTCCATAGAAAATGCAAAACTAAACATACCTTTATAGATATTAAAGTAATTTTATTTGAATATCTTTATGCTTTCATACTGACCCTTTGTATATATATATATATATATATTTGCAACTACTCCTATTGACAAGTATTGATACAAAACAAGCAATGTACATCATAGTTGCCTTGCAATTCAAAATTCAAGATACATTCTTTTCTACTAAATATTATAGGCAAATAGTGGAATTGTATAAAAGGTATACTTCCTCCTTTTGTGTTTACTGCCATCGTGCAACAATGCAAGCAAGCATTTTCCACTCTACTTCTGCCTATCCAAGTAGCCCAGCCCTCCAGCACTGCCCACGTGCTCAACAAACAGCACCTCCATGGACTGTCATGGTGAACAGCCCTAGGAAACTCCCCATCAGCCTTCTAGACATATTCATTGGCGGTGACGAGGAATGTTTTGCATGCTTGGTCTAATGAAAATTTTGGTGGGATGCTCTGAACAGATAGGCTAGAGATAATTTGATGGTTAAGGAAAACATAAGGTGTATAGGCATAGAAAAATTGAAAAAGCAACATAGATGGACAACTTTGGACTGGTTGCATGCATCCAATATTGTATTCTTCTAAACGTGACTTATAACAATAATGAAATAGTGAAAATGGTTAACATAGGAATCTGTAGAATACTTGTATATATATTTTTATATATTCCAATCTTCAAACCATGTTATTCCTTTCGTGACCATCCATACATATACATTTATATACACATGGATACACAAATATTATGTTATATGTTTATGTGTAATTATTACTTTAAATATATCTATGGTTATACATGTATATTAATATATGCTAATATGGTTCAGCTTGTATGTATATTCCTAGGCTATTCGAATACATTCAAGTTCAACAGTCCAATCAATTGCTCAATTTAAAAAAGGCTAAAAACCAGCAATGGAACCATTTGTACTATAGCCAACATAAAGAGGAAATTTATGCAAAGTGACATACAAACTATTTGGCACAAAGGCTAACTACAACAAGCACACCTTCAATGTTGCTTGTTGTTAATATTACCTTGCAAGCTCCATTGGCAATGGTAAATCCCACTCCTTTTGCCTCAATTTTTTTTCTTTGCCCAGGCAGCCAAAGTGTGTGAACCATAATTTTTGAGGGAAAAGGGGATTCCCTAGCACTTCTAGGATTTTCACCTAAAAGGAGAGAACTCTTTCACACCTCAAAGATCTAGGGGATTCATTTAAGATTAAGCTTAAATGTGTGATGTGTGGTATGGAATGTGTCTAAATAGAATTCCCTAAATGCAATAAACTAGAAATAGAAATAAATCACTAATGCAAAACTAATAAAATAAAAGTTGTTTGAAAACACATGATGATATGCAAGAGGATAGAATAAAGAACATACAAGACAAGAGAAGAAGGATGATAAGACTAGTGCACCTAGAAATGGACAAGGGTTGGAGTGAGGATTGCAGAAGCCTATGAAATTCTAGAAATTCTAATGTTTAGGTCAATTGGGACACTTAGGCTAAGCTGCATGACTTAGTCCTAGTTCTGGGAAATTGCTTCGAGGCCTATTTCAGCTAACCGAGTATCCAAATCTTCAAAAATCATTGCCAGGAACATGCAGTGGGACTAACTCGCCACTGTTGGTGACTTAGTCCATTCTGCCTTTTCTAAAAATTCAAAAGTAGAAACAAAAGCCTATAGTCTGCAATCTGTTCTCCAACAAAAATTTAGGTCCAAATCTTCAAAATCACTTGTAAAACAAAATATATTTTGATTTCTAATGTGGGGTTTTCCTTGGTCAAACTTGTAGTTGGTATTTAAACTTTGAAAGAGATAAGAAATCTGCATAAAACCCTAGCCCTCAGTGTGTCTAAGACTAGGAAATCTCAAGTATGATGCAACCCTATTCTAATGTGAAAGAATAAGATGCATAAGTGAAACTAGAATAATGCAAGACTCATTATAAGAGACCCTAAATCACATTAGAAATGAATCTTAATGACACGTAATCCTTCCTTAGGCTGAAGATAGAGAGAAAATGGAAGATGAAACCACTTTGAAAACAATTCTTTAGGATGATTTGATGGCTAATTGCATATCCTCAATCTTGATTTCTCCATGATTCTCCATAGGAATCCATAATCAACACTTTACAATGTGAGATCTTGAACAAGAAGTGAGCTTGAAGACCTGCAAAAACCCTAGCCTGTTGCCCTAAGCTTCAATTTTTTTATAGAAATACTAGTGAATCTTCTTGTGGAAGATGTTCAACACTTGATCCTTGAATTTGCTTGTGAAAAATGACCTAAAAACATATATTTATAAGAATCAATACCTAATTTTTGATTATTTTGACCTAAGAGGCTAACACCCGGGTATGTCCAGGATCATGATGGGCCAAAAAGTGGGGATATGTAAGTGATATGATGACCCATGTGGCTGATGAATTTTTTCTTACCCAAAATTGATGAAATGAAAAGGGTTTTTCAAGGAGATTCTCAACTTTCCACCAATATAAATTGTGCTTTACTTTGAATTTAATAAATAATTATTATTCATTTTCTATTTGAATTACAACTAAAGTCCTGATTGATTGGTTGATTTAAAAACATCTATAGCTTTCAAATGGTATCACATTTTTTGAATCTGAAACATGTGTTACATTCTATGCTTCACATATTATAGGATTAATAAATAAATAAATGAATTTCATGAATTTTTGACCAAGTTAAGGTGGTTAGATAGACTAGTTTTTTATATTTTTTAAAAGTTGTAATAAAAAAATCATAATTAACTATTTACTTGGAAAAAAATTACAAAAAAATATGCATCACGTCGGGACATGAGTTCTCTACTTATATCTAAAATATTATCATTTTATTGTGGTTAGGGTGGTTAGACAAACACCTACTTCTTATTTTTTCCCTGAAATTTAAGTACTAATGCATTGAAATTTAAAATTTTCTCCAAATAGATTTTTTTATTTTTTAAATAAACCTAGTAGTTTAGAAACTACATTCAATTTTCTACAGATTCTATTCTTACATATTTTTTAAATAATATAGATAACTTATTGCAATTTTACGTCAAGCTGCCTAACTCTGATTTTTCTTAATCTTATTACCACTCAAGGGCCTATTTTTTCCATGATGATCCTACACATACCCACCCATTGGGATTTTTTGTTAAGTTGAAGATTTTCCCACTAAAAAATGCAAAGAACCCTAAAAGGGACTAAGTCACCACCTTGGGAAAATTAGTCTCACCAGGGGTTTTTAAAACCTAGGATTTGTGAAATTTGAGTGATTTGAATGTTGTTTGTCAAGACTTGTATGATTTCTTAAGTGAAATAAGCCTCAAGGTCAAAAATAATGAGTCTTACGGGCCTGCAAATGTTGTTTATGGGGGATGATTGATGAAAGAATGCCAAAATGGGTCAAATTAAGCATGAAATTGTCTCTTTCTTCAAGATTATACAATTTTCTAAGTTACATTTAGCCCCCACTTTAGGGTGATTCCACGGTACTCATTAACAATTTTTGGGCAAACTGGACAATGAACTGATTTTTTAAACTAAATCTTCACTTTTGGGCTCATATAGCGACTAAACCGTGAGGAATTTGAAGATGATGCAAACTAGTGATTTGTGAAGTTTTGTCTATATATTCTAAATATATTTTTTCTAAATTTTTTGAATCAGATTGCACTTTTTTTTCACCTCCTTCGAAAACTAGTTTTTATCAGTAAACAACATTTTTAAAGAGTGATACTCACCGTATACAACATAACGTTTTTTGTATGAAGGATAAAATTATGGTTTTTTTGAATTTATATTTGTAACTACGATATATAACCAGTTCATTTGTTTTCATAGTGTTTTATTAATTATTTTTTCCTTAATCAAGTTTCGAAGTCAAACTAATTACAATTTAGACATAGGCATACTGTATACAACATAACATTTTTGGTATGCATTGAAATTCAAAAAAAAATTAGTGGATCAAGGACATCAATACCTAGCCCAAACATATTTTTCAAAATTTTATTTTGATAATCTACTATTTTTCCACATGTGGAGAACAAAAAGCTTGATTTTTAGTGAAAACCCAACATTCACAAGAAATAAAAAATAAATATAATAATCAAATTTAATTTAATTAAAAATATACTTTTTTGGAAGCTTATAATAAGGACTACATACTTACAAATAATAAATTTTAAATGAATTCATTTGATCCCCCAAAAGGTAAATCAAAAGTGGTTTTTTATCAACATTTTGACAGGTGTAAAGGAGAATTTGTTATAGGTATGGTTTAAAACTAGCAAGGTTCTATCCAAAGGGGCTTGGTCTAATGTGGTTTGATCAAATCCTCTTCAATTGGAATCCTTTAAATGGAACTTTTCAAGGCTTAAATAATTATATTTTTTAAAAATATGTGATTTTAGCAAAAATCAGGATCTCCCAGAAAGTGTAAACCATTATTCTGGTAGCACCCTTTAGTGCCCATATCAGTCTATGTGCATGTACAAGATAAATGATTATTGATAGTACAATTTTTTTCATAAAATTATACTCATTCAAAAGATGGGAGAATGAAGCCCCCAGTGTAGTTATCTACAAAACCACAACATTAGGAACTGCATCCTGCAATACAAATTCATTAGTTTTCCAAAAATCCTCTTATGCAACTTATAGAAATCAAATTTGAGTGTAGATGTATGCCCCCACTTGATTCTGCTTGTTTTACAGAGGTGGAATCAAGGTAGCAATCTAGCCACATCGAATAAGGAAACTCATATCCAAGGGAATTTCCAAGTACCATGCCACATAATAATAGATGATTGATGATGTAGGGTATGTAAGCACAAGTCTAATGCAACAAACGGTGTCAAAAATGGATTTCACTAGCACTCGTGATGTTGTTTTGAAGGAAAACCACTATATTATGTCTAAGATAGTAAAAGTGTGAAGTTGCTTAAATGAGAATGAAAAAGAGTTAAAATATTTAAAATGAAGTAATTTGTCACTTCTTCATTTTACCTTCTTGTAGCATGAGAGTGATGGGAGAATAGTGAAAGATGTTGAGCAGGCGAGACTTCACCCCTGCGAGAGTGGATGTGTTGGGGGACCAAGTGGCATGTGACGAGTGGTATCATAAGGTGAGTCGATTATGCTACCTTCACTTTGTGTTTTCACAATTATTTAATGATTCATATGCATATCAAGGTTAATTTAGGATCTTGGAAAAAAAGTTTGAAAAGTGTCCCCTTTTTTTGCAAAGTGTCCCTTTTGTTTTCAAAGTGTCCCTTTGTTAACAAAGTGTCCCTTTTATTCGCAAAATGTCCCTTTTTTGCAAAATGTCCCTTTTTCACAAAGTGTCTTGTTTTGTCGTGAAGTATCCCCAAATGGGTTCTAAAGTGTCTAGGGCCTTAAAGAAAGTGTCGGCCTCCTACAATGATTTCAATAACGAATATTTTATAGTCATGATTTAGAGATTGGACATCTAACCTAAATAGCCAGTTTAACCATCACGAAGGTGCATTTAAATTGTCAACTCAGGGATCCGAACTTGAAATGGGTCAACACAGTAAGTGCATGAGAAACTTCAAAGCAGTCATCTTCATTGTATAACTAAGAAAGATTCAATACCGAAAGTAAATTGCATGGAAAGGAACAAAGTAAATGTTGAACATCACTCAATAATTAAACTAAGCTAAACATGAATGATATGAATGAAAATCTTAGCAACAAACATGAAACTACTCTGTCCACTTTAGCTACAAGAATAGTCATAGAATGGAATTCTAGTGGTTGCAAAAATAGTTAGTGTCAGATTCTTAACTAACTACTAAACAAAAACTAATAACTAATCTATCTAAACTAAAGGATAGATTACTCACCATGTGGGCCCCCTTGGATGAGTATCCTCTAAAACTAATATAAACTCAAATGTTCAACTCAGAACTTCATCTTATTCATTGGGAAATGAAAATACAAAAGAGTAACATGTCTGGAAATGCTTAGTATGCTATCGGATCATACAACATCAATAACTCAACAACTCAAAAACCTCCTAAGAAGGAAGATCCAAACCTTATTTATGCTACAAACTAAGGTAGTCAACTCCCAGAACCGAGAGGATGTCATTTAGGGAAAGTAGAGAAAAGAATGGCAGGGCGGTTACACATGTAGGGAATCCAGTCAGACATGCATGTCCAAACATAAACTCAATTTTATGGTAATGCCCAAAACTACTCAATCATCATGAAAGACCAATACAAGGTAGTTACATGCGGTTGACATGGGGAATTTGCTATCATCATCCTTCATTTGACCCTCAAACAATTCCTCTGCATGACCAGTTGGCAACTGCATTTCTTAATTTAGTATCCTCAAGTATGCCTACATGGCAATGTCAGTACGCATAATAACTACACATCTATAACCACCTTAAATAAAATTCATTAACCACATGAAAAATTAATATAGATAGTCCACATAATAGGATAATGTTATTAAAACTAGCAGAAATGGAATTAAACCCAATGTTTATGGTTTGAGAGAAAGATTATAGAAATATAAAAATTTCTAGTATCAAAGTCCATGTCAACTTCAACAGATAAACTATAGATTCTACCCAAAATTGGACCAAAAACTAGGCTCCTCACTCCCCCCAACCTAACATTTTGCTGGTCCTCTAGCAGGGGAAGAGTGACTTTTCTATTTTGTCAAAGCTCTGAAATTTGCAACTGATAACTATCCAATATTGGTGTTTGTTGAGCATGAGTTAGGGTCCCAGTAGAATCTTCTAATTTTGTCAAGTATTTTATATCTTTTCCTTTCTTCATTAATGTCATAGCGACAGAATCTGAAATTTGGAATAGGCCACAAGAGGATAGGTGGCTGAAAAGTAAAGGGAAGCCAATCTCGGCCCTTTGCTCTGACAAGCTAAATGTACCTTTCAATCTTTTTTATTGTTGCATGATAGTTTTGGATGCAATGAGGTTTAGCCTATTTCAGCTCATCAATTAAAGTGTTCTATCTATGTGATATATATCCTTTCATGGTATCCTCTTTTGTTGTCACTTTTACCTCATATTCACTGTAAACTACCTCAATCCAAGGCATGATTTTATCACCATAACTAGGCCTGAAAAGTATCTTGTTCCAATCTCTGTAAATATCCTTGGGGTTTCTTGATTCTACTCTAATTGCTAAAGGGATAGTGGATTCCCTTTTCCTATAAGCTTTATATTTATCTCCCCAGATATTCTCATTTTAAACCCAAGACATGAATCCTCTTAGTTGGACATCTCCAATAGCAAGTTCTAGTCTTGGTCTTGAGTTACAACAAAATTATGTAAATAAATTTCACATAACAAGTTCTTCATTTCAGGGGAGGCAATCCTATAAGAATTGAAAAATTTAGTGGGATTCTCAATTGAGGGATTCAAACCTAAGATGTGTCTTGACATCTTAAAAGAGAGATATTTTTCCTTTGGGTGTAAAGCATAAACCTTTGGAGGGGTTCTGGATTCTAAAATCTATGGCACCAGGGTTGCAATTTGGTCCACATTCTCCTTTAGAGAGGCAATATCCTCCTTCTTTTCTTCAATAACCTCATCCCTGTCTTGAATTTCCTTTTTCAATCTTTTATTTTCCTTTTTCCATTCTTCCTCTCGCCTTTGTATCTGTTTCCATAAATTCAAAATTGTTGTATGTATTGAAAAATTAGGATGGTTATGAATTCCTACTAGGGTTTTTGTCGATGGTTGCACCCCATATAGTACTATTTGCATACATTCAGGTTGTCTTACAGGATTAGGTTGTGAAGGTACAATTTCCTCTTCCACTTCTTGTTGCAAGGCCTCTTGTTTTGGTTCTTGTAAGAACTCCTAATCTAATTCTTGGTCTTGCTACAAGAACTCCTGGTTTTTTTCATGCTCCCGAATTTCAAGTTACTCTGCAAGGGCAGCAAGATCTGTTAGGGTCACTTTTGCTACTTCTTCGAATATATCCTTTTCTTTGTCATTTTCCTTCCCCATTGGGGTTTTTGTTCTCTTATGTGATGTCCCTCCATGCTTAGGGTTTTCCTACGAAGGCATATCAATAGCTAGTGTTGATTTCTTAAGAGGGCTCTCACATTTTCCTTTGGCTGCAAGATGAATAGTATCCACCTTTCTCTTCTTAGGACTTGGAACCTCTCTTTCCACAAGCTGTGTTTTCAATTTTCTTTTTCTTGCCTCTACCTTCTTCTTTTGTGTTGGTGTTCTCATTAGGGTTTCAATTGGAACATCATCATCATCATCATCAAAATCCGATGAAGAAATTTCTTTTTCAGAGTGCCTTGTTTTACAGGAACTAATGTCTATGGTCCCTTTTGTTGTAGGAGGATTCATACTAGAGCCAACACCAGAGGTTGAATCACCAGGGGTGGCATCATCCCTACTTAATCTCCTGCTAGACTTACGTGTTTGAGGTAAATCCATAGATTGCATTTTCTTAGGTTTAAATTGATTAACATTTTTGAATTCCTCCTAGGTCATTTTAGGTGCTACATCATGCAAAGATTTCTCAACCAACTTAATGAGGAAATGGTGTGAGACAATTGTCCCTACGTTTCTGAGGTTTAGCAGCCATGATGGAGAGAAGGATGTATAAGATGTTGGGCACATTCAACTCCTCTTGTGCCTCATGTGACTCAAAATTTTTCAAAATGTACTAAATGTAGGTTTGACAATTGACCGTCACAAGTGATCTACCTGATAATGTGGATCGTTTCTTGCTTCCATGGATTGGGTAGAGAGATTATTTTGAAACCCTGCTTGTCTATATTGATTGGAGGGTCACCATGTATTGTGAATATAGCCCTAGCTAACTTTTTGTCTCTATAAATAGGATAATGCTCTCCTTTAGCAGGTAACTCTGTAACTTCTACAATTCTTTCCTCAATTGCCACAATCTTTAGTCCTTTTACTATGGCTTTAGCCCCCGCTTTGTCAGAAGAGGAAACAAATAAGTTGCAGGTCATGGGGATATATTGGGTGTACCTCATGCCACCATGAGGTACCATGATGCTATGTTTATGGAGTTATACAAGCATTGGGATGCAGACACCTATAAATTCCACTTGACATTCGGGGAGATGATAGTTACTTTAGAAGACTTGCACCATATTCTTTGAGTTCCTATTCAGGCAGAGCGGGTGCACTTCCAGAGAGATCATACATTCCATGAGTAGTGAGCCAACATGTAGTATTATCTGGATAGGCAAGTTCATGATGAGTGGGTGACACAACGAATCAACCTGGTGATGTTACTATATTCATGAGCACTTGTTAGACGGATTATGATGCATATCGTTGCTCTAGTACTCCTTCTAGATGGACATCAACACACCTTGAAGGCAGACTAGTGCATCTGATAAAAGGGATGGCAGAGTGCAGGATAGTATATGCTTGGGGACGTTGCATCCTTGCACATTTGTATTATGATTTGTGATGATTTATTTTCTAAGAGGTAGACAATATGGTGCATTGTACACTTCTAAGGGTTTCGTTCCTTGAGAATATCAAATGCACTAGGCTTACTGTCCTTTTGTGTCCTACAACATTGGCGTATCCTCGGGCCTTTAGCTATCCTCTATGGGAGTTATGGAAGTATGGGGCTTTGCACTTTTGGAGAGTGAAATTCAACCGAATGAAGGAGGATGAGATCACATGGAGACCTTATTAGCTAACTCTTCAGTGGTTGGATCACACAAGATAGATGAGGAGATTACAGTATGATATTTTTTTGGCTAGCCATCATGATCACGTAGTACATCCATTCTACTATGATCAAGTCATGCAGTAGTTTGGACAGATTCATAGGCCACCCATGGCACAATAATATTTTAGGAGGTCACTACGGAGTACTCAAAGACAAGGTGATATAGTACAACTCACTCTGGATGATGTGATCAAGAGTGACTCTGATTTCTCAAATCGCGATCAATGTTTAGTCTCTGATGCAGATGACATCAGTGCTACATGGGATTATGAGGAGTGGTGGATAGTATCATGACCAGCTATTGTTTGTTTTATTGATAAGATGGTAGGAGAGGGGTATGTGCAGGATCATCATGAAAAAATAGGCCCTTAAGTGGCCATAAAATTCAGAAAATCAGAGTTAGGAAACTTGACGTAAAAATTTGAATAACTTATCTATATTATTTCAAAAATATGTAAGAATAGAATCTATATAAAATTGAACGTAGTTTCTAAACTAATAGGTTTATTTATTTATTTTTAAAATCTATTTGGTGAAATTTTGAAATTTCAATGCAGTAGTACTTAAATTTCAGGGAAAGAATAAGAAGTAGGTGTTTATCTAACCACCCTAACCGGAATAAAATGATAATATTTTTTTATAAGATTTAATATTTAAGTAGGGGACTCATTTCCCAATGTGATGCATATTTTTTTGTAATTATTTTTGAAGTAAATAATTAATTATGATTTTTTTATTACAAATTTTAAAAAATATAAAAACCCGTATGTCTCACCACCTTAACTTGGTCAAAACTTCATGAAATTCAATTTTTTTTTGTAATCCTATAGTATGTGAAGCATAGAATGTGACACATGTTTTGGATTCAAAAAAGTTGATACCATTTGAAAGCTATAGATTTATTTCAATCATCCTATCAATCAAGAATTTAGTCATAATTCAAATAGAAAATGAATAATAATTATTTATTAAATTCAAAGTAAAGAATAATTTATATTGGTGGAAAGCTTAGAATCTCCTTTTAAAACCCTTTTCATTTCATCAATCTTGGGTAAAAAAAAGTTCATCAGCCACATGGGCCATCATATCACTTAGATATCACCACTTTTTGGCCCATCATGATCCTACACATACCCAAATCTAGGACCATTTCCAGATGAGGGAGATGAGAGAGAGGATAGGGATGAGGAGATGCACAATAGAGCTACATACATATTCACCAATATTATTGACGAGGAGTACGATGAGGATGTAGATATAGACTATGATGGCTAGGAGGGAGACGAGGAGGATGTGGAGGAGGAGCCATCCCTGAGTGAGAGTGATGAGGATCAACATGAGTGGGGAGAGTTGTCACCCATTCATATGACTAGATCATGAGCAATGGTTGCAAATGGCATCAGTACTCACAGTCGAGGAGAGGCTAGCACATCATCTATGACATCTGCATAGGATGAGGTTGATATTGTTTAACCTACTAGAGATATAGGTGATGATATTTACTTTTATGCAACTAACTTGTTTTTTTCTGTATTACTTTATGTATATATATAAATACCATGATGTGTACTAATTGTGTATAATTTCTACCTTTCAAGAGCTATGAGAGAGTGGCGAGATCTCTATCGTCCAACAAATGTAGAGATGGTTCCAACATCTATCGATGAGGAGGAGATGGAATCAAATTATGTGCCCCAACCCATTATGGAATGGGATCTAGATTCACTCAAACCATTTGCGAGACTATGGGAAACATATGAGATTTTGAGGAGGTGATTCTATCGAGCTAAGACTGTAGCAGACACACATTCATTGAGGACTCCAACAAAGTTTGAGAGACTAGAGGCAGAGGTAGCATGACTACAAGTAGAGAGGGACCAGATAGCAGGAGAGTAATGGGTGGCCCTCAGACATATATAAGGCCTAGAGTTTGCACTCAGATTTGGCAGATCATGGTCACAATCATGCATGACCATCTCTCGACATCTAGCTACTAACGCAACATGAGTACTAGATCCTGAGGGATCTGGTAATCATAGTCCTTAGTGACATTGTATGTTTTGATGACATGTACATAAAAATTTTATATATATACATATGATTTATTGTGATGTTATATTAATTTTCTTAATGTGTTTGAATGTTAAATGACAATTTGATCAATTAAATAGCCCTTGTAAGATTACTTAATTAATTTATTCATTATTTAACAAAGCTTATGTGATCTAGTTAAAACTTGCTATAGTTTCTTTTAGATACAAGAAAATGATTAAGTATGTTATGCACTTATGATCTAAAGTAACATAAGACACAAGAGGAATTTGAATGGTATGAATTCTAAAGTAACTATAAAAATAAATTAAATAATCACTTTAGTGCTCAAGACATGTACATAAGCAATTATCAATAATGAAGCAATGGGAAATCATATATGATATAATCCAATAGCTCTAAAAACACTGCTTTATAATTCATACCATTCAAAGGAACTAGACATAATACCGACATAGATGTGCGACATTAAAAACATCTTTAAGGGGTGTGCCATCGAGCTTTGTTAATGTGTAGGTGTCAGAGCCGTATCTTGAATTGATGATGTAAGGTCTTAACCAATTAGAAAAAAAAAATCCTTTTTCAACATAGTCGATAGTAGTGTTGTGTTGATTTTCATATAAAACTAAATTTCCCTTGATAAATGACCGAGGGATGATGTGATGATAATTTTTATGTTTTAATTGCTTGTTGTAAGCTTGAAGATTCTCAAGAGCATTAATGTGTTGTTCATCAAGCATTTCAAGTTGATGCAACCATTGTTCTTTATAGGTAGTATCATTGATAAGACCTTGGAGAGCAATTCGTAATGTAATAATTTCTAACTCCAAGGGCACGATAGCCTTGGTACCATAGACAAGGTTATAGGGTGTATTTCCTATAGATGATCGTACACTTGTGTGATAGGTCCATAGCGCATATTGAATTGTGTGTGCCAATCTTTGTGATGTTTATAAATAGTTTTCTTGAGGATTTGTTCTAAATTTTTGTTAGTACTTTCAGCTTGACTATTATACTATGGGTAGTATGCTGTTGAAAAGTGAATTTGGAAATGAAAGGTCTCCAGGAAATTCTTCACATCATTATTCTTAAATGGGGTTCCAATAAGAAATGACATATCACATTAGAAGTTATGGATCAGAGAGGAATAGCTTCTACCCATTTTGTAAAATAATCAGTTGCAGTAATGATAAACGTATATCCAACACAAGAAGCTGGGGAAATTTTTCCAATGAGATCCAGTGCCCATATAGAGGATGGCCAAATAGGAATTTGGGCCCAAATCTCAAAAGCAGGAACATGGATCAGAGTGTTGTGTTCTTGACATTTGTGACATCACTTAACATGCATGAAGTAATCATTTTCCATATTTCTCCAATAGTATCCCAAATGAAGGAGTTTTTGTAATTAGTATCTTCCTACAAAATGACGTCCACAAACACCTAAATGGGTATGTTCAAAGGCTATATGAGTTTTGTAATCCTTAATAAATCGTAGGAGAAGTCTATCAAAGAATCTTCTATACAATGCATCAGCAAGGATTATGTACTCGGTCGCTAGCGTTTTTAGATAGGTTCGAGTGTGTTTCGTTATAGGCTCAGGAATGGTACCATATTTTAAATATTTACATATGATGTCATACCATTCACATGAATTACCTTGTATTTTTGTGAATGTATCATTCGATTTATCACTGATGGAAGGTTCCATGATTGGGTGAATGGTAAATGTGATGTTTGTGGAAGGGTCTAAAGGAGATATGAGAGAAGCCACACTTTCCATTGCATCCACGTGTCGATTGTATTTTCGAGGTATCTTATTGATGGTGAAAGATTCAAACTGTTCTAACAAGGTCACTACAAGAGCCTTATATTGCAATAATTTTTCATGTTTAGCTTGATAAAGATCATTTATTCATTTGATCACCAATTGTAAATCACCAAAAATCTTAATATCTTTGACTCCCATGACTAAAGCAACATGCAATCTAGCAATTAATGCCTCATATTCAACTATGTTATTCATACATAGGAAATTTAAGTGATACAGCACCAGAGCCTATTCTACACTTGGATCCATCAAAATATAATTCTCATGTAGGAAGTTCTATATTAAACACATTCTCATCAGGAAAAGAGGCATTGCTAGGTAGGGCTAAAGGAGAAGGAGCATCAGCGAAGTGGTAATTTCAGGCTTGGGCCTTAATTGATTTTTGTGAAACAAACTTAAGTTCAAACTTAGTCAACAAAATTACCCATTTAGCAAGACATCCAGATAAGTCTATTTTATTAAAAAGATATTTGAGAGGATCAAATTTTTTCATGACTTGTATTTCTGCATTTAGTAAAAATAGTGTTGCAACTTACTAGTAGCCAATACAGGAGACAAATATTATTTTTTGATTATTATGTACTGCATTTCATAATCTATTATAGTTCGACTAATGTAATAAACAGGATGCACTTTTCCATTTTTATCTTGTTGAGCCTATAACATGGAAAGAGCATGGTCAGAAGCGGCAATATAAAGGATGAATGGTTTATTTGGCATAGTGGGTTGTAAAAATGGTGGAGTTGCAAGGTATAATTTCAAACTCTCAAAGGCATATTTGCAATCCTCATTCCAATCAAAATGCACATCATTTTTTAGGAGGTGTGTGAAAGGTAACGTTTAATCAACTAAGGAGGCCAGAAAATGATAAATGGCTTGAATCCATCCTTGCAACATACATGACTGGGAAATGTTGTGGGGAGGTGGCATGTTAATTATAGTGTCAAATTTATTTGTTTCCACCTGAATGCCTCTGTGAGATATGATAAACCATAAAAAAATTCACTATCTACTCCAAAGACACAATTTTTTGGATTTAAGCGCATGTTGTATTTATGCATGCATTCAAAGATTTTGCGAAGAACATTCACATTATATTGTCATGTTCAGGATTTTCCTAGAATGTCATCAAAATAATCTTCCATGATTTTATGTATGTAATCATGAAATATTAATGTCATTTCTCATTGATAAGTTGTTCCTACGTTGTTTAATCCAAAAGGCATCATTACCCAACAAAATTTCCCCTAAGTGGATGTGAATGTCATCTTATATTGACCTTTTGGGTTGATAAAGATTTGTTTATATCTAGAAAATCCATCCATGTAGGACAACAAAGCATGTCAAACAATTGAGTCCACTATCATGTCGATATTAGGAAGGGGAAAATCATCTTTTAAAGATTCTTTATTCAAGTCACAAAAATCTGTACATATCCTAACACGATTATCAGGTTTAGCAACTGCAAGAATTTTTGATATCCAAGGAGAATAATCAATAGATCGAATGAAACCAGTGTCAAGGAGAATTTCAAGATCTCTTTAAACATGCAAGGCTATCTTAGGGTTCATCTTTCATATCTTTTAGTGAACAGGCTTAGCATTCTCAACAAGAACAATTTTATGAGTCACTACTTTCGGATCTATTCCTAGCATATCATAATATTTCCAAGAAAATAGTTCAAGAAAGTCATGAAGCAAGGTCACAAGATCCTCTTGTTCTTCATCATCAAGGAACTTTCCAATTTTAATGACTTTTTCTTTATCATGTATGTCTATTGGTATATCAATGGTATCCCCTAAGGGGAGTGCATTTGATTCTATGCTTGTGGGTGTCTCATTAATTTTAATAATGTTGAGCTCGAAAATTATCATAGCACAAGAAGAATATATTTTGGGAATAGAAATATTATCAGAAGCATCTAACATTTGTTTCAGAGCTTCATCATTGTTAACATAGTCTAATGACAGTGGTGAATCCATATTAAGGAATTCAAGATTTTTGAGTGTGAGATTGATTCTTGGTTTACATGTGATGGTGTTGATGTTGAATGATGGTCAGTGATTTTCTTTTGTTTTCTTAGAAAAGGAAAACCCTAAATCAGTCTTAGTCTCTTGCGTATTAGGTTCAAGGGGAACTCTAATTCTTTGTTCATTTTTTCCACATCCTTTACCATTGTATCCCAATTGTTTCACAATATCATTACCTCAGCCATAAATTCTTTCCATTTCCTGTGGGTTAGGTGGTTGTTGGTAATCTATCTCATCAAAAAAAATTGTATGCATTGGGTGATCCCACAAAGCTGGTTTACAATTTCTGAGAGGAACCGATTTTTGCTGAAATCACATATTTATAGAAAATATAATGATTTAAGCCTTTAAAAGTTTCATTTTAAGGATTACAATTGAAGAGAGCTTTTTCAAACCACCTTAGAATAAAGCCCCTTGGATAGAACCTTGCTAGGTTTAAACCATACCTATAAATGAGTCTCCTTTACACCTATCAAAATGCTGATAAAAAATCACATTTGATTTACCTTTTTGGTGATTAAATTAATTCATTTAAAATTTATTTCAAATTATTATGGCAATCCTTGGAATGAGCTATCCCATGAATATAATTTTAATATGTTTTGGTTTTATTATGTATGTGTTTTTTCAGTTTTATTAAACATAGGTTTTGCACCAAAAATCAAGCTCTTTGTTTTGCACATGTGGAAAAATAGAAAATTATCAAAATATATATTTTTTAAATTTATTCATGTTGGGTTTTGATGTCCTTGATCCATTAAAAAAAATAAAAAATAATTTCGATACATACAAAAAAAGTTATGTTGTATACAGTCCGCCTATGTCTAAATTGCAATTGGTTTGACTTTGAAACTCTTTTAAGAAAAAACTATTCAATAAAAAACTATGAGACCAAATTAAAGTGCTAGATATCATAGTTAAAAATCTAAATTTTAAAAAATTAGAATTTTATCCTTCATACAAAAAAGGTTATGTTGTATACAGTGAGCATCGCTTTTTTTAAATGTTGTTTTCTGAAAAAAACCAGTTTTCGTGGGAGATGGAAAAAGAAATACAATATTTTTCCAAAATAATTGGAAAAAATATTTTTAGAAATTGCATACAAAATGTGATGAGACTCTAGTTTGCATCATGTTCAAATTCCTCACGGTTTAGCCGCTATAGGTGCCCGAATGTGAATATTTAGTTAAAAATAATAATTTCAATGTCCAGTTTGGCCAAAAATTGTAAACCACTATTGTGGGATCACCCCATTGTTTTTCTTCCAAAGTGAATGATGTAGATGTGTGGGAAGGATTTTCTTTGTTCTGGGTAGATAGGACTATTGGTTGTTCTTGTTTTTCATCCTCTTTTCGTGTGATTATGTACTCGCCCATAAATAAAGGTGTGAATTCTAATGATCCCAAATCATCACTGAGTAATTTAGACTTGGATTCTTCTTATTGTTTGTTGTTCTCAAGAGGTTCTATGTTGGAGGTTGGAATCAATGTGTTGAGAGGCATTTTTGTTCCTTTTTCAAGTTGTAAGCAACTTTTAGGCTCGGGGTCAATGTCAATTTGATAAAATTTGTTATTATAGACATATTTTATTTGTTGATGAAGGGTCGAGGGTGGCGCATGCATCTCATGAACCCATCGTCTTCCTAAAAGGATATTATAGGAAATTTCATAGGTCATGACATGAATAGGATTTTGCAACGTAACCATTCTGATGGTAATAGGTAAAGTGATTACACCAAGAAGCTGCTTTGTAACATTGTAAAATCATCTAATAGAAAGGGAATCAGATTTGTTTTAAGATTTATCCACATGTAATCTATCAAGAAGCTTTGCACTGCACACATTAAGGGAAAATCCATTTTCAACAAGGGTTCATTTGATACCTATCCAATCATATTGGGCTATGATCATAAATGATTCATTTTTATTACTTAATTCTAATGGAGTGAGCTCATGTTAATAGAAGGTAATGTCTACATTGACTATATTCATTCCTTGTATTAGAGCTACGATATCATTTGCATTTGTACTAGGAGGGACCACTATCTATTGCAATATTGTTTGGGGCATAGATTGATAGTTTGGTGAGTTCTGAAGAAGATCCCAAAAGGATATCTTGGTGGGAGTATTCTTAAGTTGCTCAATGAGATCATACTCCCTAAGGTTTTAATTTAAGTGAGGGGCAGCAGGTAATATGAGATTGGGTAAAGGTAAAGATGTTGAGGTGACTTGTTGAGGTCGTGGGTTATTTCTAATGTTATATGTGTGAGCGACGAGATCATGCTTAGGTGGGTAAAGGGTAAATTTAGGTTTAGATGAAGTTTTAGGTTTATGGTAAGGTGGGTAGAGAACAAGCTGAGGTTGAATTACATTGACATATTTTGTTTGATTTTTCTCATAAAAAACCCTAGTGGATGAGTTAGGTGAGATGAAGTCTTGAAGAGCTTCATCTAACATGTCCAACTCATCATAGCTAAAAGGTTTGGGGGATGGGTTATTGGTGGTTGGTTTGGATTTTTCATCACAAACCTTAGTGGATGAACTTAGTGAGAGGAAGCCTTGTAGAGCTTCATCTAACTTATCCAAGTCATCACTACTAAATTATATAGATGCTATGGTTTTCCTAAAGTGAAGAAGTGTATGGATTGTTTCATGTGGTGTTTCTAGTTTTTTTTTTTCATGTTCTGATGAATACGACCTAAATAAACTAGCAACTAATGTTGAAAATGAAACTTCCAAAGATCTAATGCTATCCATAAATTCCATGAAAGAAAAATATTCTTATGCTAATAATTACCATATAATAGAAAATAATTGAACTAAAACAGAAAAGCAATTGAAACAAATAGAAATTTCATAAACTGGAAACTATATACAAAAATTTCTGATGCAAAATCAGCACTAGGACTAAGTCGCCCAAGGTGGTGAATTAGTCCCAATAGGGGTATTTTTGAAGTTTTTCTAATTTTCCAGATGGATACTAATGTGTTTTGTACTATAGAATGTAGATTTAAAGTGCAAATTCAGAATTTATCTACTCTTCAAGGAAATGAGGTACAAAAATGGATGTTTCACTAATGCAAAGTATGAAACCCTAGGATGTAAATTTAAACCATGCAACATGCAATACAATGTTACTAGAAGCTATCCCTAGGATGTAAATGCATGCTGAAATAGAACCATGATGTTTCTAAATTCAAGTTCACCAAAATGAATTGTAGATTTTGAGGGAAAAGGAGATTCACTAGCACTTCTAGGGTTTTCACCTAAAAGGAGAGAACTCTTTCACACCTCAAAGATCTATGGGGTTCATTCAAGATTAAGGTTAAATGTGTGATGTGTGATATGGAATGTGTCTAAGTAGAATGCCCTAAATGCAATAAACTAGAAATATAAATGAACCATTAATGCAAAACTAACAAAATACAAGTTGTTTGAAAATACATAATGATATGCAAAAGGATAGAATAAAGACCATACAAGAAAAGATAAGAAGGCAGATAAGACTAGTACACCAAGAAATGGATAAGGGTTGAAGTAAGGATTGCAGAAGCCTTTAAAACTTTGGAAATTTTGATTTTTTAGGTCAATTGGAACACTTACGCCAAGCAAGGAAACTTAGTTGTAGTTCTGGGAAACTGCTCTAGGGCCCATATCAGCCAACTAGTTGTCCAAATCTGCAAAAATCCCTGATAGAAACATGCAGTGGAACTAATTCACCACTGTTGGCGACTTAGTCCATTCTAGCGTTTTTGAAAATCTGAAAGTGGAAACGGGAGCCTATAGTCTACAATCTATTCTCCGCGTAAAATTTGGGTCCAAATATTTGAAATCACCTACAAAATATAATATTTTTTGGTTTCTAATGTGGGATTTGCCTTGGTCAAACCCCTAGTTGGTATTTAAACTTTGAAAGAGATAAGAAATCTACATAAAACCCTAGCCCTAAGTGTGTCTAAGATTAGGAAATCTTAAGTATGAAGCAACCCTATTCTAATGTGCAAGAATAAAATGCATAAGTGAAACTAGAAAAATGCAGGACTCGTTCTACAAGAACCTAACTCATATTAGAAATGAATCTTAATGAATTGCAAAACTTCCTTAGGCTAAAGATAGAGAGAAAATGGAAGATGGAGCCACTTTGAAAACAAGTCTTTACGATGATTTGATGGCTATTTGCATCTCCTAAACCTAGATCTCTCCATGATTCTTCATAGGCATCCATAATCAACCCTTTCCAATGTGATATCTTGAACAAGAAGTGAGCTTGAAGACCTGCAAAAACTCTAGCTATTAGTAGAAGATATTAATTTATGTGACTCAATATTGGTGTTTGTTGTTTTTTGAAACTAAACAACTATTGGGATGTCTCCATTATGTTATTTATTTTTTATTTGAATCCATATATCCAAGTGGATATCTCAGTTTCATCTAGACACATTTGTTTCTCTTGTGTGAGCAGTTGATTGGTTTCTTTTGAAGAATTAAACCCCTTTAAGTTGATTACAATAACCTAGAAGTAACATTGGGATCAATAAGAAGAAATTTGTAGTTGATAAAGTTGTCATACTGTATCCATAATGGTCTTTTACTGTTATTCAAATTAATATATCAAGGATATACTTAATTTTTCAAAACACATTTTTTGTTCTTGTGTGATTTATTTGACTGGCTCCTTCAAGGAAGGATTAAATTCTTTTAAGTAATCACAATAATTTGGAAAGATATCATTGGGATTCATAAGAAGAGCCTAGTAGTTACCTATTTACACATTTATACAAGTTATAAACATTCACAAATCCCAAACAACTAGAATTGTAGCTGATATTAGTCATCCATCATAACACTTCATTGACTTTGTACACCCAACAGGGCACTAGTCTTACCCACCTCTTTACTCAATTCACACATCCCACTTTAGGAACTTTAGGAAGCACTTCATTTTCAAAAAAATTCATCATTTAACCAAACACATTTATTTACCTTCATATTTCTTATACAATTTATACCAAATAAACCTTTACATCTATTTCACTTCCCATTGCCATTGTGAATAGATTTCCTTAGTTAATGATAACATAACTTTCAAATCTGCTTCCACATTAGGGTACACTAGCCTAGGTTTAGTAGAGCCTAAAGAGTAGAAGGTTTAATTACATTAATTGGCCTTGTACATTAGCCAAAAATGTGTCAAGAGCCTGGCAACCTCTTGTGGTTTAAACCTATGTTTTTGAGACCTAACAAGTTGTTCTACCACTTTCTCTTTAACTTTGTAAAATTGTTTGATTCTAGGAGGGACAATAGGATTTTTTGTGTTATCTCACAGTCTCTTCTATGAAATTTTAGGAGGTTTTTCTATAGGTTGTTCTTGTATGTTTGAAAGAGATTGTACTTCGATCATTGCTTCGTAAAGGACAAGTGTTTCATTTATAGGTTGAGGCATGTTTCGAAGGGATAACTCTATTATTTTATTTTCCTTTGATTTTTGATATGATTTAAAAAAATAAATCCTTATGAGGTTTGATAGGTTCCATAGGCTCAAGCGAAAACAAATCTAATGAAAAATTTCCTCAGGTCGACGAAGGATTAAATCCACTATGTTGCACAGTAAAGATATCATTGCCAAATGGAAACTTTAGACATTTATGCACAAGCGAAGGGACAAAATTCATGGAGAGAAGCCATGGATATCCTAGATTTGCACGAAATTGGTCTGATTGCAGGATGATGGTGAATGAAATAGTTAATTTTTTATGTCCAACCTTTAAAGGGAGATGTATCGATCCCATTATAGGACAAGAAAAACTATTATGCGTCTTGATCCATGCTTTCAATTTGTCATATGTATCTTGATATTTTTCATGCACATATAAGAATTCTTCAATGATCACATTCTCTCCATAGATGGGATCAATCAATATCCCATCAGTGGGCTTGTCATTGATTTGGCTAGCTATGTAAAGATGACCATCAGGTGCATGTTTAAGTATGTCACTTTGTGAGAAATCAATGTCAAGAGGATTTTTAGTTGAGCCCTTATGAGGTCTAGTTTCAATGAATTCTACCACAATATTCGTAGGACATTGTTCAAAAGTATCCATATTTCATCATCTATGTCAGCAGTCATCACATCATTGTTAGTTTCACTAGCTTCAATAAGGTTTATTGTGGCATGCATATTATGGTTGTTTTATTTATTTAAATACTCATGAAAGAAGCAACTAATTCTATAGAAAATTTATGTTTCATTTTGATTTTTAAGCACTTCCCTTAGATTTTGTATAATAGGAACCAAGCTAATGTCCATGCTTTCACTAAGGATACAATCTTGTAATTTTTGTAGCTATTCATCTAGTTTGTCTATAACATAATGTACATTGATTCTAGGAGGTGAAGTCATGGGAAATGAAGTATGCAAACTATGAGCCATGGAGGGTTATTTATTAACACTATCAGAAAGAGACCTAGAAAACCCAAGATCCACGATGAGTGAGATATTGGGGGATGACATGAGCCTCAAACTATATCTTACAATAGTATTACTAATAGGAAACCAAGTTGTAAAACTCATACAAACATAGTGTGCAAACCCAAAATGGAAAGGGGCAATGCAATGACCTAGAATGAAATGAAATTTTATGCTTCTAAGTAGCACAATTTATTGATTACACAATGCAATAAACTAAAATGAAATGTTGTAGATGCAAATTTTGATTCTTAACAATGTACTAAAATAAAGCAATTTAAGCTATATGTACTGAATTTGATAAGACAATAAATCATAAGGCTGAAACATAAAAGTAACAGTAGAAAACAGAAGCCTAAAACTCATATTTTAATCTCTAGAAATGTAAACCAGTAGCTAACAAGGACTCATTCACCAGTAAGGGTGAATGGGTCCTAGTTATGGTACTTTTGAGATGTTTCTATTGATTTCAAAGTGATTTTTAATGTCTTTTCAGATGCCAGAAGGTTCATCTTTGACTTGATCAAGGACTCATTATCTAGTAAAGGTGAATGGGTCCTGGATCAAGGTTTTGAAACTTATTTTGAATCATTTGGAAGGTTTCAATAATTTCTTTCAATTCCAAGTGTGAGGCAGTAAGTTTCAGTTTCAGATTTTCCAGAAAAGCAATGTGAAAATGCAATGAAATAATGTATGCAAAGACCTAGGTTGAAGTACAATTTTGTTTTGATTTTCAAATGCAATTTTATGAGATCTAAATGATATGCACAATGACTAATTTTTTTTTGTATTTTTCATATTTAGAGAGATGCAAAACAATGCAAATCTAAACCCTATATAAGATGCAAGATTTCAATGCAAAACAAGAAACCCTAAATATGATCCAATTCAATTCAAATATAAATGCAGATGAATGCAATATCTAACCTAGGATTATCAACTCTTGAAAACATGTAATAAATTGTGTAGCTTCAATCCTTTTTTCTTGCACTATGAAGGTCAACATTGCAACTTGATAACTCTAACAATTTTTCTCTAAAATTCTTCTCCATTTGATCTTCAATCTGTAGATCTACAAACACACACTCAAGGGAGGAATTTTTTTTTCTTGTTAGTGAATAGGGGTTTTCCTAAGTCAAACCCCTAGTAGGTAATTAAACCAAATGATTAAATAATGAAATTGAAGCATGAAACGTGAAATATGTAATTAATGATACCTAGGATGTTTTCTTGGAGTATAAATAATCAATCTAACATGTAGTGGCCATGAAGAATGTAGACCTTGTTTTTGAAATATGATGTGAAATAATGCTTTGCAAGTATATCCACAATGCCACATAAACTAAACCCTCGACATGATGAAATGATCTTTAATTACTGCAATGAACTCTTGATAATGTGCCTTGAAATTTGTTTTAAAGGCTCTTGAAATGCTCCAATTCTATTGTGAATTTACTCTTATGATAAATTGAACTTGCTAAGAGAAACAATGTGAATTGACCCCTTTATTTATACTAAATCAAGAGATTAACCCAAAAATTCAAATAATTCAAGCCGACACCAGATCTAGAAATGAATTTTATTAAAATCCTACCAAAATTAAATTCCGTAAGGGGGTCCTTATTAAGCAAGGACCCATTCACCACCTAGGGAGAATGGGTCCTAATACAAGTTTCTAAGACCATGCCTTTGAGAGGTGAAATAACATTAAAAATCCATGTCAGATATGCAAAGAAAGGGGGTTCCTATAGAGGGAGGACCCATTCACCACCTAGGGTGAATGGGTCCTAGCACCAATTTCTAGGACCTCAAATTTTCCCAATTAAATGTTTTACAATTTTAATTATGGGTTTCGGGGTGGATCCTCAAAAGATGTCACAAATAAGGCTTAAATTTGAATTAAAGGGGCTAATTAACTCTAATTAACCATAATTAATTGAGGAGACCCTGTATAAATGTGAAAATGTGTTACTCTTTACAAAACCATAAATAGGGTACAAGTTAAGTACATTTTATTAAAAGGGGGCCCAAGATCAATTTGAATGTGCACAATAGATTACAACATTTAAGCTAGGAAAAATTAGGTTAATTCAATGGTAATTTTTTCCAAATCAACTATGGAAAAGGGATAATTTTTCTGTTACTACATCAACAAGAGCTAAAAAGTGATATTTTTTAACTAGATAACATGCATTACTTATAGCTTCTACCCAAATCATCTATCAAGCTTGGCACCACTCAACATGCTCCTTGATATTTCCATCAAGGTCTAATTCAATCTTTTTGCTACCCAATTTTGTTGGGGAGTATAAGGAGTAGTATTTTTCCAAATAATACATGTATGCTTATAGAACTCATCAAATTCTATAGAATAATATTCACCCCCATTGTGAGATCTCAACACCCTTATCTTATAATCCTTTTTCTTCTCAACTAAGGCTTTAAATTCCTTAAACTTAGTGAGAATCTATGGTGCCACAACATACATGCATTTCATTTTCTCACTACATTGGAAGAGTTAAAAAAGTGGAGTCATTAAGTCTAAACAAAGTCTCAATCCAAGATCCTTAGTAATCACCAAAATCCCTCTTACAAACCTACAACTAGACTTGTCAAATGTCACATGCATTCCATAATCATTCAACTTGGATACTGAAAGTAAATTTTTGACAAGTGCTGGAATATGTAAAACATCATCAAGGGTTTTAACCCTCTCATCACTTAAACACAACTTTACCTTTCCCTTACCAATAATCTCTTTTATTTTTTTATCACCAAGGAAAAATTCTCTCCATCATAAACTGAATATTAAGTAAACCACTCATTGTGAGGATTCATATGGTAGGAGTGACCTGAATCAATAAGCCAAGCGTCATCACTAATAGTATTAGCAAAAATAAATAAAGCATCAAAATCAACATCTTCTGAGGAAGTTTTTGTTGAAGTATCTAATTTTTTTTTATTGTTTCTTCACTCCTTCACATATCCCCTCTTAGCACAGTTCCAACCCTTTTCTCTACTCTTCTCGAGGGTTTTAGAATGTCCATTAAACTTGTCTCTATGTTTGTCCCCTTTACGACCTCCTTTCTCTTTGGACCTTCCTTGAACATGTAAGGAAACTTTGGAGCCTACATTCATGGACTTTCTTCCCATCTCTTATGAAATAATAATTGCAATAAGACTATACACATTCAATTTTATACCAGCACCACTTATGGAAACAATTAGGTTTTCCCAGGATTCAAGTAAAGAACAAAGCATCAAAATACTTTTATCTTCTTCTTTTATCTTAAAATTTAAAAATGCAAGCTGAATTATGATCATATTAAAATAATTTTAATGTTCTACAATAGAATCACCATCCTTCCTTTTTAAAGAATACAAACATGTTTTTAGATACAAATTATTAGTTAAACTTTTGGTTTGATAAATATCACCTATCCTCTTCCACAAATTGTCTGTGGTAGATTCTTCTGAAATATTCAAGAGGACAAAATATACAAGACACAATTGAATGGTTTCTCATGCCTTCTTTTCCATTTTCTTCCAATATTCATCAGACATTGATTCTAGTTTCTTTTCATTTGAAATTGTCGACCACTAATCTCTCTCTCTTCAAGGAGATCCTCCATCTTCAACTTCCACATCTTGTAGCGAGTTCCATTGTACTTCTCAATATCTAGATGAGAGGTAGAAGCCATGGTTTTCAAACTTCATCACAAATATGCAAAACCCACAATGCACAAGCTCCCACTACAACCAAAAAACCTTTAGCACTCAAAATAAAGGTGTCCCTCTCTTAACAGAACCGTTAGTTCTAATACCAAATGCTAGAAATCAAGGTGAAACTTGCAACAATATGAACTTAATAAAGCGGTTACAAATCTAAAATATGTGTGTTCAAGATTACCATAAATAGATTATATGATTAATAATTCAACAATAAAAGAAAAATCAACAATACCACAAGTTGCCAAACATAAGTGACATAAGATATATGTAGAGAAACCATTGAAAAAAAACTCCATACTCAAAGAGATCCAAAGTTTGAAACAATCTTCAAATGAGATTCAACAATACAACACTTATCTTTGTATTTTGGTAGAGCTTTGTTACTCTGATAACTGCAAAAAAACTCTACAAACGACCATATCAATGCTCTAATAAATAGAAGTTTGTAGGATAGAATACCACAAATGGTATCCCAAAACAAAAATAAAAGCCACCTAGAAAAACCCATGTACCCCTTAACGTACAACCCATAAGCATGGCAAGAATTATTAAATAATAACTTGGCCTTCACATGGGCACCTAACCCATATCCAATCAGAATTGGTCAACCCCGAGTGCTCCATAAATCTTTGACAACTTTGATGGCTTCATGCAAGAGCATGCACTAACAGGAAAACTTGGATTCCCAACCATTCAAGAGAATGGAAAACATGCAAATAACATGCAAGGACATGCACACCAAAGTTATTCCCACTCACAAAGTTATATTCTCAAGAGAAATATCATTTCAAAATGCTCTTTAATGGTCACCATAATGGGTCCACCTCTTTAAATGCAATTACATTTTTTCATAAGAAAAAAATAATAAATATTTTATCCCTCATGTCCTCTAGAACACTTTCCAAAGAATGTGGAGACACACAATTATCAACTTAATATAGCATTTAAAATGTCATAACAAGCTACTATGCATTCACCAAGAGGAGAAGCAAGCTCCTACAAAACTAATGGATGTTGACACATGTCCGAGAATTTTCAACAGTATTGGTTGGAAATATTATGAAGGTTTTGTATTTTATTCAATTCATTCATCGAATATCTATCATACATTCAATCCTATGAAACCTAAGATCTATGGTCCAAATTCAAACTCTCTAAATGACTAGTTCTTGGTTCAAAATTTAAATTTGTGCTAGCTAACATGGTAGTGATATGAATATTTTTTTTAGGTTGATTTCCTTACTAATAGTTCTAAGAATTGATCTATCTCGACATATGGATGTCCTCTATTATTTCAGTTTGATAATTAATATTGTGGTTTCAAATTTTTGTAGTGACATGTATGATATTATTGATGTGTTAAGTAGGATAGAACTATAATTGTACATTGATGTATGCTTTTTCTAAGCCTTTCATGTCTTATCTTTTGAAGAAAAATAATTTTATGTCAAGTAGAAAAGATCGTGTACATAAATTAGTCTAATTGATAAAGCATAATTATGCCTGTACCTATTCTAAGATATTCTTTATAGGGGATTATTTGTAAGTTCTATTGTAAACAATTAAGTGCATTCTAAGGTCGATTCCTCAATTTTTTCAATTGGGGCTTAGTTTGGGGAATTTTTATCTCCTTTAGGTTGGTGCCTATAAATTGTGTTGGGGATTGGTTTCTCCACAAGGTTGGTTCTTGTAATTTTTTTTGGGGATTGGTGTCTCTAGTGGGTTGGTTCCTACAAAACATTGTAATACCTCTTTATTCTTTTGACGTTAAATTTGGGTAGTAGATCGAAACAATTTTCCTCGTCATGGTTTTTCCCACTAGGTTGTCGATATAAATCCGGTATTACCTTATCCATTACTTACATTATTTAATCTAATGTTCGTAATGGTGTTTTAACGATCATTGGTACATTGATTAAATTTAAAATTTAATGATATATTGATTCAACCCCTATCTCAATATATTTGTGTTCAATACTATTGTGGTCCCATTTGAGAATTTTATGATGCTAATCTTATATCTGATATATTGGGTTGAATTATGTAAGATATAGATAATATCTACATGTTTCACGCAATGAACTCTATATTGTTTGCCTTACACTATGATCTACTAAATTGGTGATATCTTCTTAAAAATTGATCCAAATATTCTAAGATCTTAATATGTTGTCTATGAGTTCATATGGATATCTTATTCTCTATCGCAAACTAATTTGATAAAATATGGTGAATTATGGTAAGATTCTTGTGGATGCTCCTACATTAATGATCAAATGCAACTAATTCATAATATGAAAGGTCCATACTTTGGTTAGTGTTATATATTTTCTCATTAAGACAAAGAGAATTGAGAAGTCTACTTTTCATAGAGATTTAATGGGTCTTGTCTCTTTTATATCTTTATTTACTTTTCACATTCTTATTATATCTTGCAATGCAAGTTTCAAGTTGTATAATGTTAGGCCTACATGTGCCATGGACCTTTATAGTCATAAGTCTTGTAGTTTTAGTTTTAATTATGTAGATGATGAATAATGTGTAGTTTCAAAACACCATGGAATAGGGAAAAGTTGGATATCCAAGTGATGGAGGGAATTATTTATTATTTATTTATTCTTTACATTATATTATTAAAAAATCCATTTATTCAATTAATATTTTGACTTGAAAGAAGATCATACATATTTAGCTCTATGAAAGATTAATAAATATCTTCATGAAGTGTATAAAATTGGGATCTTTATCAATTTTTAGATATTAGGATAGAATCTAACTTATATGATGCACATAAAACATGTAAAATGTTTAAGTGAAATTAGATACTTTTCTTAGATGTATGACCATAACCATGAACATAAGAGAATTGGTTTTTATCATGGCTCAAGTGTATTTTGGATCAGATCACTTGATGGTTTCTTTTTTTATTATTATTATAGGTATAGTATAGTTGATTGTATGGTTATTTGCAAGTACTATCATGGTACCAAAATACTACCATAGGGATAAGTGGTTTGTTTCATTGTAGTTCATTATCTAAAATAATACAAGCTTGTGTCTCTTTGAGGTGACATTTTATCATGAGAGGAATTTTCCTTGTATATACATTGTTCATGGCTTATATTTTATGATTTGACTTCTTTGTTATATTTTGTGCCCATTGTTTCATTGATTAAATTTTATTGTGTCAATCATATCTAATTAGATTAAATTTCTATTATTTATTATTTTCACTGTTATTTTTTTTATGTGATTTGAACAAGTCTTAGCCAAATAAAATGAAGTAAAAGATGGATCCATTGAGAATCAACAATAACTGTTATAGGTTGTTCCCTTCTAAAGATAAGTGACTTAGGTTGAAAATAGGAAACTTGTCAATATCAACGAATAATGAAAGAGCATAAAAAGTAACTAATCTCAATAGAGCATATCGACGTAAGATGCCAAAAAAATGAGGTCATATCAGCATATGGACGAATAAAGCCAAGCCAGACATTAGAGAGCGCTATACTTTAAAGAGCGCAAAATGAATTAAGGAAGAATACAATAGTGAAAACCGATTTACAACACAAAATTACAGATACCCTTGGAGTAATTCTACGGCCCAAATAAGTTTCAAATCTCATTCTTGGGTTGTCTTTTGCCATAGAAAATTCAACGTTGATTTGATTGATGGCAGTTAGCAACGACATTTTCCACGACTTACGATGCTTCCTGTGGCTGCAGATTTTTCTTCGGATCTGTATTCAAGGAGAAAGCTTTCCAAAGAACGGACTTGCTCGTCTTTCCCTGGAAGTCAAGAGTCTTTTGTAAATTAAAATTAACCTAAAATTGAAATTGATGTAACTTACGACCTGCAGATCTTTTTGAGTCGTAGCTTACAAGGCAATTGTTATTATTTATTATTTGAACCTTCACCCAAGTCAAGAGTCTTCTGGGAATACACGAAATCAATGCTGTCGTGTCGATGAAGAGGAGGTGTAGATCTTTCTAACAGTACCTAGCTAAAATTTGGGCAGTAAAATACGATGCATTGTAAAACTCGACGGCCAACTCGCCTGAGGAGTGGAGAATGAATCTTGTCTATTCATTCCATTGTTTCTTACGGGTTTTCCCTTGTTTACTATAACGAGGGAATAAACCACGTCCCATATAAAACATAGAAATCAAATTTGCATGAATTGGTAAAAAATTAAATAGAAAAAAAAAAGCTATATGGTTTTGGTGAAACATAAAGATGCTAATCAAACAGATCAAAGATGTAAGTCTTCAAATATTAATAGGTCATTAATTAATCTAGAGTGCATTTAATGAATCACACATGTAATCTTTCGTTATCTTTTACTTTTCTCTTTTTTTAATTTTAATTTGATGATACTAATTTTCAAATCAATCTTTTATAAAATGATTCAATCCATTCAAATATTTTGTTATATCATTGTCATTAGCAATGTGAATATGTACATTATATTGATCTTGTCCATTGCTCTTCAATCTATTAGATATCCTTCGATTATTATCCTTTCTAGATTCTATCTGTAATGGCAGAAATTGTACCCCCCTTGGAGATGGTACAATTTCACATAATTTGGGAATATTCATGATAAATTGGACTTGATATCACCTTGATCTAGTGTTGTGATGCATTTTACATATCCGCATTAGGTTTTGGGCCCTCTTAAAGCTAAATAAACCTAACTTTTCTTTAATTTAGTGTTCTAAAGTGTGTTTACATACACCTTCACATTCAATTTAGGAGGCTTGTAAACTAAATGAACCTAATCTAGTGTTGTAATGTTTTTTACACATTCACATGAAATTTTGGGCCCTTTTAAGCTAAATACACCTATTTTTTCCTTAATTTAATGTTGTAAATTTTATTTATTTACATTTTCACATTGAATTTTGGTCCCTATTGCATTTACGACCTTAATATCGTCATTAATAGGCCCCCATGACCTTATATTATGCATCCCAAAGCATATTTTAACCAAAATCCCAACATAGACCTCATATAAACTTAACTTACACACTCCCAAACACTTTAGCAATCAAAATAGGCCTTGTGGGACCCATATGCCTCCTTGGGTGAATGAGTCTCATCCAGGTAGGACCCATATACCATATATGGTGTAGGAGTCCCATTTGGCCTATTTTTAATTATTTAAGCAGCAAAACAGGGTTTTAAATTCAGTTTTCTTCTATGTTGGCCTTTAGGATCTAATAAATGGTAATTTAGATGGATTTCCTATATAAATGATCTTTCAAACCATTATTTCATAAGGCCTACATGTTATCAAGTCAAGCATTCAAGACTTAAGCATTCCAAGACTTTACACAATCATCAAGAGAGGATTCAAGATCATTTCTAAGGCTTTCAAGGCAAAAATTCTTCATCATTTGCTGTAGAAATTCAAGATTCGTCATCATGTCAAGGATGTTAAGCAGATCAAGAATGTTATTGAGCTAGTGTTGTGATGTTGCATTCAAGATCCAAAGTCAAGCATTGTTCTACACTTTATCTCAAGATCTAGATCTACATCCTTCATGGCCATTTCATGCTATATTATAGATCTATAAGACATCATTCAAGATATCATTGTTCATGTTTCGTGTCCTTGTTTCATTCTTTCATCATTTGATTTAATTACCTAAATGAAGTTTGACCAAGGAAAACCCATGTCCTCTAACAAACAATAAATATTTCTTCTCTTTGATGTGTAATTACATATCTAGGTGTCTTGGAACTTGAAGGATCATTGAAGATTAGGTTACAAGCCTAGAGAAATTCATTGGAGTTATCCCCTTATTTGCAAGGTTGTAATCTTCAAAAGTCACCTACAACCCTAAAATCAGAGTTTTGGATCTGAAAACAAGGAGGAATGGAAAGGACAGACATTGAAGACCATATTCAAACTTTGAAGCTCCAGAAAACTCTAATTGGAATCATACGCTAATCTTGGCATATGAGTCATAGTATAGGTCAATTTTGATATTTTTGCAATTTCCAATTTACCATTTTTTCAAAAACATGTTCTTGTACAGAAACCCAGATTTGGGACTGATATGCCCAAAATGGTGTATGAGTCCTAGTAGCTCAAAATTTTAGGTCATTCAACATTTTAGGCCTCCATTCAAGCTCTCTCAGGTTTCTAGGTTATCCACTATACTTTTCCAGTTTGTTGTTCCAATTTATTCGCATCTATAGTTCATTTAGTGAGTTTTTATGCATCATTGAGTTCAATCATTAGATCTTGCATTTCATACATTTTTCCAAGCCCTAGCTTGATGGTGAACCTCTCATTAGTTTGCAATGATACCCTAGGAAAAATCTATTGGAAGATATCTTTCTCCTATTATAATCATTTCATTGAGATCGCTATGGCATCCTTGAATGTGGAGTATAGAAAGCTTGTTGCCCTAGGTCTTAAAACCCTTGCGGTGAAAAAATTCTATCTTATATTTTGGTGAACCTGACCTTCAAGAACCTTCTTTTTTTATTTGGAGTGCACCATCATCCTAGATCTAGCTTGCATTAACTTTGCATTAGGGTTTGCATTAGTTAATTGGAATTCTAGGGTTTCTAATTATGTACTAGTAAAAGTACATGTAGCTTGCATTTTTGCATCTCAAATCATTAAAAAAATATCTAAAAATTGCATTTACATCTAGTCAAAAAACCACCCAAACCAAAAATCATAAAAATAACTTCAAATTTATTAAAAATTATGCAAAAAATCTTCACTAGGACTCATACGCCCCTCTAGGAGAATTAGACCCAGTGCACATCTGAAACTGCCTTTTACAACATTAAAAACCTTGTTTCTACACTTGTGTTTGTTGCAATTGGTTTTTTTTTTAGTCGGTCGAAATTCGCTTAGTCGAAAACCTTCTGATCGAAAATAGCTCGCTCAAAACCATTTATTTGGCCAAAAGTATGACACAATATTATGCTTTTGCCCATGAATTTCACTAAATCTATCTTAAATTTTTCCATTTCATGCATTTCTCAATTCAAATTTTTCATTTACAATATTTCACTTTTAGATTATTGCATAGTGAAATTAGCAAATTACCTTTTTTCAAATCTAAAAATTGCATTTAGAAATTTCACTTTAGGTCACTGAATAGCACTTTATTTTCATTTTTTATGATAGCATGTTTTCTTTTAAGAGATGTGGATTTGACGTGGTTAAACATGGATTGCATAAGTAAAACATCTCCTCTTATGAGTTCAATTTAGAGTACAATAATGACGTCATTAGGAAACATGTTTGTCATCCTTCTACTATCTTTCATAGTTATGATAACATCTTACTGCAAGAGCAACAAATAATTGACATAATCCTTAGTATTACATTTCCTATCTCAAACCCTATTATCTCTCCCATTGGCAAGGATGATATGATACAAGAAGATACAAGCATAGACAGTCATGAAAACCATAATTTTCCTTGTCTTGATGAATCTCCTACTAGAGATGAATGTATCTTGGTGAAAAAAGACAATCATTATGGATCATGAGATTATTGATTATCTCTCTCCTCCTCCCCCTTGGGAAGATAGTATTACACAAGAAGATGAGATCAATGCCACCAATTTACTTATCGCAAACCCATCTCTCAAAACCTCCCCTAAAATTGTAAAAATTCTCTAGTAAAAGAGGATACAATCATGAACGATCATGAACATCACATTCGTTGGGATGATATGTGGATTGAAAGTGATAAAATTGTCTCTCTCCTTCCTAATGTCCATAAAATTTGGAAAGACCTAGGTATTTGAACAAAATTATCCAATCATTCGTAAGAATGAAAATAATAGTAGTACTTCCCTTGATGCCTCCCCTATTAGTGATGAAGTTAATTTAAAAAATATAACAATGGAGAGTGATGAACCCTTTGTTTTCCTCTCTCCTAAAATATCTCCTACTAGGGTAGAAGTTATGGCACAAGATAATGAGACCCTAGAAAACAAGAATGAAGTCCTGGTAAACCAGGATGATCACATTTATCCTTCTCCTGATATCTCTCCTAGTTGTGAATAAGATATTTTAGTGTTAGAACATCAAAGCTATGAGAGTCACAAGAATCCTATTTTCCTCTCTCCCCCTAGCGAAAACATTATGGAACAAGATAATTCCATTTATCATTCCCCTACTTGCAATGAAGTCATTTTAGAAGAACCAACCTCTGAATGTCATGAAAATATAGTTTGTAGTTCTCCTAAAAACTCTCCTCCTAGGGAGGGTATCATGGTGCAAGAAAATGATAATATTGACAATAGTGATATAGTTTCCTTAGATGAATATAATGATGTAACATTAGACTCTCCTTTAGTAAGGGAAGTTAATATTATTCAACCTCAACTCATCCTTTACCCACTTTCACACAAACCTTAAACTCCAAACAATCCTCAACTTATCCTTTACCCACCTAAGAATAATGTTTTGTAGTAGCCGAGTCATAATATTGTTGCTCATACATATAACACTAGAAACAATCAGCAACCAACACAAACATCTTCAACATCCTTCCCATTGCCGAAACCTATCTTACTAGTCCCCCCTCATTTTCCTCCACAAAGTGGAAAGGAGTATGATCTTGTTGAAAAACTAAAGAATACTCATGTTAAGATGTCATTATGGGACCTTATTCAAGCCCCCCCTCATTATCACAACATGATTCATCGTTATTTAAAACAAGTTCCTACCCCTCCTAATGCGCACTCAAACGATGTGGCAGCCCAAATTCAAGCCATAACTTCGAACAATGTAGACACTACTTTTCACCAACATGAGCTACTCCCTTTGGAAATGAGAAATAAAAATAATGCCTTCATGATAATAACTAGATTTTATAGGAATGGAATAAAGCGAATCCTTGTTGATAATGGCTCAATTTTGAATGTGTGTAGTGTGAAATTTTTTTATAGACTTAGTGTAGATAAATCAAGAATTTTACAACATAGGAAGGCAACCCCTTGGTGTGATTACTTTTCCAATTATAGTTGGAAAGGCTACCTTACAAACTCCTATTCATGTTATGCCTCATGATCTTTCATAGAATCTTCTTTTAGGAAGACCTTGGATCCATGAGATGCATGTGATGTCTTCAACTCTTCATCGTATCATGGAATACATCTATAATAATAAAGTATACCAAGTTGAAATAGACCCTGAGCTTAAAGGTTGATTACAAGTTGAAAAAGGAAGGAAAAATCCTCTCAATACACTAATTCCAAATTCAAACATATAACCTATAAATGAAGAGAAACAAGAGATGGAAAATATGTCAAAACTATTAGAAGATGACTGGGGTTCCTTAGATTTTACATCATTCTAGGGCGAGTATGAGATGATAATCAAATACTTTGAAAAGGGAAAAGAAAAAGTGGTAATGTCAACACAAAATTCGAAAGCATCCACCTCAACCACTTTAAAAAAAAAAAAAACAAATTACACAACAAACTTTGATGAACTTAATTATGAGCAACCACCTAATCCAAAAGAAATGAAAATGCTTTAAGGAAAGGGTTACAAAATTATGAAACAACTTGGATATAGTTCAAAAGGATGTGGTGCTAGAGAACAAGGAATTTGTGCCCCTATAGAGCCTCACACGCAACAAATGACTAGTGGTCTAAGTTATTTCCCCTTGAAACAAACCAACAAGCCTTCACTTAATATCAACACCATTACAAAAGTTTCATCTATGCCAACTTTAACATTAGTGCATCTTCAAATGATAGACACTAGTGATCTTTATTGTTACCCTTGGAAAGAAATGAAAGAAACAAAGAAATCCTTGCCTAACATCAATTTCATCATGAAAAATACTAATGAATCAAGTTGGTTAGATTTTACATCCTGCTTTCAAGGAGAGAACAAAATCTTGCAATATAAAGAGTCTTGTGTAGGTATGACACCTAGTACTAAGCAAGAGATATCTTTTCCCAAAAATAATGAAACATTCTCTACTTTTGATCAAGAGAGTATCTTGATGAGAATCCTCCAAGATCATTTGATATCTCTCCCTCCAAGAACACAAAATAAATTTTACTACAAGAGTTCACTTTGTACATATCATAGAGTTCATGGTCATTCTACTAATGAGTGTAAGGTTTCGAGTAAAAAAAATCAACATCTTAGGGACAATGGTGCTCTTCCTTGTGTTGACGCACCTACTTCCTCTAATTGAAACTTATTTTCATCTTGTTCGGCTCATCCTTGTCCTGCACTAAGTAGGGGAAAGGGGTTAGTTAGCCTTGTCCTCGTATGTCACTTGTCACTGTCTCTTTTGGTTAGTTGACCAACTTTCATTTACATATTAGAGAAAGCATGGGATGAGGGCGACATGCATTAAGTTGGCTCACATGTAACATACTTTTTATTCTATTTTTAGCATTGTATTTTTGGGGGAAACCCCTTTCCATGGCATAGCCTATTGGAAACATATGACTTGGCATAGGTCTTTCCGAATAAGCTCTCATGTGTCTCCTCCTACTTTAAAGAAATTTCTCATAGTAATGGTGTTAGAAAATGCTTTAAAGTGGGGGCATACATCAACAATCATGTTTCATTGTGTGATTTTCTTTCTTCTTGTGATGTGTCCTTTCCTTGGTGGTGTCATTGGGCTTGATTTCCTCTGAAAGTGTGATATTTCGTTGGCTTGTCTTGTCTTGGAGACATTACGCAGAATTCTCCCTAAGAAGATTCAAGATACCTTACACTAACTAAGAAAAATCCCTTGGAACATTCCTTACACTATTTCACATTTACAACATCAGTTATATGACCACCTTCCATAACACACCTTGCATGTTGGTTGTGCCATCTTGTTTGTTCATGAGTTTCAAGCATCAAAATCTTTTCATGCCTTATGAAGCTCGAAGTTCATTATAGCATGGTGCCTTATCAAATTTATCACTAGGTATAACTTGGTATGGTTTTACGGGAAGGCAAACCGAGCCATGACTTTCCCTTAGTCGCTCACATGTGTGTGAGAGTGCATATTGGTTGTTTGTGTTTGTGTCTCACCCTCTTCGATTACTCACCCCGTAGACAACCTGAAGTTCCATGGCCCTATAGTGAGTGCATTTTTTTCAAAGCTTAATCCAAAATTTCTATCTTTCTCTTTTATCAATGGGTAAGTGCACCAAGATGGTTCCCAAAAACGAGACTTAAGTGGACAACCTTTTTCTAAAATAGGGAAATACTAACCTTGGACATGAAATTGAGGATGCTTACACTCAAAATTTTGAGATGGAACAAAAAGAAGGATTCAAGTGCTCTGAGTCTACTTTCTACCCTACTAATTTATTTTTAAAATGGTTGAGATTAAGGGGTTCAAACGAGGGACGTACACAAATTGGTGTTGTTTCTGTCAAAAAAACATAACATAGAAGCTCTTGTACGACCCTTGTATGGTGAATTTTTTTTTAGTATTTTTAAAATCGCTATGGTTAGAAGTTAGCTAGGAGTATGTAGTTGATGCATGATTTTTTTGATAATTTTTTAATGAATATTTAATTTTTTACTAATTTTCAAAGTGGACACTTCTTGGAAAACAAAATTTTGGTCATACTATGCTTATAAATTTTGGAAACTAATTGAATTGTTTTATTTATTTTTAAATTGTAGAATGGAGTCTAGTTTCTAAAAATGTAATTTATTTGAAAAGTCGACAAACAGTTAATTTATAACAACAAAAATAACCAAACATTGCTTTTTTGCAGAAAAGAGACATACAAACAAAAGAAATTATGGATGAAAGGCTTAACATTGTCAGAAAGTGAAAAAAGTTACATCGTTGGATAGCTAAGAGAGAACCCAACATTACCCATGTGTTCATTTTTTTCAATATTGAACCACATGTAATCCTGACAGTAAGCACGAACCCGATTATGTGAAATATGATGGATTTTGTAAAAGCACGTCTCTAGTCATTGGGAATGCCCTCCAAGCCTTTGGGCTGGTATTCCAAGGCAAATACCAATCCTAAGGCTTGGGGGTTCCCAAAGAAAGATATAATGCAAGCACGCTATAACATGTTCGCGTTGCGCTCTTAGTTTTGACATGGTTTTTTGCTTCTGCGGGAAACATGTAAACCAAGACCTAACATGAGCACATTATAACATTCTCATGTTATTTCCTTTATGTTAAATTCCATTCTAGGGTATGTGCAAGATCATCATGGAAAAAATAGGCCCTTAAATGGCAATAAAAAGATAGAAAATTAGAGTTAGACAACTTGACGTAAAAATTTGAATAAGTTATCTATATTATTTCAAAAAAATGTAAAAAAAGAATCTCTAGCAAATTGAATTTATTTTCTAAACTACTAGACCTTTATTTGAAAAAAACAATCTATTTGGTGAAAATTTGAAATTTCAATGCAAGTATTTAAATTTCAAGGTAAAAATAAGAAGTAGGTGTATGTCTGACCACACTAACCACAATAAAATGATAATATTTTTTTATAAGCTTTTAGATATAAGTAAAGGTCTCATGTCTCAATGTGATGCATATTTTTTTATAATTTTTTTCCAAGTAAATAATTAATTATGATTTTTTATTACAACTTTTAAAAAATATAAAAGCTCGTTTGTCTAACCACCTTAACTTGGTAAAAAATTCATGAAATTCATTTTTTCTTTTTAATCCTCTAGTATGTGAAGCATAGAATGTGACACATGTTTTGGATTCAAAAAATGTGATATCATTTGAAAGTTATAGATGTTTTTAATGAGCCTATCAATGAGGACTTTCTTCGTAATTATAATAGAAAATGAATAATAATTATTTATTAAATTCAAAGTAAAGCATAATTTATATTGTTGAAAATCTGAGAATCTCCTCTATAATCCCTTTTTGTTTCATCAATTTTGGGTAAAAAAATAGTCGTCAGCCACATGGGCCATCATATGGCTTACATATCACCACTGTTTGGCCCATCATGATCTTGCACATACCCTCTATTTAATGTTATATTTAATGTATGTTGATGTATCTGTATGTTTGTATGTACATGTATTCTTTTATGTCATGTATGTATGCATGTATGCATTCTTGTATGTATGTATGTATGCCTGTATGTATCAATGCATGTATATTGTATATGTATGTAAGATTGTATCTACACATGTGTGCATGTATGCTTGTATGGATGTAGGATTGTATGTACATATGTATTATGCTTCTATGTATGTAAGTATGTATGTATTTAAGTATGTCTTTAGAGGGAGGTAGAATTTAGAGAGAGAGTTTGGAGAGAGGTAGAGGGAGAGGGGGTGGAAGTGAGAGTTTAAGAAAGAGGGAGCGGGAGAGAAGGGGTTTGAGTGAGAGGGACTTAGCTAGGTAGGGTGGGATGGATAGAGGGAGGGAGAGATAGAGAGGGGGGTGGGAGAGAGAGAATTGAGAGAGAGGGAGAGAGAGAGGGGAGAGAGAGAGATGTAGAGAAAGAGAGAGTTATGTAGGTAGGGTGCCAAAGGGAGAGAGTTGAGAGTGTAATGGGTATGAGAGGGAGAGACTTGAGAGATAGGTAGTGAGAGGGAGTGGGAGAGAGAGGGAGTGTGAGTGAGACCTGAGAGAGGGAGAGAGTGTGGGAGGGAGTGACCTAATATAGGTAGAGAAAGAGGGGGGTGGAATGAGACGGACTTATCTAGGTAGGGTGGGAGTGATAGATAGAGATGGGGGAGAGAGACAAAGAGAGAGTTACCTAGGTAGGTTGCCTGAGGGAGAGACTTGAGAGAGAGAGGGGGTGGGAGGGAGAGACATGAGAGAGAGGGAAAGAGAGGGAGTGGGAGAGAGTGGGAGGCATGTAGAGAGAGATGGATAGAGGGAGCGAGAGATAGTGGTAGGGATTGATTGAATGAGAGTTATGTAGAAAGAGCGAGAGGGTAGACAAAGATAATTAGAGATGGGAGGAGGGAGGGCGGGAGGGAGAGGTTAAATTTATAGATAGATAAAAAGTGATAGGGGTTTAGGGTATAGGGATGAGGGATTAGGCTGGAGGACCTATAGGGTTGATGGTTTCTAGGGTATTAGGGTTTAAGGTTTGAGGGTTAAGGGAATAGGGTCGATGGTAGAGCGTATTTGATTGAGGGTATAGGTTAGAAGATTTAAGGAGTTTAGGAGTTAAAGTTTACTTGGTTGAGGAGTAGAGGATTTAGGTATATGGTTGAAGTTAGAGTTGGGGGTCCAATGTAAAAGGAGTAGAGATATAGAAGTTGATGGTTTAGGGTTTAAGTTGAGGAGTTGAGATGAAGTTAGGATTGAAATTGAGGTTGAGAGTTTGATGTATAGGAGTATTAGAGGTAGAAATTAAGTTTAAGAAGTTTAGGTTTTAAAGGGTTGAGGGTTTAATTGAGGTTTAAGGTTGAGGGTTGAGGGTATAGGGTCGAGGGATTAGGGTTGACGGTCCAATGTATAGGGTAGAGGTTATGGGGTTGAGGGACTAAGGGTTGAGGGTTTAGGGATTAGGGTAGAGATTTTTCTTGGATTTAAGGGTGTAAGGGTTGAGGGATTAGGGTTTAGGGTAGAGCATATTGGGTTGAGGGTAGAGGATAAATGGTAGAGGGTAGAGGGTTTAATAGTTTATGGTTTAAGGGTTGAGGGTTGAGAGTTGAGGGTTGTGTGTTTAATGGTTGAGGGAATAAGGGTCAAGAGGGATGAGGGATTAGAGTAGAGAGTTTACAAAGTGGGTTAAAGGGTTTAAGGGTTCAGGGATTAGGATTGAGGGTAGAGGGTAGAGGATTGAGGGTAAGGGGTTTAAGGGTTATGGTTTAAGGGTTGGTTGTTTAGGGTTGAGGGATTAAGAGGTTATAGGCTAGAGAGTATAAGGGTTGATCGAATAGGGTTTAAGGGTTGAGGGATTAAGAGGGTATAGGGATTGAGGGATTAGGGTTTAAGGGTTGAGGGTTGAGGGTGTAGGGATTAAGAGGGTATAGGGGTTGAGGGATTAGGATTTAAGGGTTGAGGTTTGAGGGTTGAGGGATTACAACAGTATAGGGGTTGAGGGATTAGGGTTTAAAGATTGAGGGTTGAGGGATTATGATTTAAGCATTGAGGGTTGAGGGTTGAGGGTTGAGGGTTGAGGGTTGAGGGTTTAGGGATTCAGGGATTAGGGTTTAAGGGTTGAGGGTTGAGGGTTGAGGGTTGAGGGTTGAGGTTTGAGGGTTGAGGGTTGAGGGTTGAGGGATTAAGAGGTTATAGGTGTTGAGGGATTAGGGTGTAAGTGTTGAGGGATTAGGAGGGTATAGCGGTTGAGCGCTTGGGGTTTAAGGGTATAGGGTTGAGGGTTGAGGGATTAAGAGGCTATAGCAGTTGAGGGATTAAGAAACTATAGGGGTTGAGGGATTATGGTTTAAGGGTTTAGGGTTCAGGGTTCAAGGATTAAGAGGGTATAGGGGTTGAGGGATTAGGTTTTAAGGTTTGAGAGTTGAGGGTTGAAGTATTAAGAGGGTATAGGGTATGTGCACAATCATCATGGAAAAAACAAGCCATTAAGTGGCGATGAAAATTCAGAAAATCAGAGTTAGGCAACTTGATGTAAAAATTTGAATAAGTTATCTATACTATTTCAAAAATATGTAAGAATAGAGTCTATATAAAACTAAATGTAATTTATAAACTACTGGGTTTATTTTTTAAAAGTATATATATATGGTGAAAATTTTAAATTTCAATGGAGTAGTACATAAATTTCAAGGAAAAAATAAGAAGTAGGTGTTTGTCTGACCACACTAACCACAATAAAATGATAATATTATTTTATAATATTTTATATATAAGTAGAGGACTCATGTCTAGATGTGATGCATTATTTTTTGTAATTTTTTTCAAAGTAAATAATTAATTATGAATTTTTTATTGCAACTTTTAAAAAATATAAAAAATCGTATGTCTGACCACCTTAACTTGGTCAAAACTTCATGAAATTCAATTCTTTTTTTTTAATCCTATATTATGCAAAGCATAGAATGCGACACATGTTTCAGATTCAAAAATTGTGATATTGTTTGAAAGATATAGATGTTTTTCAATCAACCTATCAATCGGGACTTTAGTCGTAATTCAAATAGAAAATGAATAATAATTATTTATTAAATTCAAAGTAAAGCGTAATTTATGTTCGTGGAAAACTAAGAATCTCCTTTAAAAACCCTTTTCATTTAGTCAAATTTTGGTAAAAAAAGTCGTCAGCCACATGTCCCATCATATCACTTACATATCGCTACTCTTTGGACCATCATGATCCTACACATACCCTATAGGGGTTGAGGGATTAGGATTTTAGGGTTGAGGGTTGAGGGTTGAGGTATTAAGAGGGTATAGGGGTTGATGTATTAGGTTTTAAGGATTGAGGGTTGAGGGTTGAGGATTGAGGGTTTAAGAGGGTATAGGGGTCGAAGGATTAGGGTTTAAGGGTTGAGGGTTGAAAAATTAAGAGGTTATAAGGGTTGAGGGATTAGGGTTTAAGATTCAAGGGTTAAGGGTTGATGGATTAAGAGGGTATAGGGGTTGAGGGATTAGGGTTTAAGGGTTGAGGGATTAAGAGAGTATACAGGTTGAGGGATTAGGGTTTAAGGGTTGAGGGTTTAGGTTTGAGGGATTAAGAGGGTATAGGGGTTGACGGATTAGGGTTTAAAGGTTGAGGGTTGAGAGTTGAGGGATTAAGAGGCTATAGGGGTTGAGGGATTAGGGTTTAAGGGTTGAGGGTTGAGAGTTGAAGGATTAAAAGGGTATAGGTGTTCAAGGATTAGGGTTTAAGGGATGAGGGTTGAGGGTTGAGGGATTAAGAGAGTATAGGGGTTCAAGGATTAGGGTTTAAGGGTTTAGGGTTCAGGGTTTAGCGTTCAGGGTTCAGGGTTCAGGGATTAAGAGGGTATAAGGGATGAGTGATTAGGCTTTAAATGTTGAGGGTTGAGAGTTGAGGGATTAAGAGGCTATAGGGGTTGAGGGATTAGGGTTTAAGGGTTGAGGGTTGAGGTTTGAGGGATAAAGAGGGTATAGGGGTTGAGGGATTAGAATTTAAGGTTTAAGGATTGAGGGTTAATGGATTAAGAGCGTATAGGGGTCAAGGGATTAGGGTTAAAGGGTTAAGGGTTGAGGGTTGAGAGATTAAGAGGGCATAGGGCTCGAGGGATAAGGGTTTAAGAGTTGAGGGTTAAGGGACTAAGAGGGTATAAGGGTCGAGGGATTATGGTTTAAGGGTTGAGGGTTGAGGGTTTAGGGATTAAGAGGGTATAGGGGTTGAGTGATTAGTGATTAAGGTTTGGCGATTTAGGGTTGAGGTATTAAGAGGGTATAGGGGTCAAGGTATTAGGGTTTAAAGGTTGAGGGTTGAAGGATTAAGAGGATATAGGGGTTGAGGGATTAGGGTTTAAGGGTTGAGGGTTGAGGGTTGAGGGATTCAGAGGGTATAGGGATTAAGGGATTAGGGTTTAAGTGTTGAGGGTTGAGGATTGATGGTTGAGGGATTAGGAGGCTAAAGTGGTTGAGGGATTAAGGTTTAAGGTTTGAGGGTTGAGGGTTGAGGGATTAAGAGGCTATAGGGGTTGAGGGATTAGGGTTTAAGGGTTTAGGGTTGAGTGTCATGGAATTAAGAGGGTATAGAGGTTGAGGGATTAAGGTTTAAGGGTTGAGGGTTGAGGGATTAAGAGAGTATGAGGGTTGAGGGATTAGGGTTTAAGGGTTAAGGGTTGAGGGATTAAGAGGGTATAGGGGTAGAGGGATTAGTGTTTAAGGGTTGAGGGTTGAAGGATTAAGATGGTATAAGGATTGAGGGATTAGGTTTTAAGGGTTGAGGGTTGAGGAATTAAAAGGGTATAGAGGTCGAGGGATTGATATTTAAGGGTTGATGGTTGACAGATTAAGAGGGTATAGGGGTCGATGGATTAGTGTTTAAGGGTTGAGGGTTGATGGTTGTGGGATTAGAGTTTAAGGGTTGAGGTTTGAGGTTTGAGGGATTAAGAGGCTATAGGGGTCAAGGGATTAGGGTTTAATGGTTGAGGACTAAGGGTTCAGGGATTAGGAGGGTATAGGGGTCAAGGGATTAGGGTTTAAGGTTTGAGGGTTGAGGGATTAAGAGGCTATAGGGGTCAAGGGATTAGGGTTAAAAGGTTGAGGACTAAGTGTTACGGGATTAGGAAAGTATAGGGGTCAAGGGATTAGGGTTAAAGGGTTGAGGGTTTAGTGATTAAGAGGCTATAGTGGTTGAGGGATTAGGGATTAAGGGTTGAGGGTTGAGGGTTGAGGGATTAAGAGGGTATAGGGATTTATGGATTAGTGTTTAAGGGTTGAGGGTGGAGGGTGGAGGGATTAAGAGGGTATAAGGGTGGAGGGATTAGGGTTTTTGGGTTGAGTGTTTAGGGTTGAGGTATTAAGAGGTAATAGGGGTCAAGGGATTAGGGTTTAGGGTTTGAGGGTTGAGGGTTGAGGTATTTATAGGCTATATGGATTGAGGGATTAAGAGGGTATAGGGGTCGAGGGATTAGGTTTTAAGGGTTGAGGGTTGAGGATTGGTGGATTAGGTTTTAAGGGTTCACGGTTGAGGGTTGAGGGATTAAGAGGGTATAGGGATTGAGGTGTTAGGGTTTAAGGATTGAGGGTTGAGGTTCAAGGGATTAAGAGGGTATACGGTTTAAGCTTTAAGGGTTGAGGGTTGAGGAGTTAAGGAATTAGGGTTTAAGGGTTGAGGTTTGAGGGTTGAGGGATTAAGAGGGTATAGGGGTTGAGGGATTAGGGTTTAAGGGTTGAGGGTTAATGGATTAAGAGGGTATAAGGATTGATGGATTAGGGCTTAATGTGTTGAGGTTTGAGGGATTAAGAGGCTATAGGGGTCAAGGGATTAGGGTTTAAGGGTTGAGGGTTGAGGGATTAAGAGTGTATAGGGGTTGAAGGATTAGGGTTTAAGGTTTAAGGGTTGAGGGTATAGGGGTTGGGTGATTAAGGTTTAAGGGTTGAGGGTTGAGGGTTGAGGGATCAGGTCTTAAGGGTTGAGGGTTGATGATTGAGGGATTAAGAGGGTATAGGTGTCGATGGATTAGGGTTTAAGGGTTGAGGGTTAAGTTTTAGGGAATTAAGAGGGTATACGGGTTGAGAGATTAGGGTTTAAGGGTTGAGGGTTGAGGTTTGAGGGATTAAGAGGGTATAGGGGTCGAGGTATTAGAATTTAAGGGTTGAGAGTTGAGGGATTATAAGGTGTAGGGGTAAAAGGATTATGGTTTAAGGGTTGAGGGTTGAGGGATTAGGGTTTAACAGTTGAGGGTTGCGGATTGAGGGATTAAAAGGCTATAGGGGTTGAGGGATTAGGTTTTAATCACTCCCTCCTACCCCCTCTACCTCTCTTAGTTCTCTTTCTCATTTTTCAATCACTCCCACTCTCTCTTTATCCCAGTCTCCCTCTCCCTCCCTCTCTCCCTATCTCTCTCTCTTTCTCCCTCTCCCTCTCTCTCCCTCTCTCGCACTCTCTCACTCTTGTCTCTATTCCCTCTATCCTTAACTCTTAACCCTTAAACCCTTAGCTCTTAACCCTCGACTCTTTATCTCTCTCCCAGTCCATATCTCCCTCCCTCTCTATCTCCATCTCTCGCACTATCTCTTTCTCCCCTTGTCCCTCTCCCTCCCTCTCTCCCTCTCTCTCTCTTTCTCTCCCACTCTCTCTTTCTCCCACTCTCCCTCTCTCTCCCTCTCACTCTATCTTTCTCCCACTCTCCCTTTCTCTCACTCTCCCAATCTCTCTTTCTCCCACTCTATATTTCTCTCACTCCCCCCTCTCCCCCTCTCCCACTCTCCCCCTCTCTCCCTCCCTATCTATCTCCATCTCTCCCACTATCTCTTTCTCCCCTCTCCCTCCCTCTCTCTCCCTTTTTATCTCCCACTCTCTTTCTCCTACTCTCCCCCTCTCCCTCCCTCTCTATATTAATCTATCCCACTATCTCTTGCTCACCCTCTCCCTCTCCCTCCCTCTATATCCCTCCTCTCCCACTCTTTGTTTCTAACACTCTCTCTTTATCTCCCACTCTCCCTCTACCTCACTCTCTCTCTCTCTCTCTCACACACACACACTCACCTCTATCTCCTCTACTATAATTGTACAAGGGAGATATATAGAATTAGGATAGAGGGTATAGACAAAGAGGGAGAAAATAAATATATTAAAAAAACAATATTTCATATCACGTGTTGGCATTTTGAAGAAGTAGAGATGTTACTTTTTTAGCAATAAATAACATGTTCGTGTTATAATACACTCTCATTATAACACAAGAATTTTTGTCTTCTATTAAAAATGGTAAAAAACTCTATATACCCATGATGTCAAGGCCCACATTCTGCATATTCTCCTAGTTATGCGTGTGCTCTGACAAAAATTATCTTTTTGATGATGTTGTGAAGTGCGCAAGCATGCTTTTGAAAATCCACCACATTTTACATGATCTTTCTACCACCTTTGCATGAAATAGTAGATTTTCCATGTTGAAAGACATATAATATCATTTTAGGTTTAATTCCATTGAAAACTGATATACAATTGAAGTTTGGAGGGGAACAAGCTTTCAAAAAAGTCAAATTATTGTCGAGTTTGAAGAAAGAAGAAGGTAAGGCTACATAATTGGGTTCAACTCCTCCATTTGAAAGTCTTGTTTTTTAGGTATGTGAATTCTTTACACATTCTCTTTTATTCTATTATGGCTTGCTTTCATTTTTGTTATTTTGCATATTCCATGTTGATCATTGTTTGTTTGTCATCATAACTTCAGGTTGTCAATGCACATTTTAAGTAACACAATTATATACACTTTCCAATTACCATTTTAAACCTGATGCAAAGCATCTACTAGGATCCACAAATCATCAAGGGTACTTCTGACCCTAACTTAAATTGAAGAAGATCAACCAACAAACTCAGTCATCTTTTCATCAAAATCCTTCAATTTCACTTGATTTCATATTTCCACAAAATATTAGAACTTGGCTTAAACTATTTGTTAGAATAAAAAATAGATTAACCATCATCAAATTTATTTTAACATAGCATAAAACTGATTAGAAACTCAGAACCATTCAATTCGTTCATGATTCACTAATACAAGAACTCAATGTTGTAACTTACATGGAAAAATAACAGCAAATCATGGAAGGTAACTACCAAACTTTATCCAAACATCCAAGTCACTATAATCAGAATGTTATTGATTGAAATAAATAAAATACACATTCCAAAAATCTCACGAAAATAAATATTTTGAGCATGCTTCCCCTAGCAGTATTCCAAACCCGTGGTGCAGGGGCACCTACAACCATGTTTCAAAATCTACTTTGGTAAAAGTTTGTCTTAAGGTCTTTGGGTGATCTCAAGAGTTTTTAGATGATTTTTCATACCTTTAATTGAAAATAAGGTCTAAATAGACCAATATTTCATGTATTTTCAAATTTTGTGAATTTGTTGATCAAATGTGCAAGTATGCACTCTTCCTTCAAAAAATTGTCAATTTTGCCATATAATCTTTGAAGGAAAATTATTCAAACTATAAATGGTAGTGCAATACAAGAATCTAGAAGTTGTATTAGGGATGAAATAAAAAAAAATTAGTAGTCTTATGTGTCTTGCACAACAAAATTGCATAATTTTGCGTATTTAGCAAAAGTTGTCAATGTTAGCAATTTTTAAGACAAATGAAGGTTTTGGTAGTTATTGGGTGGTTATAGGTTGGTTATGGACATGGATCAATTCGAGAAGGGCCTTAAATTTTATTGAAAAACCTGGTATGGCCTCATTCAAGAGTTTGGTGGAGATTGAATAAGAAAGAAACTTGCATTTACACTATTTTTCTGAAGATCTCAATGCTTTTTGTGTGTCTGCAAACCCTGTACAAGTTGTACAGGCTTAGTAATGGTTTTAAATTGATATTATTCCATAAATTAATATTCCTAATTTCATTTTTCTCCCTTTGAAGATGTTTTCATTGAACTTTGTGCTTGGAATTCATAAATTTCTAGAAACCAGGTTCTTGGATAGTCAAGGGTTTGAGGGAGATTTAATGTCTTAGATGAAATCCCACCTATTGTTCTCTTTGTGACTTAGTGGGGTGACCATTTATAATGTACTCAAGATGATCTTAGGAGTAGAGAAGAACAATTTTAGAGTTTCCTCATGAATGATGTTGGTTTAAAGGGAAATACCCTATTTTCTCATAGAAAACAATGGTGCAGACCTAAGAAAGATGGATGCAGCATTTCCAGAGGGTATATGAGGGTTATTTAAGCTTGGGGGTACCTATAAAGAGGTGTATGGGTGGTTGTTTTTAATTGGGAAGTTTTGGAAGGTAGAGTTTCAATAAGGAGGCCTAAAAACCCTTGTTTCCTATGTTCAAGAGAGGGTTTTGAAATTTGTTGATGAAATGAGTACTTGGGGTCCTTAAAAATTGATAATTGCTAGTTTTGAAACCTAATACAAGATTTTTTTTTGGTCATGGAGGCCTGGTGGTGGGTTCTTAAGGGGTTCCATTTGTAAAATTGGCTAATTTGGGCCCTAAAATAGTGAAATTTGTCATTTTGAGGAAAGTCTCTTAAAAGAGTAATATGTGGATTTTTTATATGTCTCATACCACTGAAATGGATATCTAGATCAATCATTTTTTTGACAGGTGTTTTGGGAGGTTTGTGAGAAAAATCCCTAAAATTGGTTTGCATAGCCTATAAGGAAATTTTGGGTCAAAAGTGGCTTTTAGAAGAGTTTGTTTGATCTTCTTTTTGTAGCCGGTTGAATGTCAAGATACTACCATCTTGAAGGTGTTCACACTCTTTTCCTGCGTCAAATTTCAATTTAGAGTCATAATGAAGAGTCATGGTTCATAAGTAACCCTATTGTCCTGTTGAGTCAATTGAACATTGATGTCTTGGTTGGCATATTTGAGAGAAGATGTGTCAATTTGTGTCTTGGGTTCCCACCACTCTGCATTGACCCAGTTCCATGCATACAACATACATCAGAACCAAGGGTGACTTCTTTGGACTATGTTTGACCTCCAATAAGCCTACCTAGCAAAAGGCTTCCCAATTACCCCAAATTTGCAAACGAAGTACCTTTTAAAGGTGAGGTTTCCACTCAAACACCAATAATAGTCAATTTTCATGATACCAAACCACCAATTTCATGATTAATTTTCCCACATAAGGTCATTACCCTACTGTCCCAAGAAACCCTCCAAAACACAACCAAAAATAAGGGTTTTCAAGGATTTCACAACTCCAAGCTTCTCCTAGTCCTCCCAAGGGTCCAAACACTCCAATACCTCTACAAAAACTTATCAAACACTCACAAGTCGATTACACTCATTAGTTTTCATAATCACCATCATGGTTATTCACTTTCACATATAAATGTGCTCTACCCAGTGTAGTGCATCACTCCATCGAGAAAACCCATGCTCTTCCAAACTCCCAAACACATTTTAAATATACCTTATTATGTTACAAACCAATTCCTTGAGTTACAAATCTATTATAGTGGGTGGAGCCTCAATCCCTTACATTGTCAAAATAGGGCAGACTTGGAGAAATGACTGAAACTCTCTTCTAAAATGGAATTAAGACACAAAACCTAATTCAACTGAAGATAAATTCATGCATAAATTATCTACCAAATCTTCAAGGCATCACACACCTGTGCGGGTTTGTACATAGAGAAAGAACACAAGAAAACATAGGAAAATCACAAAAATCAGAGAATTCCTTTATTTTATTTTATTCAAATCTTGAAGAGAAGCCTCCATTCAATAATTTACATGATATTTATCTTGTTTCCCTTTAAAATCAACTCCCCCAACATATCTAACTATTTTTTTAACTTCTTAACTAACTTATCTCTTGACAATTTTTCCAAAAATGCAATTTTTTGCAAGTGTCAAGCCAAATCTCCCCTCTAAACACCTAGAATGACTCAAAAGAACTAAATACATATTAAGAGTGGTCTCATAGACCTTATTTAACATTGATCAAAATATTATACTCAAAAAAAAAAAACCTTGCTTTTACTCATCTTGACATGGACTGACAATGTGTTGCATTTTTCCTAATTTGACATATTTTGTGACTTCCTCATTGCATATTAACCAAAAGACATCTCAAATCATCCTACTGGTCCTTCAAGACTCATTTTACCTTTACCCCGAGGTGTAGGTGTCCCTACATGAAAAACACTCCTTTTTACCCAAGAAACTAGTGGTATATTGAAAAACACTCATCCAACCCTCACACAATCTTACGAATACTTCAAACAGGTCTAAAATGGCCTGCAAAAACTCAATTCAACAAGAAACCATGCTTCCCCAATGCAAAACACACTTTATCATATCAAAACTACTCGAAATCTCATAGAAAACTCAAAATTTCACTCTAGGGCTTCATGCCCAACACCCTTTTAGACCTCCCTTGCACACAAACAACACTCCCTCACCTATTTATTGATGATGCAGACCCATTCCACCAATTATAGTAATCACAGTGAGTAGAATGGAACAATTTACATAATTGAGACCTTCAAAACATTTTTATTAGGGCACACAAACCTACAACAAGAGATTCAATCCAACCTACCAATAGAATTGGAGTTAAAGTCTCAAATCAAATGCAAAACACTGTTAACACATGCCTCAAAGTAATTCAAGAATATTTATATTCAAAACCTCTCTGTACGGTCCAAACCAAGGCTGCAAAAGTCAAAGAAATAAATAAAATTTTAAAAATAGTGATTTTTCAATTCAATCTTCCTTCAAATCTTCTAAATCGGTCTTTGCATCAATGTTCTCATAAAGCCTAGACAACAACTTCTTGAATTGACAATTTTCATTCAATTGTGCTCCCGCACCATATATGCTTCCACATTTTGTATACATATATATGACATAAGTTGAAATTTTGTATGCTTTTCCATACTTCCATTTTGAGCCTATCTTGCAATCATGGCATGCCACATTACCACATTTCTTTAAGGCATTTTGGATTGAAAAAAATCATGTGTGACCTTTGTCTATGCTAGGTTAACTCTTGTACAAGATGATTATAAGTATTATTTATGAAGCCTTGAATGACATATATTTTGATTAACTTGAATGGATACATTTTTAGGAACTAATATTCATCTCATTACCATGCTATAGATAAAATTATCTGACATGCCAAAGAAATGAAAAAAAAGGATACTAACAGAGGAAGAGAAGGAAACCTTCAAAGAAAAGGAGAGAGTTTAGTTGGTGGCATATCGTGAAAAGAATAAATTGGAAATGATTGACAAAAACAAGCCAATTGAAGAGGAACCTCAACCGTAAAAAAGAGAAAAGTTATTGGTAGCACAAAAGGCATGAATGTGAAAGAATCGTGGTAAGATATATTTAGATACCATAGTTGGAGACACACCCTCTACGACAAGTGAATATGAGGGGACACAATTAAACACAAACAAATATGGAGGGACACTATTTACCACAAGTGAATATGGAGGGACACCATCTACCACAAGTGAATATTGTTGGACACCATCCACCATATCTCAAGTTGAGAGTAGTACATCACTCAGATTTGACAAATAAGTTATGCCATCATCCCCATGTGAACCTCAAGGTATGTATTCTTCTCCACCCTCGATCGAAAGTATGAAATATAGCCCACCTCAATTAAATATTGATGAAATTCCCAATGTTGAGATGTATGCACCTACAAGAACACCATCTAGAATTTTCTTGTAGAAAGCTAAAGTATTTGATTAATATTGATGATGAGATTTTTCAGCACATGGAAGGTATAATTTCAACACTCACTTGTAGGTATGTGCAGGATCATGATAGGCCAAAAAGTGGCAATATGTAAGTGATATGATGCCCCATGTGGCTAATGACTTTTTTTTACCCAAAATTGATGAAACAAAAAAGGTTTTTAGAGGAGATTCTCAGCTTTCCACGAATATAAATTATTCTTTACTTTGAATTTAGAAAATTATTATTATTTATTTTCTATTTGAATTACGACTAAAGTTCTAATTGATAGGATGATTGAAAAACATCTATAGCTTTCAAACAGTATCATTTTTTTTGAATCTAAAACATGCATCACATTCTATAATTCATGTACTAGAGGATTAAAAAAAAAGAATTGAATTTCATGAAGTTTTGACCAAGTTAAGGTGGTTAGACGTACGAGTTTTTATATTTTATAAAAGTTGTAATAAAAAATTCATAATTAAATATTTACTTTGAAAGAAATTACAAAAAAATATGCATCACATCGGGACATGAGTCATCTACTTATATCTAAATTATTATAAAAATATATTATCATTTTATTGTGGTTAGGGTGGTCAGACAAAAACCTATTTCTTATTTTTTCCCTGAAATTTAAGTTCTACTACATTGAAATTTCAAATTTTCATGAAATAGATTTTTTTTTATAATAAACCTAGTAGTTTAAAAATACATTCAATTTGATATAAATTCTATTCTTACATATTTTTGAAATAATATAGATAACTTATTCAAAATTTAACGTCAAGTTGCCTAACTCTGATTTTCTGAATTTTCATTGCCACTTAAGGGCTTGTTTTTTCCATGATGATCATGCACATACCCTTGTAGAAGATATGCTGATATGATTTGGAAAATATTATTTGAAAGGCTAAATGAGACCGCAACATTTCAACTATTTTTTTAAATGATGTAGTGTGTAAAGTATAGGAACATCATGAAGACTCTTGGGTTGAGAACATCTAATACATCGAGTGAAGACACCATTGTGAAGAATCTAATGGATGCTTATGAGAGTGTGGGTAAGACCTCATGCTTAAAGGATAGTAATGTCACCCGATGTGTCATTACATCAACTTTGGTAAGATATTAAACAAATGGGAATTGGTAGAAAAAAATTATCAAGAGCCATTCAAAGGTGCCAAAGAATTGAGGGTACTGATTCAAATGAATTATGGACATTCTCAAGGAGACTGTCACGAAAATATAAAGTTGTCGAAGCCTTGAGAACACTAATTGAAGAGTATTGGAAGAATAAAACAAGTCCATCTCTAAATCAAAGGGATGCAGTAAGAAGGAGAATCGGTTGTCGGAACCATGAGCCACATCCAAAGAATTTTTTGGATATGACTCAAACCCAATTTTTTCATAAATTTGAAAATGATTATCCTCAAATTAGTATATCTCAAAGATTTTTTGAAATGATTAAACCTTTTTATTTCAAGATAAATCATGCACACACTACTTTTTGTTGTAGACTACATATTGAATTCTCTAACCATTATAATGTTTATCGTTCTATATGTTTAGATTTGCATACTAACGATGTTTTGCAGGATTGTGGCATAGAATCCCCACCAAAATCTTCAAGAGAGTTCTTAGCAAAAAAAAAATGTGAAATAGAGGATGGCTAGATATTCTATAGGACAACATGTTTGGATGGTTCATGCGAGCGTTGCGGTGGCTTCTAGCGTATGACAGTTTGTCAACATATGAAAAGCACAGATGAGGTGGAACAAAAACAAGTAGAGTTCGGAAATTATAAAATAGTGGCATATGCTACAAAAGATGGGTCTAAAGAAGAAAGGTGTGATTTGGTTATTAAGAAGTTTCCAGTGTACCATTTTATGTCCATGTTTCATGACAATATACTATCTGAGTATGCAATACATACCCATAGAGCCCGATGGTTGGAAATATAATTCAAGCTATGTAAGGACACCTTTCCAATTGGAAACGTAGTATCAGTGGTTGAATTTGTGGAGAAATACACTCTATAACCCTAGCGTGAGGTGCAGTCACAGTATTACAACTCCACAGAGGTTTTGATATTTGTGCACATAGCATTGATTCATGCATCTAATAGTATAGATGACCGAAGGAAGGTATTGAGGGAGTACCACTTTTACATTATTGATGATCGCACACATTCTCCAGAGTTTGTGCAAGGTTGCTTTAGAATGTTCTACAGTGGTTTGGCTTTGTACACATAGATAATGTACATTTTTGGTTCAACACACTTGATCTTGATTACTAACATCATTTCATCATATTTTGTCTCTTAATTTAATGAACCATTATTCATTTAATTAAGTCTTCCTCCTCTAGTAATTAAATTAATCAATTTAATTTAATTAATCTTACATTTTTGTTTAATTAAATAAATCATTTTATTTGATTAAAATCTCTAAATTCCTTTTATTAAATTAAATAAATTAAACCTTATTTGATTTAATCTAACATATTCCTCCTTAGTTAAATAAATCAAATCATTTATTTAATTAATCATTTCTTCTCAATTTTGATTTAAATAAATTCATCAATTTAAGTCAAAATTGTCAAATCATCTAATCCTTCATTAAATTAATCAAAATCTTGATTAAGTTAATCCCTCTCACTAAAATCCTCTAGAGAATGCAACTTGCACAATAAATCAATTACTTTGATTTATTTGATTTTCTATATTCCCTCGCATGGCATCAAAAGGGAATATTCCCTCAAGTTTGAATTCAAAAAATGCAAGTGGATGGGTACTTCCAACAAGGCATTCACTCCTCTTACATGTCCTTGTGCATTGAACCAAGTGACATTAACTCCACTCTTCTCTCCCCCCAACTTTCAAATTCGAATTTCAAATTGCCCCTCTTTGGCACATTGACCAAAATGTGCTCATTCCTCAACCATTCACATCTTGACAAGTGGCACTTGGCCATTGGATGTTGAATGATCCCACATTGCTTATTTTCACTCATTCTTCCAATTTTAAATCTATAAATGAGAGACTCTTCCTCTCATTCTATCATCCACAACTTGAGTAAACTTACTCTACTCAACTTCATCCTCAACGCAAGATCTTAGCTAGGTTATTGCAAGTTTTCTCAAGAACTCATCTTGTTTTTCATCAACAAAGTGGATCAAATCATCAAAGCTTACCAAGGAGTTGGGAAAGGGCTGATTTTGACACATCAATTGGCAACAACTCCCCCATGGGATCAAGATTTTGCATAGTTAATTAGGATTTCATTGCTTTCTTTGTTCATCTTTTCTTCATTTTCCCATTTTAAGTTTTGTAAATGGATTTCATGGGGAATCCTTGTTTTTCCTTGAATTTGAGCTAATATTGTGATTGTTTGCTTTGTTTATGCAGGTATCAAATTAGGGTTCACATTTTGGTGCTAGAAGAAGGGCAATCTCATGGATTTCATCATGTTTTTCAACATTTTCATGTTTTTTTAACATTTTTTTTTGTACAAAGGAAAACTGAACCACTTTCAGGGGTGTGGTGCTATATTGTACTGCTTTCAGAGTCGCAGAGCTATATTGCGCCGCTTTTAGAGGTGCAACACTATATTGTGTCGCTTTCAGAGGTGTGGTGCTATATTGCACTGCTTTCAAAGGCGCAATGCTATATCGAACCATGCAAAATTTCAAAACTACATCGCACCTACTTTCCCACCTGTAAATTTCAAAGGTATGGTGCCATATTGCACCACACCACTTCCAAACTATGCCACACCCGCTTTCCCGCCTATAAAATTTCAAATTTCTAAACTTCACCGCTCTCCAAACTGCATCTTATGCTCAAATGGCGTCGCAATCGCGCTCTCTATTTCTACAAAGCACCACACCCAGTCAAACACACAATGCTATATAACACCGCTTTTGTTCCAAACTGTGGCTCATTTGCTAACTGCACCGCACCTGCAGATTTCTAACTTTGTTAACATTTATTTTGTGATGCAGGAACTTCCCAAGGTCATAACTTTTTAACTCGGATGTGGGTCATCATGGCACATTTCCCGGGCTTGGAACTTTCATCTTGGCCCTCAAACTAAAATTTTAAAGTTTTTTCCTAGTTTTTTGAAAGTTGTTTTTATTAATAACTCAAAGTCCATGTTTCAAATTTAGGATGTTAGTTGGAAATTCATCCCATATTAGTTTTATAATTTTTTTGGAAAACCATAGGACTCTCAAATTCATAAATGCAAAATTACCAAAAATAGAAAATCTAAAAATTGTTGAAATTTGCCTAAAAAGGAAATTGTTTGATCAAAAGTGAAGGAAGGAAAACGAAGGCCAAGGTTTCTTTATGAATTTATCATATCATTGTGTCAAGTGTTTTTAAACACTTTGGGAGAACTTATAATCCCTTTCTAAGGGATTTGTTTACTTTCATGCTCTAAGGACACTAAAATTTTATTTGGGTCCTAAAAAGAACAAACAAATTCTCTTTCAAAATTTGCAACAAAGGGCTTAAAAAGAACTTTAGAACAAATTACTAGATCTGGTTTGAGGATAAAAATTGAACAAGGAAAATCTCACATTTCCTTTGGTGCTTAAAAAGAACTCATTATCGCTTTGAGGGATTTTAAATAAACATGTGTTTTTGTGCCTTGTAATCTTTTTTGCAAAGTAATCTCATTTAAAAAGGTCTATGCACTTCCCTCACGCTTCACGGCGATCTTGAGAATCAAAATTATTTTTGGTGACATTAAGTTGCAAAAAATATTGCCTCCACTTTTCATTTTTGGAATTAAAATTGAACCAAACATGTGACTGTGAGCACAGTAAATTGCAAGTGTTCTCCCTTTATTTTTCAATGAAGGTTGATTGACCTACGGGATATGCTAGCTTGATATTATTTATCTTAGTGGGTCTACCTTGTGGGAAAAAGTACTCACCCAAGGGAATGAACCAACTAGGAACATGCTAAAGCCAAGCGACTTCCAACCGGTATATAAGTGTGGATTTTTAAGGAAAGTTCAATAATCACGAGGATTATTCCGATGAGAAGGGCAACAATGGTCTCTCACCGCATGGATAGTCCCCCATGAACGGAATGCCCGAATTAAAACATCTTGTTTAGAAAATGCCTAATCCTATCTATTTGTTAGTGCAAAAGGTCATGTCCTTTGAAGCTGCCCCACATTATACATGCAGTTTTGTTGTAGAGATGAAAAGTATGCCATGGGAGATTCACGGGTACTAATGCTTGGCTGACCCAAGAAGTGTGTGTTGTGGAGAGGAGTCAGTGTGGTCAAATATCTAGTCATCTACACAGAATATGGGCAGTTGGATTTATCCAAGTGGGAACCCAACAAATACTGTCTTTTCAACCTAGGGTTGTGCATGTTATTGAGACACTTTGCTTGGTTCTAAAACATTGATAAACAATCATTCACAAAAGCTTTGAAATTTCAAACCACTTAGAGGAAAAAAATATCTTTTGATGAATCTAAGTACTCTTGATTTCCTGAGGGATCATATCCTTAGAGGTTTGTAAGTGCTTGGATTTTATCATCATTTTTTTCACCAAGATTAAACACTAGGAAACCTTTTCCTTGATTTCCTTGATTTCCACATAATGCACTTTGTGGGATGAAAGAAAATTAGGATATTGGATATTTAGTTTGAAACATAATCAAGAAAAGTGTTTGTGGTAAAAAAGAACTGAACCTAAGCAAGATAACAAATAATTGAACCACACATGTGCTTGTTCTCTTTTGACTCTTATGGTTTTCATGCAAACATTGGTATTTTGGTTTGAATTAATCCTAGGGAAAAGCATTTTCTTCAATACCTTGGTCTTGTAAGTAGGTCCTCATAGGGTCATCTAGGATCAAGTCAAACACTTCACCCATCCATCCAAACATAAATCAAATCCTATCTCACCAACAACTTTTGAAACTTTGAAACATCACTTATGCTAGACTTTTGGAAAATCGACATTACCTTATTTGACTTAATGCACCTAGTCAAACAATCAATCCTCTTGAACAAATTTTCCTCTAGGATAATGAAACTTCCTAAGGTCTACTAGTTCATGATCACTTTTATTGCCTTAACACACTTAGCCAATTCATTCTCTTATGTGAGTTTTCCCTAAGATAACACAACTTCCTAGGGTCTACAAGCTCACCATCACCTTTTTTTGACTTAACACAATTAGTCAAACTATCCACAATCAAAATCAAATCAAATCAAGTCCTAAAGTCTAGCATTGATCCAAAGTTCCTAAAAGTTTAAACACCCATATCATTCACCCCTTTCATCCTTCATCTCATCATTGGTCCTAAACCCCTTGGAGGTCAACAAGTTCAAAACACAAGAGGAACATGGAATATAAACTTGATTATCCATCATGAGTAATCTAGTTGAACCAAACTATCTAATCTTTGCAATTCCAATTGATTTTCAAAACTTGCATGTGTACAATCCATACATGGGATCATTGACTCATACAAACCTCAATGGTACAACAAATGTGAGTTTTCCTAATCTAAATTTTGGAACACCTTTCCCTTTGGTATATTTAAATCAAAGTAAAAAATTAAAAATCTATCAACCAAACAATCAAGGCATGAGCCTTCCCCCTTTTCCAACCATCAATCAACCAAATTTGAGCAACACCCCCTTCATAAATCAAAGCATCATATCAAATCCTCTCATTTTTCCATCAATATCGCAACAACAGATGGCAACCATCCAAGCAACCCCAACGATCAACACCATTCCCAATCCACTACCACCACCACCGAAACACAACATGGAAAATTCATTCTCTATCATGTTGCAATCCACTCAACAAGCTGCCCACCAAAAGGCACTCCAAAACCAACAAGCCGCACAACTAGCTGCCCAACAAGTTGCACAAGCCCAACAAGCTGCACAAGCTACACAAGCGGCTCAAGTAGCCCAACAAGCACAAGCTCAAGCTCAAGCCCAACACTAGGCTCAACAGGCACAAGCACAATTTTGGGCACAATTGAAAGCAATCCATGAACAAGTAGCACAACAAGGAGCCCAACAAAATTTTTTGCTGGCACAACAACAGCTAGACCAACAACAAGCTTTGTTGGCACAATAATAATAAGACCAACAACAAGCTTTGTTGGAACAATGACAACATGACCAACAACAACCATTGTTGGCTCAACAACAAACACAAGTATTACTTTCTCAACAAAGCTTGCAATAGATTCCCACCAAAATTTTTGAAAATAATGGTCAAGACATATCCATCAATGAATACCTTGAAGATGTTTCCACCTCATCCAATGATCAAATCAGCGTACATCAAGAGCCATTTTTTAGTTATGATCAAGACCCCTCATACAAAGATCTAATTCAAGGAGTTTTGATGTTATTTGATCCTATTGACATAATCCAAGATCCATCCACCAATGATGGTGTTGACAATGTCTTTGCATTGCCTTATGAGTTAGAGGACATATCTAAAGAATTTCTTCCAAAGCATGATCAACATCTTTCACCAAGGTCTGGAAATGATCCTTTCCAAAACATATGGACATCCTTTGACCTCATGACATTTGAGAAAAATCATATGCCTAATGAAGATATCCAAGAAAGGAATCCATTCTTTGAAATTTACCCATTTCAAGAACTAGATCCAAAGCATGTCGAAAACAATTCTGAAATCATTCGATATCAATAATTTGTATCTCCAAGCTACTACAATGATCTAATGGGCACTCTTTTTTCTATACAAGAGGTGACAAATGATGATCAGATCCATATAGCACATATTCGTCTGCCTATCTGTGAGATGCTTTCTTTGGATGGACACGTAGCTGATCATCATTCAAAACCAAAGTCTCATACTCTTACTAAGGAACAAGAGTCTCCTACTCCTAAAATTTGTACACATGATCAAGATATAAAGAAATCTAGAGACATATTAGAAACAAATCATGAAGAAGGCTTCTACAAAAGTTGTGAATTAGAAACATCATGTGAAAGAATATCAAGAATGAATCATGAGGAAGACTTTTACAAGGACAGTGAAGCACCAAGACATCTTGAAGAAGCATTAAAATCTGATATTTCACAAGATCAAGCTAAAGATATCAATCAGGCATTCATCTCACATATGGAGGATCCTGTCACTTATAAAGTTGGATCACTCACCTTTATTAGGGCAAGAGACCTCATCAATAAAGAAGCTGTCACTTTTGAAGATAAACCACAAAGAAGAGAAGGAGTAACACCTTGTTTCCAAGGTAAACCATATCCTATTACAAATAAAATGTTTCAACTGATGAATTATCAAGACAGAGTATTAGGCCTACATGAACAAGGTTTCCTAGAACCAGTGCAAATTGTTGGCAATCCTAAGCATCAAGGCCTTGGTTATTCAACAAGAAATGGATCTAAACATGTAAGTGATACCTCTATAAAATTGGGGGCAACTTTGTATCGAGCAAATGTAAACATAGGGGGCACGAAGAATCTTTATGATGAAACCAATGCCAATACTACAAACCGCCAGGTCATGAATCTTCATCCACCCATCACCCCATCCATGAATTGAGACCAACAACAAAAGAATGACTTGAATTGAAGCATGAAGAACATTATCAAACCAAAAAAATCTAAGAAGCATATCAGACAAGTCAAATACATGTGGATACAAAAAAATAAAAAGAAAGATTATCCCTATCATACTCCATTAGTCAAAGAAACTATGGGACAAAATAAAAAAGGGGCAAGTATCCGTCAAAGATGTCCACAAAGGAAAAGGAAAGCTTCTCAAGAAACATACAAAGTGTATCAAGCAGTTGGTCCTAATTCCACACACACTTCCATATCTGCCCATCATTGCTCATCTTCCCAAGTTTGGAGAGTCAAAGGTTCCAAACTATCAACCAATCCATATTTTATTCCTAAACACACTCCATCCACTCCTCCATGCATGATATCCAATTCTCACATTGACCATGTATTGGCAGCGACCCTTCATCATAAGGATTTGGAAGGCACTCTATTGAGATGTGCGCACAAAGATGGAGTTAACTCTGGTATGAGCAAAGAAGATCAGGGATCTCAAAAGTTGCATTCAAGTGCATGTATCTTGGCAAGGCAAATTCTTCAATCAGGATATCGATGGAGTGTTATGAAAAAATCATCTACATCAGCAAGACCAAGTGGTTCAGCATGAGCTTAAAATCTCTCAAAAGACACAAAAAAATCAAAAAATCAAAAATTACAAAAAATTAAAAAATGGATCGAAAATAGTAAAGATAAAAATTGTCCTCTAGCGGAAACCACTTCGGTGGCGCTTTGGACAGGTACCATGATGAAAACCTGGTAAATAGGCATCATGTGTAGAATCAAGCATCTACGTGTGTTCAAAAGAAATCATCTTATCACATGCATAATAAAGCCAACATTCCATCCATTTTCATCCATTTGCATCCATACTCCAAGGTATCTTAATCTGGATGAAATTTTGGTGCACACTTTACACTTGCTTATGGTATTCATCTTGACATGGGTCATTTTCATTGATCCCATCCTTCCCAATGTTATCTGAGACTTGAAGCATTATTTGAATGAGCATTCCTCTATTTGATCACATTATCTTGTCACAAGGTAATCCTTGGCATCCTTTGCATGCTTACCGTATCTATCTATACACCTATCCAAGAATCCACCCATGGCATTCCATACATTGCTAGAAACTAGGGCAGATATTTACATCTTGCTTTAAGAATAAAGCTTGATCTATGTCCTCTAAACTTATGTGGTGATCCAAACATTGGAAAACATGAAATCAAATTGGTTAAAGCATTTATAGAAAAAAAGCCAAAATCCAAATCACTAGCCCAGGGCATATTTTGATGAGAAGATGTTCCTTATCAAGATTTATCTTTGGTCAAACATCAATCCAACAATTCACATCAGTCGCATCTAATTTGTACATTAATGTCACATCAAATCATCAAAACAATTTTGTTCCAAATCAAGCTTCATCAATCTTGATCAATCAAATCCAATCAATTATCACCTTGTTTGACTTAACACACTTAGTCAAACTATCATCTTGTGCATGATTTTACTCTAGGATAACACAACTTCTTGAAATTTACAAGAGCATTATCATCTTATTTGATTTAACACACTTAGTCAAGTTATCCAATCCATCATCAACTTGTTTGACTTAACACACTTAGTCAAACCATCCTCTTTTGTACAAGTTTACTCTAGGATAACACAACTTCCTATATTTTGTAAGTGCATTATCACTTTTGTTTGACTTAACACACTTAGTCAAACTACCAATCCATCAATCCGATCAATCAACATTAAGCTTGGTTTTCAACAAAATCCCAAAATAGAGCACTGATATCGTCATGCATATCCACATCCAAATCGTCAAAATCATGCGAAAATAAAAAACATTCAAAAAATCCATCACAATTCAAAAACATTAGAAAATCAAAAATCCAAAACATGTCAAAAATCCAAAAAAAAAAGATTCATCTTGTCGAACTACGTCGTCTCTGAGATTGAACATCCTCGAGACATTTTAGGTTAGTCCTTTGGGCGTCCTTCACAATTCAAAATCCGTTTGCCCATCTATTTCACATTTTAGGTCAATCCTTTAAGCGTCCGTTGCAATTGGAAATCCAATTTCCCATCTATTTCACATTTTAGGTCAGTCCTTTAGGCATTCGTCGCAATGGTAATCCATTTGCCCATCTTTCTCATCAGCAGTCAAGTCAATTGTCATCTAAACTATGTTTTCTCTGAGCTGGAAGGTAGGCAAGGCCATCCTTGATCGGCCCCTGAGACACAAAATACCAAAAACATTGAAAAATGTGAAAATACCAAAAACATTCGTAAAACACTTCAAAAAATACCAAAAATAGCTTCAAAATATTTGAAAAATCCAAAATGGTGCATACATCTCATCTCGCTTTCACCCACGACTATCATCATTCTTATTAAATCAATCATCGTCATCACCCTTTGGTGAGTCAGTCAAAAGCAATTCTAGGAGGTTCAAAAGTGAACACCCAAATCGTCAAAGTCTCAAAAGCCTAAGTCAATAACCAAGCAAGTTGGTCAACTCGGAGTATCAATAGCTTATCATCTAGATCAGTCTCATCAAAACCCTGATCACAATATGTCCTAGGATGAAGCTTTCCTATGATGGACATAAGCATCAAGTACCCCACAGTAGTTTATTCTTGGCTAGTGGTATGAAGAACATTAGCTTGTGTTTTTACTTTATCTTGATCTTTTTTAAATTATCTTATTTTGCGCTCATTCCAAGGACCTCTCGATGATGCCTAAACAAAATAGGTTTAGAGAGAAATGAATGGAGCAAATATCATTGTCTCTTTTATCTATTGTGCTTGTTGGATATTCTTGTAAAATAACTTTGTGAATACTTGCTTTGTTAAGTCCGTCCTAGCAAAATTTTCGTATGTCAAGTGTGAATATGAATACTCCTATCTAATTGTCGAGTCAAAGTCCATCACACTAGGTACAATGCCATCCTAGTCCTTTATACCTTGATCCATCCTACCTATGTTTGTTATCAAACATAAAGTAATTAGCCCTTTGAAAATCCAAACTCCTGGTAAGCAATACTTCATCATCATTGATAATTATGTAGGCTTGTGTGGATCCTCCTTCCATCCATCTTATTCTTCGTATTCTTCTATCTTTACTAGCATTTCTATCTAAAGTAGGTGTGAGATCTCAAAATATACACAAGGCTACCCATGGACGATGACTATCTATACATGGGTATCTGCAAAATCATGATGGACCAAAAAGTGGCATTATGTAAGCCATTTGATGGCCCATGTGGTTGACGACTTGCTTTTTACATAAAATTGATGAAACGAAAGGGGTTTTTAGAGGATATTCTCAGCTTCTACCAATATAAATTATGCTTTACTTTGAATTTAATAAATAATTATTATTCATTTTCTATTAGAATTACGAATAAAGTCCTGATTGATAAGCTGATTGAAAAACATCCATAACTTTCAAACGGTATCACATTGTTTGAATCCAAAACATGTGTCACATTCTATGCTTCACATACTATAGGATTAAAAAAGAAAAAATTGAATTTCATGAATTTTTGACCAAGTTAAGGTGGTTAGACAGACGAGCTTTTATATTTTTTAAAAATTGTAATAAAAAATTCATAATTAATTATTTACTTGGAAACAAATTATAAAAAAATGTGCATCACATCGGGACATGAGTCCTTTACTTATATCTAAAAGATTATAAATTTTTTTTATCATTTTATTGTCGTTAGGCTGGTCAGACAGACACGTACTTCTTATTTTTACCCTAAAATTTAAATACTACTGCATTGAAATTTCAAATTTTCACCAAATAGATATTATTTTTTTAAATAAAGGTCTAGTAGTTTAGAAACTACATTCAATTTTCTATAGATTCTATTTTTACATTTTTTTGAAATAATATAGATAACTTATTCAAATTTTTATGTCAAGTTGTCTAACTCTGATTTTCTATCTTTTTATTGCCACTTAAGGGCCTGTTTTTTCCATGACGATCCTGCACATACCCACATCATCAGAATTGTCTACATCAAAAAAAATTATCTTTTGTCCTTTGATCAATAGAACCACTCCTCTTGCATTTTATTGTGATCTCGATCAAAACATTGTACATTTTTGCTCGATCTCTCGAGGGGGCAATATACTAGCATAATCCTTCCTCTGGGGCAATAGTGGGGCATCTGAAAAATTAAAATTTTTTGAACTTTGATCACAACAGTTTATTCTTTGAATCAATGCAACAAGTACATTGCTTCAAAGAGGGGCAAAATGTAGACATGAAAAATGTACATTTTCGGTTCGGCACACTTGATCTTGATTACTAACATCATTTCCTCCAAAATCAGGCTCTCAACATTTCATCATATTATGTCTCTTAATTTAATGAATCATTATTCATTTAATTAAGTCTTCCTCCTCCAGTGATTAAATTAATCAATTTAATTTAATAAATCTTACATCTTTGTTTAATTAAATAAATTATTCTATTTCATTAGAATCTCTAAAGTCCTCCTATTAAATTAAATAAATTAAACCTTATTTAATTTAATCTAACATATTCCTCCTTAGTTAAATAAATCAAATCATTTATTTAATTAATCATTTCCTCTCAATTATGATTTAAATAAATTCATCAATTTAAATCAAAATTGTTAAATCATCTAATCCTTCATTATATTAATCAAAATCTTGATTAAGTTGATCTCTCTCACTAAAATCCTCTAGAGTATGCAACTTGCACAATAAATCAATTACTTTAATTTATTTAATTCTCTATTTTCCCTCGCATGGCATCAAAAGGGAATATTCCCTCAAGTTTGAATTCAAAAAATGCAAGTGGATGGGTACTTTGAACAAGGCATTCACTCCTCTTACATGTCCTTGTGCATTGGGACAAGTGACATTAACTCCACTCTTCTCTCCCCCCAACTTTCAAATTCAAATTTCAAATCTCCCCCTCTTTGGCACATTGACCAAAATGTTCTCATTCCTCAACCATTCACATCTTGACAAGTGGCACTTGGCCATTGGATGTTGAATGATCCCACATTTATTATTTTTACTCATTCTTTCAATTTTAAATCTATAAATGAGAGACTCATCCTCTCATTCTATGATCCACATCTTGAGTAAACTTACTCTACTCAACTTCATCCTCAATGCAAGATCGTAGCTAGGTTATTGCAGGTTTTCTCAAGAACTCATCTTGTTTTTCATCAAAAAAGTGGATCAAATCATCAAAGCTTACAAAGGAGTTGGGAAAGGGCTGATTTCAACACATCAATTGGCACCAACTCCCTCATGGGATCAAGAGTTTGCATACTTGATTAGGATTCCATTGCTTTCTTTGTTCATCTCTTCTTCATTTTCCTGTATTAAGTTTTGTAAATGGATTTCATGGGAAATCCTTGTTTTACCTTGTATTTGATCTAAAATTGTGATTGTTTGCTTTGTTTATGTAGGTATCAAATTAGGGTTCACAGTCTTAGAGGGGCATAACATACGACCAACATATAATATAATCAAATAACTGTGTAGCATAGTTCAAGAACTCACAAATGTTCTACTGGTTGTGCATGATGCATACCATTATAAGTGTTCAACATATTTTAAAATTTTGTGAGGCTAGACATGGAAAGGGGGAGCATGATGGTGCAAGACCATGTGTGAAAAGAGCATTAGCACGAGAAGATTTAAATTATAAATGCAATGCAAGGCTGATAGATGCAAAATCAATCGTCGAGTGGTGTAATGCTTCATGGGTCTAGGTAATGAAGGCACATCTTCAGTTTGTAGATTTTTTTGGTTGATGGATGATACTAACATTGCACCATATGAGGACTATTGTACACTAACAAGATTGAGTGAGGTACACTCTTTTCGTGGCTCAAATGCAGGTTCATGGAGTATCAATACACAGAAGATGGCATGCTTTTGTTCTTCATGTACAATGCAATATTGAAATGATTATGAGTCAGGGGAATGTGTTGACAAATGGTTGACAAGTTATCTTAGCCCACTTCACACGTATCACCCTTTGGTGGCATTGGAACTGGCACAGATGGAATCATCAGTCAACTTTGACCATGTATCAAATCTAGCTCGACTAGGTGATATATCTACTTGCTTAGTTGTTGAAATTCCATATCATTGTCTTAATTTTTAGTGTATTCATAATGTTGAGTAATTTCAAGAGATTTGGGCATGTGTAGGATCATGATGTGCCAAAAAGTGGCGATATGTAAGCCATATGATGGTCCATGTGGCTGGCGACTTTTTTTTTACTCAAAATTGATGAAACAAAAAGGGTTTTTAGAGGAGATTCTCAGTTTTCCACCAATATAAATTATACTTTACTTTGAATTTAATAAATAATTATTATTCATTTTTTATTTAGAATTACGAATAAAGTCTTGATTGATAGGTTGATTGAAAAAAATCTATAACTTTCAAATGGTATCATATTTTTTGAATCTGAAACATGCGTCACATTCTATTCTTTGCACACTATAGGATTAAAAAGGAAAAAAATGAATTTCATGAATTTTTGACCAAGTTAAGGTGGTTAGATAGACAAGCTTTTATATATTTTAATAGTTGTAATAAAAAATTCATAATTAATTATTTACTTGGAAACAGATTATAAAAAAATATGCATCACATCAGGACATGAGTCCTCTACTTATATGTAAAAGCTTATAAAAAAATAGTATCATTTTATTGTGGTTAGGGTGGTCATACAGACACCTACTTCTTATTTTTACCCTGAAATTTAAATACTACCGCATTGAAATTTCAAATTTTCACCAAATAGATATTTTTTTAAAAAATAAAGGTCTAGTAGTTTAGAACCTACATTTTTTTTTACAGATTCTATTTTTACATTTTTTTGAAATAATATAGATAACTTATTCAAATTTTTATGTCAAGTTGTCTAACTCTGATTTTTTGTCTTTTTATTGCCACTTAAGGGCCTGTTTTTTCCATGATGATCCTGCACATACCCATTTGTTGCATATATTAATGCATGACATGTTTATGTAGTTATTGCAGATGACGAAAATGAAGAGAGAACTAACTATTACTTGTGTGGTTGTGTTGAGGCCAAAAATAAATTGGAGGCCCCAATTATAGATGGAGTAAACATCTAATACCCTACAAACTCAGTTGTGGTTACTGGAACGTGGATTAGAAGGTACCCAAATTTGAGTGTTAAACATTGGTTATTTCAGGACTTTGACACACGTCATAAGATTCTTCATTACTTGAAGCTTTTCGTGGCATCCAATGTTTGTTTGACCAAATATGGGGATAGAACTTTGAACAAGACCTTGTGGAAGGTTCGTGAGTCTAACCATGAGGCAATACTTGACACAATAAAGAGTAGAGAAGACCTAGATGGTTCATTGGATTAATTTGTAAGTATATGCACATTGGTTCTTATTAATTTAAACTTTTATGCACATTAATTTTTTTGATGCCAATGCTATCATCTTCTTTTACTTTTCCTATTTGTAAGTAACCTACTAAATAGTGATTGGTGTCCCCTTGCAAAAAATGCAGATATATGATCCATCCAAAACAATGTCAGCCAAAAAAGCAATGTAACATCCTTATTTTGATGATCTTGACAAATCTCAATCATGATTTTAAGCCATTAGAAAATTGTGTGCAAAGCTTGGTGAGGGAATTTAAATTTATTCATTTGAAGTTAACCTTATCATGAGCGACTATGATGTAGACATTATAAGAGCATCTAAAATTTCAACTTACTCTATTCATGAGAGGTGTTGTGTGCAAGAGGTATGTTGGAATTCCCAATGAAGATGTATGATGAGGAGTGACTAAGTTGTGAGACCTGCATGCCTATCTGTAAGTTCCTTTCATCTATTTTTATTTCATTTTCATTTTGGATGCTCTTTCTTTTTCTCTTTTAATTTGCATATTTGTAACTAAAATACTAGAAATTGATTGATCTCTCATTGCAGAAAATGCTGATTTATGAGCCATCAAAGAGAATCCTAGCCAAAAAATCAATGCAACATCCTTATTCTGATGATCTTGAAAAATCTCAATTTTGATTTCAAGTCATTATAAAAGAGCATGTGAAGCTTACCGAGGGAATCTCAAGTGACTCATTTCAATGTAACCTCATAATGAGCACCTATGATGTAGACATTTAAAGATAATCTCAAATGTATGAGTGGCATTGTAAAAGATCTGTGATAAAAAAGTACCTAAGGCATTGCAATGAGATTTACTCAAATACTATAATTTTGGAGTCCATGTTTGGTGCAGTAGCACCTTGTTCTATAAATGCCTTCAATAGGAAAATTTGCAAAATTTGAATTTTGAAATGTAAACAATGCGAAAAATTTCATGTAAAGGTCATATGTAATGTATTCAAAGTCTCAAAGAGGTCATTAGGTGATTAGAGAAGTTATATAAAGCATGTAAGGTCAATCAAAAAATAGATGTTTTATATTCTTGAATATTTACAATCAATAAAGTCCCTATTTTAGTGATTTTATGAGTTTTTCCAGTTGTTCATTAACTTGTATGGCCTGTAAAATAGTTTAATGCCTTGAATATTGTTGTTTAAGGAATAATAGTGAAGTATTTTTCATTTGAATCTATTTAGGAGCGTATCCATTGAGTTTATCATTATTTTGAACTAATTTTTCTCAACTCAGACTATAAACCAATAATGACTACTCCACTTAATTTGATAGTTTAGATCAGTGGAGTAAGTTAGTATTAGAATTTTTTAGGTGTTTGTGTGTTTATTTATGCAAGGTAATTAAAGAAACAAAGGCGGAGTTGTTGCTAAAGGGTTTTATAATGAATTTTTAAGTTAAAAATGTGGCTCCAAGTGGTGTTTTCAGGAAAACTTCTCAAATGACTTTAGTAACAAATGACTAATCTATATAGCTTACACCACATACTTCAAAATAAATAGTGACTGTCTTAGAACATGTACATCAAAAATGAGCTTCTTCGTTGTCCTCATTAGGCTAACTAGGCCTAATTTACAAAGGAACATACCTTTCAAAATTCAGCAACCCCCTTCACTTGTTGGGGTAGAAATTATCATGTATCCAAACCCTTAGATCTACAATTTATCTTAGGACAAACTCACTCCACCATTCAAAACCAAAACCCTTATTTTATGATAGTATAAGGAGGTTTTATTAAAAGGAATGGTTCCACACCTTACCACAACATGCCACCACCTTAGACCTTCTTAAAATCACCTGCACAACCTCAGAAGGCAATCACTCAACCTCTACATGCAATATTTTATCAAACCCTAGGTGAAACCTCATTTTTCATGCCCTTTTCCATCAAAATCTATAGGGGCAGCAACATGAAACCCATAAAACTTATTTCCTTTCACTTACAAACTTCTCATCAAATCCTACAAGATAACATTGGGCCCTTCTACAAAAACCTCTCTCAATTTTTACTATCTCGGAGTGGTTTTCCCATGACAATGGATTTTTACTTGATGCAAAAAGAATCAAATGCAAGCAATGCAAAGTTGCAAAGTGGTGCAACTTTCATGCTACAACTCATCTAGTCAAGCATACTATTCCAATGCATCTGAATAGTTATGTTTACGCTAGGAATGGTCCTCTTTCATACCCAAACATGTTAAATCGCTCTAAGGTATGTTTAATCGGATCGATCCCTTAAGGGTCCAAGGTGATAAATGGTTGCAAACTTCAACATGTTGTTACTCATATACCATGATGCTTAGAAACTTATCCTCTGATCCAATAGGATTGTGTTGGGCTCCTTTACAAAAAACTCTCTCAATTTTGGCTATCTCAGAGTGGTTTTCCTGTGGTGACGGATTTTCACTTGATGGAAAAAATATCAAATGCAAGTAGTGCAAAGTGGTGGAACTTTCGCTTTGCAACTTGTGTTACCAAGAAGAATTTACCAATGTATCTAAATATGTATGTTTATGCTAGGCATAGTCCTCTTTTGCACCCAAACATGCAGAATCGCTCTGAGCTACGTTTAACCGGATCGATCACTTAAGGTTCCAAAGTGATAAATGACTACAAAATTTATATGTTATTACTCAGATACCATGATTCTTAGAAACTCCTCATCTGATCCTATAGGATCAAGCTGGGCCCCTGTACAAACACCTCTCTCAGTTTTGGCTATCTCAAAATTGTTTTCCCATGGCGGTGGATTATTTTTTGATGGAAAATGTGTCAAATTTAAGCAGTGTAAAGTTGGAAAGTGGTGCAACTTTTATTCTGAAACTCCGCTGACCAAGTGGACTATTCCAACACATTTGAATAGGTATTTTTCTGCTAGGAATGGTCCTCTTTCACACCCAAACACGCAGAATCGCTCTGAGGTATGTTCAACCGGATCGATCCCTCAAGGGTCCAAAGTGCTAAATGGCTACAAAATTCAACATGCTATTACTTAGATACCGTAACACTTAGAAAATTCTCATCTAATCCTACAAGATCATGTTGGGACCCTCTACAAAAACCTCTCTCAGTTTTACCTATCTTGGGGTGGTTTTCTCGTGGCGACAAATTTTCACTTGATGGAAAAAGTGTCAAATTGAAGCAGTGGAAAGTTGTAAAGTGGTGCAACTTTATCTTTGCAACTCATGTGAGAAAGAGGACTATTCCAACACATTCGAATACATATATTTACACTAGGAATGGTTCTCTTTCACACCCAAACATGTAGAATTGCTCTGAGGAACATTCAACCAGATGGATCTCTTAAGGGTCCAAAGTGCTAAATGGCTGCAAACTTCAGCATACTCTTACTCAGATACCGTGATTCTTAGAAACTTCTCATCTAATCCTACAATATTTTTTTGGATCCCTCTACAAAAACCTCTCTCAGTTTTGGCTTTCTCGAAGTGGTTTTCCCGTGGCGATGAATTTTCACTTGCTGGAAAAAGTGTCAAATTCAAGCTATGCAAAGTTGCAAAGTGTTGCAACGCTCGCTCTACAACTCATGCAACCAAATGGACTATTCCAATATGTTTGAATAGGTATTTTTATGCTAGGAATGGTCCTATTTTGCACACAAACACATGGAATCACTCTGAGCTACATTCAACCGGATCGATCCCTTAAGGGTCCAAAGTGAAAAATGGTTGCAAACTTCATCATACTGTTATTTAGATACTGTGATGATTAGAAACTTCTCACCTCATCCTATAGGATCACATTGGGCCCATCTACAAAAAATTCTCTTAGTTTTGGCTATCTTACAGCGGTTTTCCTGTGGTAGTGGATTTTCACTTGATGGAAAAAGCGTTAAATGTAAGCAGTGAAAAGTTGCAAAGTGGTGTAACTTTTGTTCTGCAACTCATGTGATCAAGCAAACTCTTCCAACATGTCCAAAATGGTATTTTAATTCTAGGCATGGTCCTATTTCACACCCAAACATATAGAATCCCTTTGAGGTACGTTCAACCAGATCAATCCCTTATGGGTCCAAAGTGCCAAGTGACTGCAAACTTCAGCATGCTACTACTCAGATACCATGATGCTTAGAAAATTTGCATCTAATCCTACAAGATCATGATGGGCCCCTCTACAAAAACCTCTCTAAGTTTTGGCTATCTAGGAGTGATTTTCCTGTGGCAGTGGATTTTCACTTGATGCAAAAAGTGTCAAATGGAAGTAGTGTAAAGTTGCAAAGTGGTGCAACTTTCATTTTACAATTAATGTAACCAAACTAACTGCTCCAACACGTCCCGATAGGTAGGTTTATGCTAGGCATCGTCATCTTTCACACCCAAACATGCAAAATTGATCTGAGTTGCATTCAACGAGCTTGATCCCTTATGATGGCATTGAAAACAATACAAAAAAGAAACATACAAATGACGGTTCAAAAGTCTAAGTATTCCACATAAAATGTGTATGATCATTAGTGCAGAGCACCTTGTTCCTCCATTTGATGAAGAAGGTCTAGTTCAGTGGTTTTAGTAATTATCTTATGGTGAATAGGTTGGTCAATAGGTTTTTTTGGGTATTTTGAGCGTGATTTGTCTTCAATAAGTTTAATTAATACCATTAGGTATGTTTTAGGGTGACTTTTGGGTCTGGTGATAAAAAATGTGAAAATTTCAATCTTGCACTAAAAGTTGTCTTTGTAGCCTTTGAAGTAAAATTTATGAATTCATATATGAGTGTGAAAGAATGGAGTTTTTTAAATTTATTATGGATGTTTCTAAGACATTTGTGTGGTTTTAGAGGCCATTAGTTGTAGTCATTAGGTTGGAGGAGTGTAAAGTTACAAATTTATAAGTTTCTTAAAGCAACAAATTTGAAATGCAACGGTTACTTGTTTTGAAAGTTGGTTTTTAGTTAGTTGAGGGCATGGATCAGTTACACAAGGGTGTAAAAGACCATGTAAAGCCTTGAGAGGCTCGAATGGATTTTTTAATTAAACTTTTGGAGAAGATCTAATAAGAATTATTTACACTGTTCTCTATTTTTTAAGATTTTTGATACAAAACTTGTTGATCCCATACTTGGTATGGCCTGTAGATTTCCTATACAGTCCCAAGGATGAAATGAATTTAAATAAGGCTGAGTTTTCTTTCTTTTTTCGATGGTTTGGTGCAAAACAATAAAGGAATAGGAGAGTTCTTATCATTTTTCTACAAGTGGTCTGAATCCCTCAAAAACTAGGATTTTGAGTGAAATTCCCTCATATCTTTCATCTCCACCATGTGCTAAGGCTAGATCTAGGTGGAATGTAAGAGTACCATTTATATTTTGATTCCATGTTAGTTTCAGATAATTTCTTGAAGGTGGGAGAGATATCTTTGGAATTCTAGGCCTGACATCTCTATGTGACAGGCCTGATTTTTTGTGAAATTTGATTTTTGATTGTTTTCATAATTGTTTTGTGACAAGGTTTCTTCGGAGCATTTTATTTGTGTTGGAAAATTTTGTAAGAACCTGTTTGTGGCTGAGGGGTGTTTTGGTGAGCCAAGGTACTTGATTCCTTTTGTGGAGTAGCCTAATTAGGCCTACCTTGTAGCATTCTATTTTTTCCTATCATGGCTTTGTATTTTGTTTTCAAGACATGGGCCTTTGAGGAATTGTGCGAATTGGTATAAGATTCCTAGAACCAATGTCCTTGGTATATTTAATTCCTTTTAAGTGGTTCTTGTGTTGACTGCCCTAGTTGGTTAGGTTGCAAGGAATAGGAGGCCTAGTTTGTGAGCGAAAGGTTAGAGGTGGTTCCCAAGCATAAGATAAGTTGTGTTGAGTTGGTTTGGTCATGTTGGGAGGTTTCCAAGTCTATTCCAATTTTTGCTCATGTCTGGTTTGATAGATTCCATGGTTGAGTAGTTGAGTTACCCTGTTGAGTCAAGTGAATGTTGGAGTCTTAGTAGGCATATTTGAGAGAAGTTGTATCAAATCATGACTTGGTTGAGCCACTCTGCATTACCAATGGTGCTTTGCAATTCTAAGAGTGATTGAGAGTGTGTTTCTTTGTTAAATAGACATATTTGAGGGTCTAGGACAATATTGAGTCCATTTTTTATTTGTATTATAAATTATAACTTTCTTTCTCTTGAGTCCATTTCGTATACAAGAAATAATATTGCAAAAATTTGACATATAAATATTTTGATGGTGACGCATCAAGAACATATTGAAATATTTTTATGAATCATTTCATGGAATGTCAATTGAAAACATTTTTTTTTCTTTTAGATAAATTTGTTTAGCATCAATCAATTAATATTCAAGAAAAACCATGAAGGACAACAATGATCAATGCTAGGGCTAACTCATTAATAATTATACACATGAATAATTCAAGCATGTACATGTCAATAAGGGAAGCGCAAGTAGTCAAAAACATGTAAGCCTCGAGAAGTATACACATGAATACATAGTATACACAAATTAATACAAAGTATATGCATGAATACAAGGTATACACATGAAAACATGTAACCCACAAAGTATAGATTCAAACACATGTAAGTCATAAAGTATACATGTAAGTTGTAAAGTATGCACTTGAATACATTTAACTCATATCTATTGAACCATCAATTTAGAATGCAAATATGGACACCATTGATACAATATATTTGTATTAACCTAATATCCATGTAGGCATACATCAATATATGTCGATATAAGTATTAAATATATGTACAAAATAGCCATATAGGCTTATGAGAATGCCATATAGGCATACAATGTCAAATATGTCCAATACAAAATATGTACAAAACTGCCATGTAGGCATACAACAAAGGGATCTAGAATAAAAATTCATTGCTCTTCATGCTCTGGAAATAAAATCTTTCCCTTTGCTTTTCAATCAGATGGCAATAGTTCTATCACTCATTTTTCCTATGCTCAAGTAGTGTTCATGTTGTTGCTCCTCATGTTTAGTTCGTGGTGAAGTTGTAACCATTACAATAAGAACTAAAGACATGAATATATAGAAATTACATTATAAAATATGATATATTTGACAAAATAATCACTTACCGCCATCTCATGATCTCTCTCCATGAGGGAGATATTCTCACACCCATGCTCAGGCATGCTCAAGCCCTGTATAAACCATACAAATATAAATTAAACTACATGAATCAATAATGGTTTGATTTTTCAATAACTAACATATATAACAACGAATGTAAATTCAAATTTATTAATTTCCCTCATACCTCCCATGTCAGAGTCATCAAGGATTGTGTAGAAGATTACACACCAATCTCCATTTCCCTTGTCACACTCAGATGTGTTTCATCTTGCAATAACTTAAAATAAAACAACAAATTATTCAGCGTAATCAATGATGTGCATACAATCTACACAAATATATTAAGTACAATTTATTAGTCAAAACCTTTATTCTATTACCTCTATGTAGGTTTGAATAAATCCACTGTCACTGGGAAGTGTTCCATTGAAACCTTCAATATTAGTTTGTTCAACATCCAAAATCACATATTAACTTACCATTTGTTAAACAATGCTATTAACATGTAATAAATTTATAATTGTTTAAAAGTTACATACCCCAGCAATAGGCGTACTACAAAAATAAGTGGGTGGGGGGCCAGTGTATCTAGTCTCAACACTGTGACCCTGAAATTTTATTAAAATAATAAAATATTTTTAGTTAATCTTGTATTTCAAAATCAAAATTTAATAAATTATATTCAATGAACATGCTAACTTTTACCTGACTATCAATGCCATATGCCTCATGCAAAATTTTAGTTGCCCTCTCCATCTCCATAGCTATAGATGGATCCTATGTAGAAACCTCCTAAGTGTCGGTGGGGTCATATGAACAAGTCACCTTGCAAGATTGACACACATGGCTTCAAACTCCACCACTCGAAGAATCCCCTGGATGGCATTGTAGGATAGGGATATTATGATGGATCACACTCTGGGTCAAATTTTTGATCGCCTGCAATGTATCTACGTAAGCACTTTCCTTCGCGATGGAAGGCATAACTACGTGCTCACAAGATGGCCTAGCGAGAGCTTGTCTATCTTGCCACATAGGATCCGACTATGCACTGGGTCTATCCTGAGCTGACCCCCCACCACTCCTCTAGAAATACCTCATATCAAAATAATTTAGGATTTTTTTCAATATGAATTCAGTGTATAGTTTCTTAAGGAAATATTATGGGATTTCGCAATTGTTGCACGATGGGTAATCAAAGACAATGTATCACCTATCATAAAACCGATCCCTAATCTGTTGGTGGTGGCACCAATGGATAGGAAACCTCTTCGCATTGAGGGTAAGATTTTGATTTTTGCGTGGGTCGGTGAATAATGAGCACAAATCACCTTTTGTAATTTTTAAATCCTTTACATCTTTATATGATAGTTTATTTGCTTCATAATCCCTAGCCACCTACCTCCTATCTTGGCATCCAGTTATTTGTTTGCTAATTGAATCTACATTTAATAACATATCTTTCAATGAATTTTCTAGGGTCATTTTTTCAGTGGTTGAGCCATTTGGATCACTCAACCTACTAACCAAATCCTCAATTTTATTTTTTTTGTTCTCAATTTCACTCATTAAATTTTGTTGAGTGTCGTGAGGCGGTTGAGTGATTGGTGGAGGAGGTTGTTATTGTGGCTGATTTTGATCTTGAGGATCTTGAGGGTTTGTAGGTTGATTTGCATCTCCTAAAAATTCAACCTAAAACTAATAAATTCAACCTAAAACTAACTAATTCAAAACAAAAAGAACACAATCCTTACCTCTCACACCTCCTCCTCATCATGGCGCCATCGTTTCAAAGAAATAGCAATTGTTGGTGAAGAATTTTGATGAATAGCTCCTCCTAGAATGCGATCGCAAAATATGGGGGTTCTTGCCACGGCTAGAAGAAAAAAAAGTCAAAATCAAAATGAAGAAAAAAAAATCAAAATCAAAATGACAACATTTCTCTATTTTATTGATTTTAACAAGAAATAACATGATCGCATTATTGGGTTGTTGTTACCGAGCCTTAAGCTTGACACAACAAGCCATAACACGCTCGTGTTATGAATTTTCAAAAGGTTTTTTTGAATGTGTCCACAAAATGGCTACCCATTTCCATGCACCCACCCCAAGGACATTGTACGCTTGTGTATCTTGTTTTGTTGCATATCATATACCTTGTAACTGTCCTTTTGTGCATCTGTCAATCTGACATAGGATCTCAGATCTTGTGGGTTTGACCACCTCCTATGATCCTTTTTATCCTAGACCATTCACATTGCTATGATTAGACCCCTCTTGAATGTCTCCTTTAGTGTGAGTTTGAAGCAAGTTCATCCTCTCACTAAAGTGGGGGCTAGATGTAATGATGGAAATGTAACGTAGATTTTCTAGATTAATTTTATAGCTGCACAGATTAAAATGATTAACTCTAATCTAGCAAATAATCTAAATAAAAACAAAAAAGAACAAAGTAAGTAAAAATAAACAAACTAATTGAAAAGATCTCACCAAATATGAGTCCACTTCCTCAAATTATCTCGATTGTCCTTCTCCATTTTGTTGTATCATTATTCTTGCCCTCAAATTTTTGTGTTTGATGCAGGCATAACTTCGTCAAGTGTCTAAGCAAAATATCGAAGATTCTTGTTTCTTCTCAAAATTATTAATTTTGGGAGGAGGAATAATGATAATGATAAGCCTTTTTATAGATTTTGGGTTTTCGAACAATTGACTCAGATTCAAAAGAAAGATCAACAATCGATATTGATAAATGTCATGCAATGTGAGTTCTATGTCAAATAGAATGTGAGTTAGGAAATTCTGCCAGATAAAGATTAAATTAGAACCATAACTTAATCTTGTGTTAGGACTGTTTGAAAATAGAAATGAACAAGGGTTCAAGATCTTAATCTTTGGTTGAGTCTTCGAAAATAGAAGAAATAGACTTTGGATGAAAAAGACAAAGTGCGAACTCAAAGAATAAAGAGTTTGAATGCATACATGAATTAATTAATTAATTAAATATATTTAAGTAATAAATGCATTCATGCACTTGAGTTAAACTGGTTAACTGACTAGTTGTGATAGAGAGTCTCCTCGCAGAGATGATCAGATATCGAATCCAAAGATAACTGACAGATTTAGAAATAGATCTCGAGTCATATGGTGAGTGAATAATTAGTCAACTAGATGATAGAATAATGTGACATAAATAATTAATTATGGATTAAATCTTAATTTAATTCAACATTCGAAAATGAAAGATTTAAATTAAATAAACAAAGATAGTTTATTTAATTTGACTGTTGAAAAGGTGGAATTGAATAATTAAATAATAAATATTTAATTATACTTGAAAAGGTGTAATTGGTTAATTAAATAATAAATATTTAATTTAAAAAGAAGAATTAATTAGTTAGAGACATAATTAAATAAACATAATTTATTTAATTAATCAATAGTTGAATAAGGTCATAATGAATTAGTGAATTAATTAAAAAGGGGTATTTAATTAATAGAGAAAATATGTATTAGAAAGGGTAATTAAATAATTAACATTATTTAATCATGACCGTGGATATTAAAAAATTATGTCGAAAGTGGTACTCGCGGGCCTAGACCAATTTCCAGTGTCTACAGTTTGCCCCTCTTTGATACAATCTCGTTTCGGCTTTGTTTCAAAGAAAATATGCCTCGATTGTGCCCCAGCATGAAATAGGTTAGGGTATGCCCCATCAGCAAAATTGACAATTTTTTGAAAAATTTCAAAAAAATCAGGAGATATTCCCGATAAGTCAAAATGATAGTCAGAAATGCTATGGAGTTGACAGAATTGAATTTGGAAGTGTTAAGGACATGTATAGTTTAGTAGAAGTTGAAATTTTATGCAACCAATAGACAAGGTCAGAAGAAAAGCCAATCAAACCCTAGGTATAAATAGAAATTAGGTTGAAAACCAATTCATTTGCACCCGAAAGAGTTGAAGAACCTCGAAATTTTCTTCGAGTACTAGACGAAAATGGCTTCCATTCCATATGTTGTTGTACACATCTAAAAATGGTCACTGATTATTCAAACTGCTAATTAATTAAATATGAATTATTTAAGTAATATTCTAAAGTCATCTACATATTAATAAATTTAATTATTTATTTATATTGTTCATTTTTCCAATTCTTCTAGTTTAATTAGATAAATAAGTTTATTTATTTATTGTTGCTTTCCTCTTAATTAAAGTGAATAAATTTTATAATTTATTTATTTAATTATCATTTCATTTCTAAAGTTTGAATGTTTAAATTCAAAACAATGGAATATTCTGATTTCATCCCATATTTATATATTTAAATATCTTTTTCACCCCACTTAATTAAATATTGTAAAATATTTAATTATCTTTCTTTTTCACTTCCCACATAATTAAATATTAATTATTTAAATTATGGAAACTTCTATTTGGACATGTCACAAGAAATTAAATAAATTTATTTTATTAATTAAGCAATTATCCTCAAACTTCAACCAAATTTCATAAATGAAAGATAAATTTCATGTTTGTCTCCATTTTTGAATGAGGATGGTCTTGTGGGTTGAAAAAATTCTTCCACTTTCCTCTCAACCTTCCACCTTTCTCTCAACTTCTCCATCTCTCACCGTTCATCCTGACAAGTTTGAATCTCAACCGTTGATCCCCGCCAACTGGATTCTTGCCCTTCCAAAATCTATAAATACAGCGATTTGGTAAGTAGATTTGATCCTAGATTTCATATCTAGTTACTATACTTGCATTTAGATCAACATTCTAGCATCATAGCATCATAGCATCATAGCATTTCAAGTTCATAGTTTAAATCATTAACAATGGATATGCATTTTCAAACAATCTCATTCTCCTAAGTTGTCATTTCAACAAGTTGTTGCTTACACAATTGAGAGCCAACAACTTTAATCAAATCCTTGGAGATAGAGGACAATGGGACAAATTTGAAGGAGCTGCAATTGTTTAGAGTTTGCATTTATGATTTCTAGATTAAGTTTCTTTCAATATAATGTCTTATTGGTGTGTTAGTTTATTGTTTAATTAATCTACATATTTTAACTCACACATTTTTGGTGCCCACCATGGGTCCTCCCCCCGTTTTAATCTTTTTATTGCAAAAATTTCTAATAGGTAACGAACTGGAGTTGCACTTTAGCGCATACAAGTCTAGGTTTAGCGCATAGATGAACTATTTCGACGCATAGACAGACTGTTTCAATGGATCGATGGATTGTTTCGGCGCATAGAAAAACTGTTTCAATGCATCAACAGACTATTTCAGCGCATCCCCGGACTGTTTCAGTGCATCCATGGACTGTTTCGGTGCATAGACAACCTATTTTCACACACCCCAGATTTATCTTTTAGTGCATTTTTCAACTGTTTTGGTGCATTGCTGGCTTGTTTTAGTGCATACAAGGGGTTTGTAAAAATAAATTTTGATTCTGACGCCATCCGTGGACAAAATGTTTCACTTCAGTTTTTAAATAAAATGAAGCAACCCTAGGATAGAAATTTAAAATTTGGAATTTATCAATCCTAGGATAGTCACCAAATGTCATTTCATGCTGGTTAAAATGAATCCAATGATTGTTGTGAAGCAAAATCTTCACTTAGCATAGAAAATTATCAATTTGGATTTAAAACTCAACGACTTGTTTGTTGTGATTATGGGGTAATAGGTATATGCTCTCCCCTTTACTACGTGATCAAAACACCAGACTTACCTATTTCATTTTATCCATTTCAAGCTTGATTAAATCCTTTAGAAGGCCTGTCGTAGTGGGAAAAATTACTCACCCTATGGGAATGACCTAAGTGGGAACAACCAAAGCCAGGTTTTCCAACCCACTATAATCAAAAGTGAATTTTGGGGAAACCCATATTCAATGGAAGTGAGCAAGATAACCATCCCCAAAATATTTGTTCTAAAGATTGGGAGGTCTCCTGAGGGTGTTTATCTATTGCCACACCGAACAGAAACCTTGACTACAAACCATAGTGTAGAAAGCCAATGGTGTTAGTATCCAAACATCATTTCAAACACAGTGCAAGGGGAGGGAAGAATCTACCCCCAAGACACTCACCATATAATCTCCATGGATTATTTGCTCAGGGGATTCGGTATCCACTTCCATCACTTTGAGTACACACCGGGAAAAGATAAAAACATGGGCACCCTCTAGGGGCTGACATGGTTGTGTGAGTCAATGCAATTTTAAGATGTGGAATGTGGATGTTATGATGACCTATCTGATAAACTAAGAGTGAGTCTGATTGAAGTCCTTATCTTGTTCAATACCTGTGAAAATCTCAAAACCATACACTCTTTGTTTAGATTTTAGAATTAACAAAAAAATTGTCTACTACTATATGCCATGTTTTTTTTTTCACATTTAAATCAGATTAAGATTATCCAAAAATATCAAACTGTCAAAACATGTCTGTCTTAGAAATTTAATCAGATATTTTAGCACATTATTGCTCTATTTCGGTGCATAGCTATTCTGTTTCAGCACATCCATGCTCGATTTTAGCGCATTGTTGCTCTGTTTCGATGCATAGCTATTCTATTTTGGCACATTGCTTCTCTATTTCAGCACATCTGTGCTCTGTTTTGGCGCATCCATGCTCTTTTTCAGCGCATTTGTGCTCTATTTCGGTGCATAGGTAGTATGTTTTAGCGCATTCATGATCTGTTTTGGCGCATGTATGGTCCAAGCCTAGGTTTTTTTCTGATATTCGGAAACTCAGTCATTCGTAGTCTAGTCTTTTCCATGCTCAGGGTTTGGAAGTCTGCAAATTTTTCCAAAAAATCCCTAGAGAGAAAGATTAGAAAGCCAAAAAAATCTCTCGGTTATAAGAAGTTATTAAAGAAGAGGAAATTTCTTTACCAAAGTCAAAAGGTCTTGCTTGAACATAGGACCTTTATTCATCAATATCATGACTTTGTTAGAGGTTTCATTGATGATTATGTTGTAGAACCTTTATACTCATGAGCCTTCTTTCAAAGAAGAGCCCTTTCTCAAAGGCACAACCACAGTTAGCATATCCATTCTTCTTATATTCCCCAACCTGCAATTATATACTCTACTCATCCCAATCAAATTCTACAATAGAGAACTCAATCATATTAGGCATTTCTCACAAATCCATATTTTTACAAAGCTACGATCAAAACCTCACAAAGTGAAAAATCATTGTTATTTCTTGATCTTTGGTTTAATTTCCTGTAAACAGATTTTTCATCCTTTCAATCAGGGAAATCATGAGCTAAAGACTAGAAATCATTTAATTCATAGAATCTTCATTCTATTCCTAACTATCATATCCATCAAAATTGCACTATTTCATTTATTTGATTAGAGTTAGTAGAAATTTGGCAAAGCTTATGCCTATTGTCATGAGATCTTGAAAGCACATAGAAAAAGATGAAAGAGAAAGTACCATAAGCAAAAAGGGTGATAATAGTGAGAGAGAAGAGAATCCATTTCATACTGAAGAGATAATAGAATGAAACAAGGAAAGATATTTCCTTTCATTAGCTAATCAAGGAGCTAAGTTACCTTCCAATTTTGATACAAAAGGGATTAAAGAAAATCTTGAAACTCGTCCTAATGATTTTAGTGCCCTTACTCAACAGATAAAAGAATTACAAGGGAAAATAAAAGAAATGGAAGGGGGTGCAAAAAAGGAGTATGTTTTGGATGACATATGTCCTTATCCATTTGATAGGAGTCTTCAAATGATTCCTTTTCCAAAACACTGTGAAATCCCTAAATTTGATAGGTACAATGGGAAAACTGACCCCATTGAACATGTAAGGGATTTCTAAAATATGAGCTTATAATTCGCTCATGAAGATACCTACTTAATGTGATTGTGGTGCAGGAGCACCCACAGGTTGTCTAGGAAACACTAGGAAACACTAGGCAATATAATCTAGGTTTTCATTTCTCATATGTTTCAATGAAGGTAATGTTGACCATTGAGTAGGTGAGATAGCTTAGGAACATGTCTTGCTCACTAGACTAATGCTTGGAAAAGCTTCATGAGTTTTGGAACTCATTTGCATAGGTTTCTAGAAGTTGGCAAGTAGTTGGAAAATGTTCCTTTTTGCAACTTTTCCATAATATGGTTGGAGCACACGACCCATGGGAAGGAGTAACTATTTGTTTGTGACCTATTTATGGTGTGCCTCCACCTGAAAGCAAGGTTGGAAGCATTCGAGTTTGTGTTAAAGTTTTGAAATAAGAAAACAATGGTTTTTAGTGTGTTAATGGATTGATCATGGCACTGTGAATTGTGTAGGATGTAGCGCAATTAACTTTTAAGCATTGTGTGCCATTAGATAGTTAATTAGTTCAATTTCAAGTTCTATTTGTAGATAGTTTGTTTTCCTTTAGTTGCTGATCTGAACCAATTAGCTTGAGAAAATGGAGGGTTAGTTCACATTCCCACTATACATAATGTACGGCCCCTTGGGAATTGTGACTAGACTCCATGCCTGTACATACTATAGAGTTAGGAGGTCTTGAAAACTCTGTAAGCACCATGGAAGTCTTCTCCTAGGCGAGCCAGGAAGTGTCCGGCTAGGGAAGACCAAAGTGCTAAGCACTTAACATTGCAGAGGTGTTAGGCTGGATCAATTTCCCTTTTGGAGAGGGGTGATGTAAGGCTTGCAAAGCTATGGGAACAAGGAGGAGACTCCACCAGTCCATCTAGTGAGGGAAAGTCTTGACGGTTTGTTGTGTGGTTAGGAAAAGGCTTGAAACAAAAGGCCTAGTTTAGTCCACTTCCAGGTTAGGGCTTTGTACAGCCAGTTGAGGCCCAAGGCTCCAATAATCTTTGGGTGGTGGATATAAGGACCAGGAATGCCAAGAAAAGTTTGGGGTTTATTCAGAGGAACCTTGTGGAAAACCCTTATCTCTCAGAGAAGAAACCCAAGGTTCTAGGGCTAAAAATGAGGGTTTGGTGAAAGTGACTAGGGAATAAATCTAGGTGAATAACTAAATACCTTGATAGGATGGAATGAAGCCTATGAAATCACCTCCTCACCTCTTCAAATTAAAATTCAATACATTGGGGGATTGTAGCCTTTAGGGTGGATTAAGGGCTAAGGAAGAGTTGAAACATTACACCAAGGTTGACTTGGTAGGTAGAATTGTGATGGTAGTTTGATTGGCAAGGAGAACTAGGGGAACCTAAACAAGAAATAGGTCCGATAGGTTAAGGTGGTGGAGTTAGACACCATAGAGGTCTTCCAAGTAAGACCTAGAGTAGGAATCAAGGATTGATTCCTCCAACCTCCCTATCAGATTGGTATCAAAGCAACAAAAGATTTGGGATAGAATCTTGTATGTCAGACCTTGAATCTAGTGGTTCCACAACCATGGTGGAAAACTTTGAGTTGGAAAAGAAGGTCAAATATCAGGAGGAAGACAATAGGAGATTAAGGGAAAGACTAGCTCAACTTGAGCAAGTAATGAACAATGTGCAAACTAGGACCAAGGAGTTCAGTGATAGATTGGAAGGCAGGGTACCAAAGATTGAAGAGGTTGCATAGGAAGACAAGATCCCTAAACCTGACCCTGTGCTGCAAGAGGAGCCTTTCTTGAAGGCATTGAAGGCTTTGAGTGAAAAATCCCTTGAAGGCATACCACTATTTAGTGGCAAATTGGAAGTTGATCTAGTCATGGATTGGATAGAGGGTATGGAAAACCATTTTGAGTGTGATGGAGTCGCTAAAGCATAGATGGTGAAGGTGGCCAAATCTAGATTGAGAGGATCTACCTTGACATGGTGGAAATTCATTTAGACGGAGAGGGAAAAGGAAGGCAAGAAGCCTATTTCAACTTGGAAGGGTATGGTTGCCAAAGTGAGAGAAGCATACATGCTAGATGATTATGAGATTCAATTGCATAAGAAGAGACAGAGCTTGAGACAAAGAGACCAAGATGTGATTAATTACACTGAGGAGTTTCAAAAACTTTGTATGAGGTCTTATTTTTTAGAGGATGAAAGTCTTAAGATGGCTAGATACCTTAACGGCTTGAAGTGGAACATTCAAGAGGAAATGACTCTTCTAAGTCCCAAGATAGTACACCAATGCTACCAATTGGCTATCAAGATTGAAGAAAGAAGCAAGAGGAAACAAGACCAGGGTTCTAAGAGTAGAGGCAAAGGTAGAGATCAAAGAGGACATAGAGGTGGCTACCAAGGTAGAGGGATTGAACAAAGAAACCAGGGAGTGTCTAAACTCACAGAGCATGGGAGTGAAACAACTTCTAGAGGAGGTTATGGAAGAGGTAGAGGACCTCAAGGAGGATTAAATAGAGGAAGAGAAGCAGGCAGAATCAACTCATACTTTGCTAGTATGAAGTGTTATAATTGTGGTCAAGTAGGACATCTAGCTTATAGGTGCCCGAAGAAAGCAACTTCATCAAATACTGAGAAGAGAGTGGCATATGCTCAAGAGGACACCATGACTACCAAATCACCAAAGGTTAGTCACATTGAATCATAAATGGGGGAGAACCTGATGTTTAGAAGAGTTTTGATTAGACAACCGGTCAAGGAAGAGCCAAAACAAAGGAGAGCCTTATTCAGGGTAAGATGCAAAATACTTGGAAAAGTGTGCAAAGTTATTGTGGATTGAGGTTCAACTAATAACATCATCTCAGAGGAGGCAGTAAGCAAGTTGAAGTTGGAGAAAGTACCCCACACTAACCCTTACAAGGTGACATGGTTGAACAAAGGACAGAGTGTTCTTGTCAATGAGAAAACAACGGTGGAGTTCTCCATTGGAGGGTACAAGGATAAGTTGATTTTTGATGTGTTACCCATGGATGCATGCCATCTTCTATTGGGCAGACCATGGCAGTATGACAGAGGTGCCATCTATGATGGAAAGGAAAATACTATCTAAATCAAGAAGGATGGAAAGACATTCAAAATGCAGCCACTATCAGATGAGGAAGAAGGATAGCTAAAGACCCCTAGTGTCTCATTAAGCAGTGGTAAAGATTTCATTAACAATCTACATCAAGGAGGTGAAGGATATGTGGTTATGGTGCAACCCAAGGAAGAAGACAAGACTAAGAAATTAGTCATACCCGGATCAGTCCAAAAGTTGTTAGAACAGTTCAAGGACATAGTTAGTGATGGGACACTAGCAACCTTACCTCCAAAGAGGACCATTAGTCATATGATTGAATTCATACTAGGAGCTTCATTGCCAAACAAAGCAGCTTACAAGCTCACACCAAATTAGAACCTAGAAGTAGCTAGGCAAGTGTAGGAGTTGTTGGATCAAGGATTAATTAGGAAGAGCATCAGTTCGTGTGCAGTACCAATGGTATTAGCAACCAAAAAAGGAGGCACGTGGATATTATGCACTGATTCTAGAGCTACAAATAGAATCACAATTAGGTATAGGTTCCCTATTCCTAGGATTAAGGACTTAATGGATTGTCTTGGAGGAGCTCAGTATTTCACCAAGTTGGATCTAAAGAGTGGATACCATCATATCTGAATCAAGGATGGAGATGAGTGGAAGATAGCCTTTAAGACAACTAATGGGTTGTATGAGTGGAGAGTTATGCCATTTGGCCTCTCTAATTCCCCTAGCACATTCATGAGGCTCATGAATGAAGTGCTCAAAGACTTTACAGGGATATTTGTGGTGGTATATCTTGATGATATACTCATCTTTAGCAAGACAACAGAAGAACATCTAAAGCATGTGGAGTTGGTTCTTAGAAGATTGCAAGAAAGAGAAGTTAGCCATCAACCTAGAGAAATGTGAGTTCTTCAAATAAGATCTTGTGTATTTGGGGTTTGTAGTATCCCAAGGATCATTGAAGATGGATCCAAGCAAGGTGGAAGCTATCCTAAATTGGCCTACACCAACCATAGGGACAAAGGTAAGAAGTTTTCAAGGATTGGCTCAATTTTATAGGAAATTTATAAGGAACTTTAGTGGCATATGTGCACCAATCCTTGATACAATCAAAGGTGGCCTAAAAACTAAGTTCAAGTGGAATCTAGAAGCTAAGAAGGGTTTTGAGAAACTGAAACAAGAAGTGGCAACTCAACCCATCCTTTTGTTACGTAGCTTTGATAAGTTGTTTACTATGGAATGTGATGCCAATGGAATTGGGGTAGGAGGAGTGCTAAGCCAAGAAGGCAGACATATAGCTTTCTTTAGTGAAAAGCTCAATGAAGCTAAGAAGAAGTATTCTACCTATGACCTGGAACTCTATGCTCTAGTGCAATCACTTAGGAAGTGGAGGCATTATCTTCTACCTACAGAGTTTGTAGTGTTTACTGATAATCAGGCACTTAGCTGCATCAACACTCAAGAGAAGTTGAGCAATAGACATTTGAAATGGATGGAATACATTCAAGCTTTCACTTTCACCATCAAGCACATGAAGGGACAGGTGAACAAGGTGGCAGATGCACTAAGTAGAAGATTGCTAATAGTGTAAGAGATACAGATAAAGAGCATTGGAATAGAGAGTTTCAAGGACCTCTATGGGGAAGATGAAGACTTCTCGGAGGCCTACAAGGTATGTTCTGACTTTGAGAATCACTTTCATAGTCAATACTCAGAGTATACATTGCAAAGTGGATTGTTATTCAAGGGGAATCAGTTATGTGTTCCAAGAGGATCAATGAGAGAGAATCTCATCTAGGAGAAGCACAATGGTAGTCTTAGTGGATATTTTGGCATCAACAAGACAATGGAACTAGTGCAGAGGTTCTACTATTGGACTAAGTTGCCAAGGGATGTCAGGAGGTATGTGGAGCAGTGTGTATTGTGTATGAAAGCCAAAGGAGGAGCTCGTAATGCAGGCTTGTATCAACCCCTACCCATTCCTAACAGACCATGGGAATGTATTAGCATGGAATTTGTTGTAGGACTCCCTAAGACTAAGACAGGGTTTGATAGTGTCTATGTGGTGGTAGATAGATTCAGTAAGATGAGTCACTTTATCCCTTGCAGGACCACCCATGATGCTAGCTATATTTCTCACCTTTTCTTCAAAGAAATTGTAAGGATCCATGGATTGCCTTTGAGCATTGTCTCAGACAGGGATGTGAAGTTCATGAGTCATTTTTGGAAGACTCTATGTGGCAGATTAGGGACCAACCTATCTTTTGGATCAGCTTACCATCCTCAGACCGATGGAAAAATAGAGGTGGTTAATAGGGTGTTTGGTAACCTTCTAAGATGCCTAACCAAGGAGTATGGACAGACATGGGACTTGGTCATTTCACAAGCTAAATATGCCTAAAATGACAATGTGAACTGGACCACTGGAAGAAGTCCTTTTAAAATTGTGTATGGAATGCACCCAAGAGGTGTGTGTGTACTTAGAGATTTAAGAGTTATGGAGCATAGGAGCATAGGATTTCTCTCAGACCATGAAGGAGATACAGGAACAAGTGAAAAAGACAATTACAGAGGCTACTCACAAGCTAAAACCTAAGGTGGATCTATCTAGGAAGGATCTACAATTTGCAGTAGGATACTATGTTATGGTCCACCTCAACAACTCTAGCTTGTAGAAGGGAACATCAACCAAGTTGCAGATGAAGAGAGTGGGACCATGTAAGGTGTTAGCGAAATATTAAAAGAATGCCTACAAGGTGGAGCTACCTACACATTTGAGCATCTCACCAGTATTTAATGTGGCTAATTTGATCATATATAAGGGACCAGTCACTGACATGGATCAGAACAATAGGGATATCTTCAAGGATGTGAGTAACATAGCCTTACCTACTCAAGACAAGCTACAAGAAGAGAGGATCTTGGAGTCAAGAGTTAAGAAGTCTACTACAAGGCATAGGGTGTACATGGAGCATCTCATCAAGTGGAAGGAAAAGCAAGAGTATGAGGCTACATGGGTGGATGAAGCTTAGTTCAAGAAATAGTTTTTTGATGTATCATTGATCTCTCCTCACATTCCTTAGTGTTTCTACAGAGGGGGGGAGAATGGTGCAGGAGCACCCACAGGTTATCTAGGAAACACTAGGAAACACTAGGCAATCTAATCTAGGTTTGCATTTATGGTATGTTTCAATGAAGTTCATGTTGACCATTAAGTAGGTGAGATAGCTTAGGAACATGTCTTGCTCACTATACTAATGTTTGGAAAAGCTTCATGAGTTTTGGAACTCATTTGCATAGGTTTCTAGAAATTGGCAAGTAGTTGGAAAATGTTCCTTTTTGCAACTTTGCCATAATATGGTTAGAGCACATGACCCAGGGGAAGGAGTAACTATTTTTTTGTGACCTATTTATGGTGTGCCTCCACCTAAAAGCAAGGTTGGAAGCATTCGAGTTTGTGTTAAAGTTTTGAAATCAAGAAAAAAGTAGTTTTTAGTGTGAATTTCCTAGTTTTCCTTTGAATTAGTGTGTTAATGGATTGATCATGGAACTGTGAATTGTGTAGGATGTATTGCAATTATCTTTTAAGCATTGTGTGCCATTAGATAGTTAATTAGTTCAATTTCAAGTTCTATTTGTAGATAGTTTGTTATCCTTTAGTTGCTGATCTGAACCAGTCAGCTTGAGAAAATGGAGGGTTAGTTCACATTCCCACTGTACAAAATGTATGACCCCTTGGGAATTGTGACTAGACTCCATGCCTATACATACTGTAGAGATAGGAGGTCTTGACAGTTCTGTAAGCACCATGGAAGTTTTCTCCTAGGCGAGCCAGGAAGTGTCCGACTAGGGAAGACCAAAGTGCTGAGCACTTAACATTGCAGAGGTGTTAGGTTGGATCAATTTCCCTTTTGAAGAGGGGTGATGTAAGGCTTGCAAAGCTATGGTAACAAGGAGGATACTCCACCGGTCCATCTGGTGACAGAAAGTATTGACAGTCTGTTGTGTGGTTAGGAAAAGGCTTAAAACAAAAGGCCTAGTTTAGTCCACTTCCAGGTTAGGGCTTTGTATGGCCAGTTCAGGCCCAAGGCTCCAATAATCTTTGAGTGGTGGACATAAGGACCTGGAATTCCAAGAAAAGTTTGGGGGTTATTCGGAGGAACCTTGTGGAAAACCCTAATCTCTCAGAGAAGAAACCCTAGGTTCTAGGACTAAAAATGAGGGTTTGGTGAAAGTGACTAGGGAATGAAGCTAGGTGGATCCCTAAATACCTTGGAAATTCAAGTTCAATACATTGGGGGATTGTTGCCTTTAGGGTGGATTAAGGGCTAAGGAAGAGTTGAAACATTGCACCAAGGTTGATTTGGTAGGTAGAATTGTGATGGTAGTTGGGTTGGCAAGGAGAACCAGAGGAACCTAAACAAGAAATAGGTCCTATAGGTTAAGGTGGTGGAGTTAGAAACCATAGAGGTCTTCCAACTAAGACCTAGAGCAAGAATCAAGGACTGATTCCTCCAACCTCCCTATTAGATTGTTTTCATGAAGTCTGGGTGGACAATCCATGGAGTGGCTTTCAAAGATCACTGCCCCCATCAAAAACTTTGAGGATTTAATAAATAATTTTATATCAAAATACTTCTACAAAATCCAACACCAGATAATCATGCTTGATCTTTGTAAGGTAAAACAAAAAGTAGGGGAATCTTTCTTTACATTTTTGAAAAGGTGGAGAAGGGTGTTTGCTACATACTCTTGCCTTGTTCCTGAAAAAAAAAAGATGGAGATCTTTATCAATAGTCTGAATCAATAGATGATTGACATACTAAACCTTCACTGTCCTCAATCATTTGAAAAATTGAGTGAAAACACAATTAATATTGAAGGTGCTTTGGTCAAGCGTGGAGTTTAGAAAATTGATAAAGAAGGTTCAAATTCGTACAACAACAACAACAACCATAGTAACAACAATGACAAGTCACGATTTTGGACTCGAAATAAAAATGTTGTGAATGATGGGGTAGTAGACGCTAACAACGTTAATGTGAAGCCTATCGTCCTTAATGTGTCAGGTGTTCAACATAGCAAAAATGCTGGAAATTATAGTACCCAAGGTAATGTTTCCAATCAAGGGAATGTGACTAATAATCATTGAAATAATTTTGGCAATAATCAAAATTTAAATATGCCCAGATCTTCGCATTTTTCGAATCAACGGATTTTTACTCCTTTGGGCCAATCTTTGGAATCCATTCTCAAAGAATTATTGAATCAAAACACTATTACATTGCCACCACAAAGAGACTATGAGCCTCGAGTTAAACCACCATCATGGAATGACTCACACTTTTGTGATTATTATAGGTGTAAAGGTCATAAAACAAATAATTGCCAAGGGTTAAAGAATATTGTTCAAGATTTGATTGATAACTGCACCATAACAGTTGAGGAACATAATGCCAATGATGACCATTAGGCATTCAAGGATCCTCTCCCTAGTTATCAAAAGGGGGAATCTTCAAGTGACAAGGGCAAGAATGTTAATTATGTCCACAACACCATTATGAATCATATTTATTCTGACGATCAGCAAATCAATGCTATCTGAATCAAAGGTAAGCAAGAAATTGAGAGGTCAATGCTACAACAAGGGGACAAGCCAAAATCATTGTAAAAGGAAGCTCATATAAAGCGGCAATTTCCCCTCCAAGTCAATACAATTTGGTTGATCAACTACTAAAAACCTCAGCCCAAATTTATATCTTGGAGCTCTTAAACTTATCACCTGCCCATAAGGAAATTTTGGAAAAGGCACTTGTTGATACAACTGTATTCCCTAATCTGGATATCAATAAATTTAAAGCCATGGTGGGACACTTGTCCTCATCCGCATGTTCATCCTTTACTGAAAAGGATGACTCATCCATAACCCATCCATATAATTCATCACTCTACTTAGAGGTCATGGTTCACAAAGCTCGCATTAGACATTTCCTAATAGATGGGGGAGCCAGATTAAACATTTATACATTAAAATTGGTCCTAGCTTTGGGATATTCAGAACAATCTATAGATCCATGAAGAAAGATTACAATCAAGGCATATGATGATGAGGAAAGGACTTCCAAAGGCCTTATCATGCTTCCAATCAGAGTGGGACCTATTGTGAAGAATACCTTTTTTCAGGTTTTAGACTAGGATCTAACCTATAACATACTTTTGGGTCGTCCATGGATCCATGCCATGCAATTTTTTCCATCTACTTATCATCAATGCTTGAAGTTTCCATATGATGGACAGGAGGTAACAATACCTACTGATCACATTAGCAGTCAAACTTTCTCTAATCTAAGAGCAACTCAGGACACACTCATCCCACATAATAGAGAGGTTTTGGCGATCTCTACCTCCAAGTACAATGAGCAAGCACAAGAAATGATAAGTAATTTTTGCGCCAAGCTAAAATTGAAGGATAATGTAGTGGGAGAATATTCTTTATCTCTCTCTAATTTACCCATATCTCCAAGATCCCATGGTCAACCATCAACATCCATATAGTAGGCTACAAAAGCTTTAGCCTTAGCTTCACTTCCCATCACCAAGTTTAATGGGGTATTTATCAAAGAAAATGAAATGGAAGATAGAGCTATCGTTGATTGGCTCTATAAAGATGAAAAAGAATCAGTACAACATATCAAGTTACCTAGAGAATAGTATGGAAAAGGTTATGCGATCATGAAACAAATGGGTTATAAAGGAAATGGCCATATAGGTAAAAGAAAAGAGGGTATCATTGAACCTATCCAACTGAAAATAATGCACCTAAAGGATAAGACTGGGTTAGGATACAAAGGAAGAAGTGATACAAAGAATGTCTAAAGAGGATTTAATTGAAACAATCCTGAGAAATCAAGAAAATAATTCTGACACCGGCTCCAATGAATATGAATGGGACAACTTCTCTAATGATACTTTCATCTCAGAGAAAAGGGTGGATGATATACATAGATTCACACCCGCATTCTTACAAGGGGAAAGCTCAAGGCCTCTACTTGATTATTTTTTTCAAAATGATCATGAATCAAGTGAAACTGATTCGATTCAAAGTGAGACAAATCATCTACAGGAGGATACCATCCTAGACCTCTCCCATAACGACACATTAGGGGAAATTTACATAAAAAATGGGCCTCCTAAGGAACTCTAAAAAAGAAAAAATTATCTCATATAAGACAAATTATTTAAATATAAAAAATATAAATTACTTAACTACATAAGTTAAGTGGGGACACACGTTTCTATTATAATTCCTTAAAAAATTGAAGTCCATGATTTTTTAAAAGTGGTAACATATATTTCTATTATAATTTATTAAAAAACTCAAATTCACTTTCTTCATTCTTTGTTTTTTATTTAAAAACTCTTAAACTCAAGTTTGGTAATTTATATTTCTATTATAATTTATTAAAAAAGTCAACTTCACTTTCTTTTCTTGATTATTTGTTTTTATTTAAAAAGTGGTAAAGTAAAGTAACTTTAGATATTTTATTTTTTACTTAGTATTTTATTTTATATATATATATATATGGTTTTATAGATTTAGATTTATTAAAGAATTTTTTTTTTTTGAAAATATATAAATTTCTATAATAGAACTTAATAGAACTTAAGAATATAAATCTAAAAAACAAAAAGAATATTTTATATTTAGAAAGATGAATGAGATAGAATAATTGTTTTTTTTTTAAATATAAAAAAATAGCTTTTTTCTTAAAGAATAAAAATATTTTCTTAAAAATATAAAAATTAGCTTTTATTTTAAGAATATCATTAGCTTTTTTTTAAAAGAAAAAAACTTATTTTTTGAAAATATAAAAATTTCTATAATAGAACTTAATAGAACTTAGGAATATAAATCTAAAAACAAAAAAAAATATTAAAAATTTTATAATATGAGTGAGATAGAATAATTTTTTTTTTTTTAAATATAAAAAAATAGCTCTTTTTTTTACAAAATAATTAGCTTTTTTCTTAAAGAAATATTTTATTTTATTTTAAATATAAAAATTCTATAATAGAACTCAAGAATATAAATCTAAAAAAAATAAAATATTTTATATTTAGAAAGATGAATGAGATAGAATAAGATATGTAGAGTTAAATTAACCATCATGAGTTAATTCCTATTGATTTGTTTCCTTTGGTTCATCCTGAACTCATCGGTTGGGAACAAGTCGCACCTATTAATGTCCCAAATTTTCCTAATGATGAAACCATAATAAATTTTCTTTGTTCATCCCAACCGGAAACAGGTTCCACCAGCGAATCACAAGATTAAAGTTTTCGACAGGAAAGTGCCAAGTTTCTCCGCTATGAAATAAATAACATAAAAGAAAGATCTAATGTTGAAAAAATTTCAAAGGCACCAGAGGATGGGAAACATGACACTCTTCCGGAACATTACCAAGAAAGGTCTTCTATTCTAATCGAACCAACAAAGGCACTCAATATAGGTACTAAGAAAAATCCCAAGATCTTGCAATTGGTTGCATCTTTAATAGAAGAGGAAATACCAAGATTTATGGAATTTCTCAAGAACAACCAAATTAGTTTTGCATGGTCCTACGCAGATATGCCTAGATTAGATCTAGATCTCATCTTGCATCATCTATCTATTATGCCGGGGGCAAAACCTATAAAATAGAAACTCAAAAAAATGCATCCACATGTTGCATTATTGGTTGAAGAGGAATTAAAGAAGCTTTTAGATGTTGGATTCATTCGGTCTATTGAATATGCAGAATGGATCTCCAATATCGTACTTATTTCAAAGCTAGATAGAAGAATTAGAATTTGTACAGATTTCAAAGATTTGAACAAGGCATGTCCCAAAGATGACTTCCCTTTGCCAAACATATATATGATTGTTGATTTGACTACTAGACATGCAATGTACTCATTAATGGATGGATTTTTCAGGATACAACCAGATAAAGATTGCACCAAAGGATCAAAATAAAATAGCATTCACATGTCCTTGGGGTACCTATTGCTGGAACGTAATGCCCTTTGGGTTGAAGAATGCAAGAGCTACATACCTACATGCACTGAAAACAATTTTTCATGATATGATGCATACATTCATGGAATATTATGTTGATGACCTCCTTGCCAAATCTAACACCAGAGAAGGACACATATATCTTATCTAAAATTTTCAAAAGAATGGAACAATTCAAAGTAAGACTTAATCCAAAGAAATGTGTTTTTGGAGTGAAATCTGGAAAGTTGCTAGGCTACATTGTATCAGAAAAGAGAATTGAAGTGGATCCAGCTAAGGTACAAGAAATTCTTGACATGCCACCACCAAGGAACATTAGTCAACTATGCTCTTTTGCAGGGATGGTTACAATCCATTTGAAGATTCATTGCTCAAATGGCAGATAAAATTTTACCATTTACACATCTCTTACACAAGAATGTTCCATTTAAATGGGAGGACAAATGTGAAGCAACGTTTGATCAGATAAAGCAGTATCTCATGAATCCACCAGTATTGATTCCACTAGTGCAAGGTGCACCATTCATATTGTATATTTCTGCCACAAAAGTGTCCCTAGGAGCATTATTGGCACATGAAGATAACTCAAGAAAGGAGCGAGCAAGCTATTACATCAGTCGAACTTTGACAAGTCATGAGCTAAATGACACATTCATTGAAAAATCTTGCTTAGCAGTGGTATTCACCTCTCAAAAGTTACGATATTATATGCTAGCACATACAGTAAAGCTTGTGGCTAAGATCGACCCACTTAAATATCTTCTAAGTAAGGAAACCTTAACTGGGAGGTTGGCTAAATGGGTTATGATCCTAAGTGAATTTGATATTCATTATGTGGATCAGAAAGCTATAAAGGGACAGGTAATTGCAGATCAGTTAGTAGAAGCACCAATACCAGTAGAACACCCTATACACATTGATTTTCCTGATGTTGATGTATTCACAGCAGTTATGAAGGAGTCATGGGCGCTCTATTTTGATGGTTCTTACACTCAACATGGTTCAGGAGCAGGGATTATTTTTATTACACCTCAAGGACACACAATTCCAAAATCTTATCAGCTAATTTTTCCTTGCATAAACAACATATTTGAGTACGAGGCATTGGTAGTTGGCATGAGGATTGCAGTGGATTGGAAAATCACAGAACTTAAAGTTTTTGGTGATTCACAACTTTTTATAAATCAAATCAATGATGAATATCGCACTAAAGATGACAAGTTGATACCTTATAAAATAATGGTGGACGATTTCAAGAAATACTTTGTTAATATCAAGTTCATATAGATTCCACATATTGATAATAAAGTAGTCGATCCAATGGCTACAATAGCATCTCTACTTCAGTTGACATAAAATCAAACATGGTACGATTTCCTGGTGGAACAATTGTTTTCTCCCGCCTATGACAATCTAGAAACTCAAATCATTTGTCACTTAACAAGTTCTGATTCTCCCTTATATCACCAAATTTACACTTACCTAAAGGATACTAATTTACCTTTAGACTTGTCTAGAAATCATAAAATAAATTTCATTGGTCAATACTCCCGTTACACCTTAATTGCTGACGTCTTATACCGGCGTGGTCTGGAGGATACCCTCCTTAGATGTCTTGAACGCGATCAATCTAAAAAGTCCTTACAAGAGGTACATGGTGGAATTTGTGGGACACACTCAAGTGGACTAACCTTAGCCAAGAAACTTGTTCGATTGGGTTGCTATTGGCTGACCATGGAGAAGGAATCATTCATTTTTGTGAAGAAATATGCAAAATGTCAGATTCATGGGAATCTCATTCATGCTCCTACTCAAAAATTACAACCCTTCACCACAACATGGCCTTTTGCTTAGTGGGGATTAGATCTGGTTGGCAAGATACACCCGTCATCTTCAAATGGACATAAATTCGTCATTATAGCCATTGAGTATTTCACTAAATGGATTGAAGTTGTTCCCCTAACAACTGTTACTGGCAAACAAATCTTTTCATTTATTTTGAACTATATCATCTTTCGATATGGTATTCCCAACTCCATTATCACAGACAATGGAAGACCCTTTAAAAATCAGGATGTTAATGAGCTATGTGAAAGATTTTACCTCCAACATAGGTTCTTTATGCCTTACTATCCACAAAGGAATGGTCAAGTTGAAGCCTCAAACAAAACTATTTTGAAGATTTTTAAGAAAACGGTTAATGAAACAGGTCGTGATTGGCATGTCCAATTTAATCTAGCATTATGGGCATACAAAACATGTATTCGCACACCAATAAGTGCTACTCCTTATGCTTTGGTCTATGGAGCAGAAGCTATTCTACCACTAGAAGTTGAGATTCCTTCACTTTGAGTATCACTCAAGGGTTAATCAATGATGAAGACTACAGAGTATCAAGGTTGCAAGAGCCAAAACTACTTGATGAATGACATCAAACTACAGTTAATAATTTGAAGGGGTATCAATAGGTTATGTCCCGCAACTACAATCACAGAGTCAAATCATGAAATTTTCAAGTAGGTGACTTGGTTCTCAAATAAAACCCTCGTAATCAATAGGATCGGGAAAAGAAAGGAAAGTTTGAACCTAATTGGCTAGGCCCTTTCGTTATCAAAAAGAGCAAAAAATAAAATAAAATTAATAAATCAAAAAAAATCAAAAATAGAAAAAAATTATTGCCTTAATGAAAACCTGGCAAACAGGCGTCTTGGTAAACAACAAAAAAATCATAAAATCAGGAAAAAGTGCAATAAAAACAAATGGTGAAAACCTGGCAAACAGGCATTGTTTGTGATTTTGTTTGGCTCTCTTATCCATTAGGATACATTCTCCATATCCAACTTTCACTATCATCACATGCATGCCATACCATCACATTTGCATCATGCAAAACAACATCTCCTTGAAATAAAAAGGATCTCATCATGGCTTGATGATTAAGGTTATCCCTAGCAGTAGTTGTATACAACAAGAGTCAAAGTTCAAGGTCACTAGGGGGCAATTCACTTCTTGGAGCTTTCTAGCAGGCAATCAGTAACATATGTCAAGAATAAGAATATCAGGAAACAACAAAATTGTCCAATTACAATGAATCTGCATAACTTTTTTGACAAATAACAAAAACAAATTGGATGATCTTAATCTAAATAAAACTAATGAAAAAATTAAAAGCATAAGTTGTAATTGTTGTTTTGGTATTTGATGACATCATATCTTTGGAGTGGTTCAATGATGTACTGAACTAGAATCACAAGGAAGGAGTATGATTTTCTTTACTTGCTATCTGTAAGCTAATCATTAGTATTGTGCAAATTGGTCATCAGACATGCTCTACAATGTATCATTGATGACATTTCAGAATTTGCATAGGAAAATGGTTAACTTTTGTTTGTTTATACAAACAATACTCAAGTCATCTTGGTTCAATTATACCTCGATGCTTGTATTAACTTGCTATATCAAACATTATGAAAGCAGTACTCAGGTTATCATTGGTGCTAACATACCCTTTGATGCTTGTGCTAACTTTCAACATATCAAAAGGCTCAATGACAAAAATCAAGCACAACATGAAATGACAAAAAGGAGAATGGTTCATTATTGCATTCTAGGACTACATAATTTATTTGCATTTGGGGGGTTGTTTAAATAGATTTTTAAGAGATTGGTCAAATTATCGTATATATTTTTCAAACAAAAATTGAGTAAAATTGGACATTTATTACATCTCATTCCATTATAATTCATATCATTTCATGATCATTCATCATTATTATTGTTTTTGCATACTTGCATTATCATTTCATTTCTTTATCAATTCATCATGATCATAATCCATTCTTTTTACATATCATATGCATGGTCATTATTATAATCATTCATTAACATTTACATTTGTACTTATTGAACATTCATTTCACATCATAAATCCACATTAATAAAAAGATTGCACATTCATTTCACATCATAAATCCACATTAATAAAAATATTGCATCCATCTCATTCATTTTCATATTATAGTTTAGGTTATCCTTTTCATATCAATTGCATCATATCATTAGGTATTACTATATTATCATATTCCATATGTATCATTTTTTTTCATTCATTCATTCATAATCATTTCATTATCATTATTTAATCATTATTTACCAGTTCATTTCATTATCATTATTATCATTATTTACCAATTCTTATTATCATTTCATCATCATTTAGGTCATTATTATCATTTCATTTCACATCCATTTATATCACTTCTCGATCATATCATTTTCACATTACATCATGTCATTTTTAGGACGTATTATCATTCATGTCATTACATCTTACATCTTGCATTCATTACATACATCATGAAAGAAAATCACCATTGCATCATCATACATAAAATAAAAGCATCATCATTCACATTACATCATCATTTTCATCATAATAATAAAAAAATCATACATCATAAATCATCCATAACATATGCATAATTGAATTTCCACTGCATCTCATAAATCTCATCAAAATAAATGTCCAGGAGTACAAGGATATCAAATACAATGGAATAAATGTCTCAAAAATGCTCATCATTGAGGGGCATCTGGTCGAGGCACATGAATGCTACTGCGTCCTGAGGTAGTAGGTCTCACAGGATCTCTGCTCCCTAAGGCTTTGATCTCTCATCTGATAGGCTAAACCACACTCCTGGTAGCACTCCTGGAGTGAGTGCGTGAATGGGTCTAAGACTAAGTACCTGACTGTGTGAAGGCAATCCTCATCTCAGGTGGTACTGCCTTGAAGTATCTCATCCTATAATACTCAACCTCCCGAGTAGTCTCTAAACCCTCTGCCACAACCTGCCCAATGGAGGTGCTCTTGATTGATCTAAGGAGTCTCTCAGCTACCCCATCAGCATATATACACCTCTCCTAGAAGTTGTCTCGCTCTACTATAAGCTAAGCTATCTATGGGTCGAGAGGTGGTGGCTGTGCAACCTGTGCCTGTAGCCGACTGATCATCCCCTGAGCCTATGCTAACTAACCCCGAAGAGTCTGAATCTATACCTACAAAGCATCAATCTATTCTTATGAGGGAGCCTTGATAATGATCCATGGAGTCGAAGTACTCGACTGATCCACTACTCTCGATGTACGGGGCCTTGTACTAAAAAGTACATCAAAGAAAAACCTTTGCCCTCCACTCCCACCACCTCCATCATCCCCATCATCACCGCTATCCCCTCAGTCATCTAACTCCTCCTCCTCCATCTCCTCATCCTCTAAATCCACATCCATGGCTACTCCACCTATATCCTTGGCCTGTGCCCCTGCCTCTAGTGGTACCTGTGCCTGTGTCTGATCCTATGGCTGCCCTGCTACTACCTGTACCTCTAGCTGTCATTGTGCTCGTTGTATCGTTGGTCCTCCCAATAATGAAGCAGGCTCCTCTGGACTAGTAAATCTAGGAAAGGGATGTTTGTAAAAATATTTTGCATAATCATCTGTCATCCCTGCATCAGAAACCTCTGGATGTATAGCCCAAAATTTTTGCTATAGGTCTAAATACTCTGCTCTAGTAGCCTCAATCATCACAACTAGACCCCACTCTGGCACATCCTCTCATCGCCTAGCATAGTGTGTTTGACCCTGTGGCATCATCTGCACTAATCCAAATTTCCTCATGACCCTCATCGCCAAAAACTGCTCAATAATAAAAGGAGTCTGCCCAATCAAGTATCTCAACTTTGTGCAGTAAGGCAACTCTATATCATCCACCTCCCATGGATCACAATCTAAATACAATCTCTAGATGACTGTATCCAAATCATCTAGCATGCACCGCTAGTACTCTAACTTGCCCAGCCTCGACTGGACAAGGGGACCTGTGTAGGCATAAACATATGGAAACCCAAGGAGACGATCCCTCCAAACAATAGGACGAATGATGGAAAAATGCTCCCATGCAAATATCTGTAGAAGAGTAACCCTGCAGGAGAGACTCTTCCTATCTCTATATACAACCTGATGAAGATTGTGGTATAGATGGGCAAGCATGCATGATCCCCATGCATATCTAGTCTGGTGGAGAAGAATATCCTCCAGAATTCTACCCCAACCAATTGATAGTCCCTTTGCCCTATGATTAGGACAAAGGAAACCACTGATGAACCTTGTTAACACTGAAGGCAGTGGGGCATAGCTCTCCACCATCTCCTTCTAGGGAATCTCATATCTAGAGACATGAGAATCCTGGAAGACTCGTCTCAAAGCATCGGTCCCTCCAATCTCCTTGTGATCGTAGATCACAAGTTCATCAACTACAGG
>CM021105.1:158409101-158455637 GCA_007115665.2 Sequoiadendron giganteum
CTAAGACCTAGAGCAAGAATCAAGGACTGATTCCTCCAACCTCCCTATTAGATTGTTTTCATGAAGTCTGGGTGGACAATCCATGGAGTGGCTTTCAAAGATCACTGCCCCCATCAAAAACTTTGAGGATTTAATAAATAATTTTATATCAAAATACTTCTACAAAATCCAACACCAGATAATCATGCTTGATCTTTGTAAGGTAAAACAAAAAGTAGGGGAATCTTTCTTTACATTTTTGAAAAGGTGGAGAAGGGTGTTTGCTACATACTCTTGCCTTGTTCCTGAAAAAAAAAAGATGGAGATCTTTATCAATAGTCTGAATCAATAGATGATTGACATACTAAACCTTCACTGTCCTCAATCATTTGAAAAATTGAGTGAAAACACAATTAATATTGAAGGTGCTTTGGTCAAGCGTGGAGTTTAGAAAATTGATAAAGAAGGTTCAAATTCGTACAACAACAACAACAACCATAGTAACAACAATGACAAGTCACGATTTTGGACTCGAAATAAAAATGTTGTGAATGATGGGGTAGTAGACGCTAACAACGTTAATGTGAAGCCTATCGTCCTTAATGTGTCAGGTGTTCAACATAGCAAAAATGCTGGAAATTATAGTACCCAAGGTAATGTTTCCAATCAAGGGAATGTGACTAATAATCATTGAAATAATTTTGGCAATAATCAAAATTTAAATATGCCCAGATCTTCGCATTTTTCGAATCAACGGATTTTTACTCCTTTGGGCCAATCTTTGGAATCCATTCTCAAAGAATTATTGAATCAAAACACTATTACATTGCCACCACAAAGAGACTATGAGCCTCGAGTTAAACCACCATCATGGAATGACTCACACTTTTGTGATTATTATAGGTGTAAAGGTCATAAAACAAATAATTGCCAAGGGTTAAAGAATATTGTTCAAGATTTGATTGATAACTGCACCATAACAGTTGAGGAACATAATGCCAATGATGACCATTAGGCATTCAAGGATCCTCTCCCTAGTTATCAAAAGGGGGAATCTTCAAGTGACAAGGGCAAGAATGTTAATTATGTCCACAACACCATTATGAATCATATTTATTCTGACGATCAGCAAATCAATGCTATCTGAATCAAAGGTAAGCAAGAAATTGAGAGGTCAATGCTACAACAAGGGGACAAGCCAAAATCATTGTAAAAGGAAGCTCATATAAAGCGGCAATTTCCCCTCCAAGTCAATACAATTTGGTTGATCAACTACTAAAAACCTCAGCCCAAATTTATATCTTGGAGCTCTTAAACTTATCACCTGCCCATAAGGAAATTTTGGAAAAGGCACTTGTTGATACAACTGTATTCCCTAATCTGGATATCAATAAATTTAAAGCCATGGTGGGACACTTGTCCTCATCCGCATGTTCATCCTTTACTGAAAAGGATGACTCATCCATAACCCATCCATATAATTCATCACTCTACTTAGAGGTCATGGTTCACAAAGCTCGCATTAGACATTTCCTAATAGATGGGGGAGCCAGATTAAACATTTATACATTAAAATTGGTCCTAGCTTTGGGATATTCAGAACAATCTATAGATCCATGAAGAAAGATTACAATCAAGGCATATGATGATGAGGAAAGGACTTCCAAAGGCCTTATCATGCTTCCAATCAGAGTGGGACCTATTGTGAAGAATACCTTTTTTCAGGTTTTAGACTAGGATCTAACCTATAACATACTTTTGGGTCGTCCATGGATCCATGCCATGCAATTTTTTCCATCTACTTATCATCAATGCTTGAAGTTTCCATATGATGGACAGGAGGTAACAATACCTACTGATCACATTAGCAGTCAAACTTTCTCTAATCTAAGAGCAACTCAGGACACACTCATCCCACATAATAGAGAGGTTTTGGCGATCTCTACCTCCAAGTACAATGAGCAAGCACAAGAAATGATAAGTAATTTTTGCGCCAAGCTAAAATTGAAGGATAATGTAGTGGGAGAATATTCTTTATCTCTCTCTAATTTACCCATATCTCCAAGATCCCATGGTCAACCATCAACATCCATATAGTAGGCTACAAAAGCTTTAGCCTTAGCTTCACTTCCCATCACCAAGTTTAATGGGGTATTTATCAAAGAAAATGAAATGGAAGATAGAGCTATCGTTGATTGGCTCTATAAAGATGAAAAAGAATCAGTACAACATATCAAGTTACCTAGAGAATAGTATGGAAAAGGTTATGCGATCATGAAACAAATGGGTTATAAAGGAAATGGCCATATAGGTAAAAGAAAAGAGGGTATCATTGAACCTATCCAACTGAAAATAATGCACCTAAAGGATAAGACTGGGTTAGGATACAAAGGAAGAAGTGATACAAAGAATGTCTAAAGAGGATTTAATTGAAACAATCCTGAGAAATCAAGAAAATAATTCTGACACCGGCTCCAATGAATATGAATGGGACAACTTCTCTAATGATACTTTCATCTCAGAGAAAAGGGTGGATGATATACATAGATTCACACCCGCATTCTTACAAGGGGAAAGCTCAAGGCCTCTACTTGATTATTTTTTTCAAAATGATCATGAATCAAGTGAAACTGATTCGATTCAAAGTGAGACAAATCATCTACAGGAGGATACCATCCTAGACCTCTCCCATAACGACACATTAGGGGAAATTTACATAAAAAATGGGCCTCCTAAGGAACTCTAAAAAAGAAAAAATTATCTCATATAAGACAAATTATTTAAATATAAAAAATATAAATTACTTAACTACATAAGTTAAGTGGGGACACACGTTTCTATTATAATTCCTTAAAAAATTGAAGTCCATGATTTTTTAAAAGTGGTAACATATATTTCTATTATAATTTATTAAAAAACTCAAATTCACTTTCTTCATTCTTTGTTTTTTATTTAAAAACTCTTAAACTCAAGTTTGGTAATTTATATTTCTATTATAATTTATTAAAAAAGTCAACTTCACTTTCTTTTCTTGATTATTTGTTTTTATTTAAAAAGTGGTAAAGTAAAGTAACTTTAGATATTTTATTTTTTACTTAGTATTTTATTTTATATATATATATATATGGTTTTATAGATTTAGATTTATTAAAGAATTTTTTTTTTTTGAAAATATATAAATTTCTATAATAGAACTTAATAGAACTTAAGAATATAAATCTAAAAAACAAAAAGAATATTTTATATTTAGAAAGATGAATGAGATAGAATAATTGTTTTTTTTTTAAATATAAAAAAATAGCTTTTTTCTTAAAGAATAAAAATATTTTCTTAAAAATATAAAAATTAGCTTTTATTTTAAGAATATCATTAGCTTTTTTTTAAAAGAAAAAAACTTATTTTTTGAAAATATAAAAATTTCTATAATAGAACTTAATAGAACTTAGGAATATAAATCTAAAAACAAAAAAAAATATTAAAAATTTTATAATATGAGTGAGGATAGAATAATTTTTTTTTTTTTAAATATAAAAAAATAGCTCTTTTTTTTACAAAATAATTAGCTTTTTTCTTAAAGAAATATTTTATTTTATTTTAAATATAAAAATTCTATAATAGAACTCAAGAATATAAATCTAAAAAAAATAAAATATTTTATATTTAGAAAGATGAATGAGATAGAATAAGATATGTAGAGTTAAATTAACCATCATGAGTTAATTCCTATTGATTTGTTTCCTTTGGTTCATCCTGAACTCATCGGTTGGGAACAAGTCGCACCTATTAATGTCCCAAATTTTCCTAATGATGAAACCATAATAAATTTTCTTTGTTCATCCCAACCGGAAACAGGTTCCACCAGCGAATCACAAGATTAAAGTTTTCGACAGGAAAGTGCCAAGTTTCTCCGCTATGAAATAAATAACATAAAAGAAAGATCTAATGTTGAAAAAATTTCAAAGGCACCAGAGGATGGGAAACATGACACTCTTCCGGAACATTACCAAGAAAGGTCTTCTATTCTAATCGAACCAACAAAGGCACTCAATATAGGTACTAAGAAAAATCCCAAGATCTTGCAATTGGTTGCATCTTTAATAGAAGAGGAAATACCAAGATTTATGGAATTTCTCAAGAACAACCAAATTAGTTTTGCATGGTCCTACGCAGATATGCCTAGATTAGATCTAGATCTCATCTTGCATCATCTATCTATTATGCCGGGGGCAAAACCTATAAAATAGAAACTCAAAAAAATGCATCCACATGTTGCATTATTGGTTGAAGAGGAATTAAAGAAGCTTTTAGATGTTGGATTCATTCGGTCTATTGAATATGCAGAATGGATCTCCAATATCGTACTTATTTCAAAGCTAGATAGAAGAATTAGAATTTGTACAGATTTCAAAGATTTGAACAAGGCATGTCCCAAAGATGACTTCCCTTTGCCAAACATATATATGATTGTTGATTTGACTACTAGACATGCAATGTACTCATTAATGGATGGATTTTTCAGGATACAACCAGATAAAGATTGCACCAAAGGATCAAAATAAAATAGCATTCACATGTCCTTGGGGTACCTATTGCTGGAACGTAATGCCCTTTGGGTTGAAGAATGCAAGAGCTACATACCTACATGCACTGAAAACAATTTTTCATGATATGATGCATACATTCATGGAATATTATGTTGATGACCTCCTTGCCAAATCTAACACCAGAGAAGGACACATATATCTTATCTAAAATTTTCAAAAGAATGGAACAATTCAAAGTAAGACTTAATCCAAAGAAATGTGTTTTTGGAGTGAAATCTGGAAAGTTGCTAGGCTACATTGTATCAGAAAAGAGAATTGAAGTGGATCCAGCTAAGGTACAAGAAATTCTTGACATGCCACCACCAAGGAACATTAGTCAACTATGCTCTTTTGCAGGGATGGTTACAATCCATTTGAAGATTCATTGCTCAAATGGCAGATAAAATTTTACCATTTACACATCTCTTACACAAGAATGTTCCATTTAAATGGGAGGACAAATGTGAAGCAACGTTTGATCAGATAAAGCAGTATCTCATGAATCCACCAGTATTGATTCCACTAGTGCAAGGTGCACCATTCATATTGTATATTTCTGCCACAAAAGTGTCCCTAGGAGCATTATTGGCACATGAAGATAACTCAAGAAAGGAGCGAGCAAGCTATTACATCAGTCGAACTTTGACAAGTCATGAGCTAAATGACACATTCATTGAAAAATCTTGCTTAGCAGTGGTATTCACCTCTCAAAAGTTACGATATTATATGCTAGCACATACAGTAAAGCTTGTGGCTAAGATCGACCCACTTAAATATCTTCTAAGTAAGGAAACCTTAACTGGGAGGTTGGCTAAATGGGTTATGATCCTAAGTGAATTTGATATTCATTATGTGGATCAGAAAGCTATAAAGGGACAGGTAATTGCAGATCAGTTAGTAGAAGCACCAATACCAGTAGAACACCCTATACACATTGATTTTCCTGATGTTGATGTATTCACAGCAGTTATGAAGGAGTCATGGGCGCTCTATTTTGATGGTTCTTACACTCAACATGGTTCAGGAGCAGGGATTATTTTTATTACACCTCAAGGACACACAATTCCAAAATCTTATCAGCTAATTTTTCCTTGCATAAACAACATATTTGAGTACGAGGCATTGGTAGTTGGCATGAGGATTGCAGTGGATTGGAAAATCACAGAACTTAAAGTTTTTGGTGATTCACAACTTTTTATAAATCAAATCAATGATGAATATCGCACTAAAGATGACAAGTTGATACCTTATAAAATAATGGTGGACGATTTCAAGAAATACTTTGTTAATATCAAGTTCATATAGATTCCACATATTGATAATAAAGTAGTCGATCCAATGGCTACAATAGCATCTCTACTTCAGTTGACATAAAATCAAACATGGTACGATTTCCTGGTGGAACAATTGTTTTCTCCCGCCTATGACAATCTAGAAACTCAAATCATTTGTCACTTAACAAGTTCTGATTCTCCCTTATATCACCAAATTTACACTTACCTAAAGGATACTAATTTACCTTTAGACTTGTCTAGAAATCATAAAATAAATTTCATTGGTCAATACTCCCGTTACACCTTAATTGCTGACGTCTTATACCGGCGTGGTCTGGAGGATACCCTCCTTAGATGTCTTGAACGCGATCAATCTAAAAAGTCCTTACAAGAGGTACATGGTGGAATTTGTGGGACACACTCAAGTGGACTAACCTTAGCCAAGAAACTTGTTCGATTGGGTTGCTATTGGCTGACCATGGAGAAGGAATCATTCATTTTTGTGAAGAAATATGCAAAATGTCAGATTCATGGGAATCTCATTCATGCTCCTACTCAAAAATTACAACCCTTCACCACAACATGGCCTTTTGCTTAGTGGGGATTAGATCTGGTTGGCAAGATACACCCGTCATCTTCAAATGGACATAAATTCGTCATTATAGCCATTGAGTATTTCACTAAATGGATTGAAGTTGTTCCCCTAACAACTGTTACTGGCAAACAAATCTTTTCATTTATTTTGAACTATATCATCTTTCGATATGGTATTCCCAACTCCATTATCACAGACAATGGAAGACCCTTTAAAAATCAGGATGTTAATGAGCTATGTGAAAGATTTTACCTCCAACATAGGTTCTTTATGCCTTACTATCCACAAAGGAATGGTCAAGTTGAAGCCTCAAACAAAACTATTTTGAAGATTTTTAAGAAAACGGTTAATGAAACAGGTCGTGATTGGCATGTCCAATTTAATCTAGCATTATGGGCATACAAAACATGTATTCGCACACCAATAAGTGCTACTCCTTATGCTTTGGTCTATGGAGCAGAAGCTATTCTACCACTAGAAGTTGAGATTCCTTCACTTTGAGTATCACTCAAGGGTTAATCAATGATGAAGACTACAGAGTATCAAGGTTGCAAGAGCCAAAACTACTTGATGAATGACATCAAACTACAGTTAATAATTTGAAGGGGTATCAATAGGTTATGTCCCGCAACTACAATCACAGAGTCAAATCATGAAATTTTCAAGTAGGTGACTTGGTTCTCAAATAAAACCCTCGTAATCAATAGGATCGGGAAAAGAAAGGAAAGTTTGAACCTAATTGGCTAGGCCCTTTCGTTATCAAAAAGAGCAAAAAATAAAATAAAATTAATAAATCAAAAAAAATCAAAAATAGAAAAAAATTATTGCCTTAATGAAAACCTGGCAAACAGGCGTCTTGGTAAACAACAAAAAAATCATAAAATCAGGAAAAAGTGCAATAAAAACAAATGGTGAAAACCTGGCAAACAGGCATTGTTTGTGATTTTGTTTGGCTCTCTTATCCATTAGGATACATTCTCCATATCCAACTTTCACTATCATCACATGCATGCCATACCATCACATTTGCATCATGCAAAACAACATCTCCTTGAAATAAAAAGGATCTCATCATGGCTTGATGATTAAGGTTATCCCTAGCAGTAGTTGTATACAACAAGAGTCAAAGTTCAAGGTCACTAGGGGGCAATTCACTTCTTGGAGCTTTCTAGCAGGCAATCAGTAACATATGTCAAGAATAAGAATATCAGGAAACAACAAAATTGTCCAATTACAATGAATCTGCATAACTTTTTTGACAAATAACAAAAACAAATTGGATGATCTTAATCTAAATAAAACTAATGAAAAAATTAAAAGCATAAGTTGTAATTGTTGTTTTGGTATTTGATGACATCATATCTTTGGAGTGGTTCAATGATGTACTGAACTAGAATCACAAGGAAGGAGTATGATTTTCTTTACTTGCTATCTGTAAGCTAATCATTAGTATTGTGCAAATTGGTCATCAGACATGCTCTACAATGTATCATTGATGACATTTCAGAATTTGCATAGGAAAATGGTTAACTTTTGTTTGTTTATACAAACAATACTCAAGTCATCTTGGTTCAATTATACCTCGATGCTTGTATTAACTTGCTATATCAAACATTATGAAAGCAGTACTCAGGTTATCATTGGTGCTAACATACCCTTTGATGCTTGTGCTAACTTTCAACATATCAAAAGGCTCAATGACAAAAATCAAGCACAACATGAAATGACAAAAAGGAGAATGGTTCATTATTGCATTCTAGGACTACATAATTTATTTGCATTTGGGGGGTTGTTTAAATAGATTTTTAAGAGATTGGTCAAATTATCGTATATATTTTTCAAACAAAAATTGAGTAAAATTGGACATTTATTACATCTCATTCCATTATAATTCATATCATTTCATGATCATTCATCATTATTATTGTTTTTGCATACTTGCATTATCATTTCATTTCTTTATCAATTCATCATGATCATAATCCATTCTTTTTACATATCATATGCATGGTCATTATTATAATCATTCATTAACATTTACATTTGTACTTATTGAACATTCATTTCACATCATAAATCCACATTAATAAAAAGATTGCACATTCATTTCACATCATAAATCCACATTAATAAAAATATTGCATCCATCTCATTCATTTTCATATTATAGTTTAGGTTATCCTTTTCATATCAATTGCATCATATCATTAGGTATTACTATATTATCATATTCCATATGTATCATTTTTTTTCATTCATTCATTCATAATCATTTCATTATCATTATTTAATCATTATTTACCAGTTCATTTCATTATCATTATTATCATTATTTACCAATTCTTATTATCATTTCATCATCATTTAGGTCATTATTATCATTTCATTTCACATCCATTTATATCACTTCTCGATCATATCATTTTCACATTACATCATGTCATTTTTAGGACGTATTATCATTCATGTCATTACATCTTACATCTTGCATTCATTACATACATCATGAAAGAAAATCACCATTGCATCATCATACATAAAATAAAAGCATCATCATTCACATTACATCATCATTTTCATCATAATAATAAAAAAATCATACATCATAAATCATCCATAACATATGCATAATTGAATTTCCACTGCATCTCATAAATCTCATCAAAATAAATGTCCAGGAGTACAAGGATATCAAATACAATGGAATAAATGTCTCAAAAATGCTCATCATTGAGGGGCATCTGGTCGAGGCACATGAATGCTACTGCGTCCTGAGGTAGTAGGTCTCACAGGATCTCTGCTCCCTAAGGCTTTGATCTCTCATCTGATAGGCTAAACCACACTCCTGGTAGCACTCCTGGAGTGAGTGCGTGAATGGGTCTAAGACTAAGTACCTGACTGTGTGAAGGCAATCCTCATCTCAGGTGGTACTGCCTTGAAGTATCTCATCCTATAATACTCAACCTCCCGAGTAGTCTCTAAACCCTCTGCCACAACCTGCCCAATGGAGGTGCTCTTGATTGATCTAAGGAGTCTCTCAGCTACCCCATCAGCATATATACACCTCTCCTAGAAGTTGTCTCGCTCTACTATAAGCTAAGCTATCTATGGGTCGAGAGGTGGTGGCTGTGCAACCTGTGCCTGTAGCCGACTGATCATCCCCTGAGCCTATGCTAACTAACCCCGAAGAGTCTGAATCTATACCTACAAAGCATCAATCTATTCTTATGAGGGAGCCTTGATAATGATCCATGGAGTCGAAGTACTCGACTGATCCACTACTCTCGATGTACGGGGCCTTGTACTAAAAAGTACATCAAAGAAAAACCTTTGCCCTCCACTCCCACCACCTCCATCATCCCCATCATCACCGCTATCCCCTCAGTCATCTAACTCCTCCTCCTCCATCTCCTCATCCTCTAAATCCACATCCATGGCTACTCCACCTATATCCTTGGCCTGTGCCCCTGCCTCTAGTGGTACCTGTGCCTGTGTCTGATCCTATGGCTGCCCTGCTACTACCTGTACCTCTAGCTGTCATTGTGCTCGTTGTATCGTTGGTCCTCCCAATAATGAAGCAGGCTCCTCTGGACTAGTAAATCTAGGAAAGGGATGTTTGTAAAAATATTTTGCATAATCATCTGTCATCCCTGCATCAGAAACCTCTGGATGTATAGCCCAAAATTTTTGCTATAGGTCTAAATACTCTGCTCTAGTAGCCTCAATCATCACAACTAGACCCCACTCTGGCACATCCTCTCATCGCCTAGCATAGTGTGTTTGACCCTGTGGCATCATCTGCACTAATCCAAATTTCCTCATGACCCTCATCGCCAAAAACTGCTCAATAATAAAAGGAGTCTGCCCAATCAAGTATCTCAACTTTGTGCAGTAAGGCAACTCTATATCATCCACCTCCCATGGATCACAATCTAAATACAATCTCTAGATGACTGTATCCAAATCATCTAGCATGCACCGCTAGTACTCTAACTTGCCCAGCCTCGACTGGACAAGGGGACCTGTGTAGGCATAAACATATGGAAACCCAAGGAGACGATCCCTCCAAACAATAGGACGAATGATGGAAAAATGCTCCCATGCAAATATCTGTAGAAGAGTAACCCTGCAGGAGAGACTCTTCCTATCTCTATATACAACCTGATGAAGATTGTGGTATAGATGGGCAAGCATGCATGATCCCCATGCATATCTAGTCTGGTGGAGAAGAATATCCTCCAGAATTCTACCCCAACCAATTGATAGTCCCTTTGCCCTATGATTAGGACAAAGGAAACCACTGATGAACCTTGTTAACACTGAAGGCAGTGGGGCATAGCTCTCCACCATCTCCTTCTAGGGAATCTCATATCTAGAGACATGAGAATCCTGGAAGACTCGTCTCAAAGCATCGGTCCCTCCAATCTCCTTGTGATCGTAGATCACAAGTTCATCAACTACAGGAATAACCAGGATCCTATACACATCCTCCGGCATCACGGTAATCTCTCCTATGGGAAAATGAAAGGTGTTATGCTCGTTATGCCACCTCTTAGCTAACGCAGTCAGTAGTGCCTATTGATCCGATACTGTGGGATCCTCAACAGTGGATTCAAACCATAATGGTATATCACCTCTAAATCATCCTGTGACAGTCGAGGAATCATCTCCCATGTTTGAGGAACTCTCTCTCTAATATGGAGGAGGTTAAATTCCTCCTTTACGACATAACAAGCAATGATGCAAATCAATCAGTACATCAAGCAAGTTCAATCAAATAAAATAAAATCTTTTTTTTTTCTTCGAGCAAGAAGGTAAGTAAAATTTTCATCTATTTTTGTCTTTCAATCATGAAAGAAAATCTATCTATCATTTCTACTATTTGTTTTTCATATCGCATGGAAACAAATTTAACAGTCAATCGACTCAACATCATTACTATTTGTCTTTCAAACAAGAAAGAAAATTTATCAGACCTATTTGTTCTTCAAGCATGAAGACAAGTTTATCAAATCAAGCTAATCTAATCATGATTTTTTTTTAAATCATAAAATCAGTTGTCTAATCTAGCAACAATCGTCAAGCACTTATCAAATTTTCTTCAAATTTTCAAATTCAGGAAAATTCATGAATGTGCCAAAACAATCAATCAATGCGCTAAATCATGGATGCAGAACTTTAAAGCATGTATGCACTAAAATAGACATTGGATGCACTAAACCATGGATGTTCTATTTTATCAAGTATATGCGTAAAATCAGTTATTCTATGTGCCAGTTTACCCTATGCGCTAATCTAGCAATCCTACGCGGCAAGCATTTCTGTATGCACTACTTCAGGTATCCTATGTGCCATTTTATGCTATGCGCTAAATCTACGCTTCTATGCGCGCTTGTTTCAAATCTATGTGCTACTTTGTATGTGCATTTTAATCTAACCTATGCACTACTTTGTATGCGCATTTTAATCTAACCTATGCGCTATACTATGGCTCGTATGTGCTAAAATAGAAATTGAAAATTTTTAAAAATCTAAAAAATGTGAAAATCAATAAAAAAAATTACGAAGAGGATCAAGTCGACTTATTGGAGGTATTTAAAAATTTAAAAAATCTAAAAAATGTGAAAATCAATTAAAAAAAATTAAGAAGAGGATCAAGTCGACTTACCGGAGGTCCGTTTATGGCTGGTCTCTAATACCGGTGGGCTCACTCGAATCTGTGGTGCTCATAATGGATTGGCATCTTATTTTTACCTCGCAGAGCTCTCCAAATTACCAAAGTTTATTGTTCAAATGACAATGACTTTTCACCTATTCCACCTTTTAAGGGGGTAAAAGTGTGAAAATATTCAAATTTTTGCCAAACAAAGCGCTATTTCGAGAGTTAAATCACTTTTTTTTCTTCGAAAAATCATTTCAATTCTTTCACCATACTATTTATCTCTCGAGGGGTCATATAGCATCATCAGTCAATTTTTCCAAATTCAGGGGAAAATTCTTTGAAGCAATGTGTAAAACACACCAGTTCAAAGAGGGGCAAAATGTACACATCTAAAAATGGTCACCAATTATTCAAAATGCTAATTAATTAAATATGAATTATTTAATTAATATTATAAAGTCATCTACATATAAATAAATTTAATTATTTATTTATATTGTTCATTTTTCCAATTCTTCTAGTTTAATTAAATAAATAAGTTTATTTAATTATTGTTGCTTTCCTCTTAATTAAATTGAAATTTTTTTATAATTTATTTATTTAATTATCATTTCGTTTCTAAATTTTGAATATTTAAATTCAAAACAATGGAATATTTTGATTTCATCCCATATTTATATATTTAAATATCTTTTTCACCCCACTTAATTAAATATTGTAAAATATTTAATTATCTTTCTTTTTCACTTCCCACATAACTATATATTAGTTATTTAAATTATGGAAACTTCTATTTGCACATGTCAAAAAAAATTAAATAAATTTATTTATTTAATTAAGCAATTATCCTCAAACTTCAACCAAATTTCATAAATGAAAGATAAATGCCATGTTTGGCTGCATTTTTGAATGAGGATGGTCTTGTGGGTTGAAAAAATTCTTCCACTTTCCTCTCAACTTTTCACCTTTCCCTCAACTTCTCCATCTCTCACCGTTCATCCTGACAAGTTTGAATCTCAACCGTTGATCCCCACCAATTGGATTCTTGCCCTTTGAAAATCTATAAATACAACCATTTGGTAAGTAGATTTAATCCTAGATTTCATATGTAGTTACTATAGTTGCATTTGAATCAGTATTCTAGCATCATAGCATTTCAAGTTCATAGTTTAAATCATTAACAATGGATATGAATTTTCGAACAATCTCATTCTCCTAGAAGTTCTCATTTCAATAAGTTGTTGCTTACACAATTGAGAGCTAGCAACTTTAATCAAATCCTTGGAGATAGAGGACAATGGGATGAATTTGAAGGAGCTACAATTGTTTAGAGTTTGCATTTATGCTTTCTAGATTAAGTTTCTTTCAATATAATGTCTTATTGGTGTGTTAGGTTGTTGTTTAATTAATCTACATATTTTAACTCACACAGTTGCACATCGAGCTTATTGGATCCAGACATTCAAATGGCCAACCGACGCTGGAGCACCGGTATGTACCCTTAAAAGAGCTCTTGAAATTTATTTTTGCACTTAGTTTTAGGCATCTAAAAATTAACTTTCAAATGCGGTTTTTCGGGATCGACGCATATGCGATCGTACGCAATGCATTTTCTTCCGGAACGACGCATATGTAAAAAGATTCCTAAGCTAGGATAGGTATTTTTAGCATTCATCGCATTTGATATAAAATGCAACGCATATGTATGTATGAATCACATCTTCATATAGAATGTACGCATGTAGGAAATTGAGATTTATTTTCTTTGTTGAAATGTATATGCATTAGGTAGACGGGTTAAAAAATGCACCGCATTTGAATGTTTGCATCGCATTTACATTAGTTAGAAAATGGAATGAAATTGTGCAATGCATATGAAATATGTGACACAAATTCCTTATATTGCAATGCATTTGTATGAATGCGCCGCATTTTATATAGTGAGCCACATTTGGCTTGCAATGTTTTTGAAATAATTTGTAAGTAAAAACTTGAAAAACTTGACATCATGGTTGAAATGCAAGTTGTGCTAGATCCTATTTATACTCAGGAGTCACGTCCTGATAATTTCAATCTAAGAGATCGATTAGTTAAAGTGGAGACATGGCTATTGTGGAGACTTGGTCTTCATCATGTTCTTGTGATGCCCATGATTCAGGAAAATAGAGGTATGCTCACTGCATTGTGCGAGCGATGGAATTCAGAGACATCATCATTTCATTTGCCGATTGGGGAGGCTATGGTCACATTAGAGGATGTCTATAGGATTTTGAGACTTCCTATCAGAGGAGAGTGGGTGATGTATGATACCCGATGTGGATTTAGTGAGCTTTCCAGATTCTATCAGTATGATGATATTAGTAGTCTAGGTATTGAGCACTATGAGATCAAATGGCCGGTTTTGGCAAATAGATATGAGAGGATTGCCTGTATCTTATGCACATTGATAGGGGGTATAAGACTTCTAGATTGACAGGGTTATGGTTTTCTCGTCAAGTGGGGAGAGATGTTAGTAGGTATGTTGGAGAGAGAGATTGTGTATGCCTAGGGTCCGTGTTTATTTGGCATGTTATACTTCCATTTACATGACATAGTGTACAGAGATGCACAGTCCATGAGCTGTGGGACTACTCTTCTAATGGTTTGGGCATGGGAGAGAATATTTGTGTTTCATCCTCCGGTTACTATAGAGCGGGAGGCTAGATCTCTATATGTTTTCTGATATACAGGAAACATTACTCAGAGCCATGTGGGGGATATACGATTTTGGAGACATGCACTAGATACATTGGATCAGTTCACTTGGAGACCATACATGGACTATCAGTGATGGCCTAATGAGGATAGGTATTTACCATATTACAAATAGACACAGTACTTGATTGGTAGGACTATTTCAAGCATTCATATCATTGAGAGACATCTGTTGGATTGGGTTTTAAGATAGTTCAGAGAAGTTCAGGATGAGCCTCAAGGTAGAGCAGATTTTTCTTGTTCGTCTAGAGAGGTTCCATACTAGGGGCCTATGATTCTTGTTGCTACTACGGAGGTAGAGATTTAGGAACTACAACTAGTACAATGGGGATGGAGAGATGGAGCAACAGATCCTGAGACTACAGGTGCCTATGACACATAGTGGGTTCATTCCTTACACAGATCCGGACCAGTCAACACCAGTTTAGAGACGAGGTACAAAGCTAAGAGGACAGCGGAGGGGTAGAGCTGGTGGTAGGGGCGGAGGTAGGGGAGGTGGTGATGATGGTAGAGGTTGTGGTGGTGGAAGAGGCAGGAGACAAGGACCAAGAGGACAAAGAGGGGTTTAAGTAGGTGGACTTTCACCTATTCAAGAGGAAATGGTAGAGGATGTACCGATGTTAGACATCGAAGGTGGAGTAGATGGATAGGTTGGGGATGAGCATGTTGCTAAGGAGGCAGTTGCAGAGGAGCCAATTGATGTGAATATTGGCAAAGAGGATGAGGAGGTAGACATGGGTATTGATCCTCTTGGTATTATGGCAGGGTATGGGGAGGATGACATTGAGGAGGAGGTACACATGGAGGAGCAGGAGAGAGAGCTCTGAGATCAGATTATGTAGGGGAGATAGGAGGATGATGTCCCTAGGGATAGTGATAGGGAAGCTTTGGAGGAGAGGTTGAGACTAATGGCAATAGAGCTAGATGCTTTGCAGATGGAGAGAGATAATGCTCATATGGAGAGAGACAGTGACCTCATGGAGAGAGATCAAGCCATTGCTCAGAGACAGGAGATATAGAAATAGTACACAAAGGTTAGATACTTGTGCAATGGCTCTTCATCTGGTGGTATGGTACGAGAGTTAGTCAGAGCAGTAGAGAGAGCTACCTATTACAAGGACCTATATGAGTATGTGGTGCTAGTAGATAAATGAGCTCCTAGCTTCTCTGAGGTTCACAACCATAGGTCACAGAGTAGGAGTGCCAGGTCCACCTAGATTAGGTCCTTATGAGAGGCCTTCCACCTCACAGAGGTTACCTCTGAGGCAATTTCCTCCATCTTCACCACATGGCAGTAGTGGGAGTGGGACATGATGACACTTGTTGGATATCAATACATTGTATTATGATCAAAGAGCTTGCAAGCTCATTTTTATTTATGGACACACTATTTTGAGTGATATATATATGATTTTTGGTGGCTTCTATATGATATGCAGTTTTATTTTATGATAATGTGTTTTTTCTATATGATTGTGTTTCCTAGATGATGTATATAAATGTGTTATGAATGAATGTTTCTACATGATGATGGATGTGTTTATGCAGTCTATGATGTTATGATGTATTTGTTTATGATGTATGCAGTGTACTATATAATGATGATTTACATGTGATGGTTTTATGTACATGCAATGCTCACATTATGTATCTAATGATGATGGAATGCCTATTATGTCATGATTTTTCTATGTGGGATGACGATATTAATGTTCATACATGTATGAAATGCAATGTAACTATATGAAATGCTTATATAATGGATGCATATGAAGATGATCTAATATTTTTTTTGTGTATTAAGACTCTATCATTATTTGGATGAGAGAAATGTTAATATGGATGATCTTAGAATGTTAGTAAGAAACAACGAAGAAGGTTGATTTTGAGAAAAAGAAAAGAAATGATCTTCGATATTTTTCCATATACACTATGCTTGCAATTTTATCATCACTGGGCGAGATTGACACAAATGGATAGTACACACCATGATATGAGATATACCATAGTATACAAATTCATCCATCTGTGAAAAATAGACACTCGCAGACAAGAAGTGCCATAACTCAAACTAAGGACACAATTGCCCCAGTCATTTTTGTCTAGACAAACCACAGACAACAGACAAATAAAATATGGATTAGAATACATCATTGCTCCTCTAAATACTTGATAATGCATCCTTGAGAAAATTAGTAACATGATTCAAAATTCAAATTTTAAAAGATAGTTGACAGACAACAGTCAAATAAATAGAGTCCTGAGACATCCTTGCTTTTCTAAATCCTTCAAGGGACATCCTTGAGAATGCTAGTAATAGGAATTTTGCACAAATCGATTAAAAGATAAGAAAAATTAAGATATAAAGTCATAAAGCCAAATAAAATTATCCCTAGAAAATTCATCGTATTGTATTGTTTGATGTTTGACATAGCTTAATGTGAGGGATGACACATACCTCATAAGATGTTTAAGTCTAGTTTTAGAAAGGCACTTTTCATATAAGATGTTGGAGCCTGATGAAGTTGATGTGACAAGATACATGAGACTATGATGTTTGACAATGTCCTTCTGGCAAGAAAGAAATATCTTGCTTAAGACATAAGTTGATCATTCTAACAATGTGTTCTATTTTGACTTGATGACAATTGAGATGTGTGCCTTATTAGTACATGACTTGTTTCAATTGCTTGACAGATATGAGTGTGTGTATATTAATAGTGTATGACTTGAATTGATGCACCCTAAAGGACTGACCTAATGTGGCCTGGGGTGTCATATTAATAGTGTATGACTTGAATTGATGCACCCTAAAGGACTGACCTAATGTGGCCTGGGGTGTCATTGATTGATTAGCCTTGCCTATGTTGTACACACAGAAACCTCGTACTTTGACCAAACATTAACTGACATATTTGACTAAACATATATACTTCAACCGATGACATGAAATGTGTGTGATAGTGAATGTGATAAAATCTATTGGATTGACCTAGTGTGGTATCAGGAGTTCATCAATTCATTAGCCTTGCCTACGTTGTACACACAGAGACATCATAGTTTGACATGACCAATGACTTTGAATGTACAAGGAGTCATGATTTAATGTGTATGAAACATGACAAAAATAGACTGAAACACCTAATGCCTCAAGGGCATATCGACAGATGGCCTTGCTTGTGTCCAATCACAGAGGCAACGTATGTTGACTAATGTCTATGACTGACTTAACATGATTGACTTGACTTTGTTTTTAGGATTTTCTGACATGTTTTGATTTTTTTGGATTTTTGACGTTTTCTAATGTTTATGGATTTTCCGATGGTGTAACACTATATACAAGGTCCACATGGCAGATAATAAGGATTTTCCCCCAGTCGGGAATAAGGCATTCAGGATGGAGTGGGGAATGTGACAAAATGGACTTGACGTCAATTGTTCCAAATAATGGATAAGATAGGTATTTATTTTGGCTGATGATGAAAAGTTGGATTGGAATGATGGTAGACAAAAGAGAGAAGTTGACTACACATGGCTATGTTTTTAGGTTTTCACCATGGTTCTTATCCATAGCAGCACCGAAGTGGTTTTCACTATTGGACGAATTATTTCTATTTACTTTTTCTTTTTTTGTATTTTCTCTATTAAGACATGAATTCTCAGAAGCTATGCATAGAACCCCTTTAGATGAAGGTTGTTGATTGGTGAAAAAAGTGGTTTTCCTTTAGGGGTAGATAGTTGATATGCACCTGATCCAAATTCTTGTGTGACTATATAAGGCCCTAATCAATTAGGTTCAAACTTTCCTGGCTTTTCTCATTCAGCTTGATTCTTGGGATTCTCCATTAAAATGAGGTCACCAATATCAAAGTGCCTATTTAGGACTTTTCTATTGTAGCTATGATGAAGATGATTCTGACATGCTTGCAAATGATCTAGTGCTTTATGTCTTTGTTCATCCAGTAATTCAAGCTCTTGTAGTCTGGATACATGGTATTCTTCATCGTCAATATGACCCTTCAAGGATACCCTCAGGGAAGGAATTTCAACCTCAATAGGTAAGATAGCTTCAGAGCCAAATATTAGGGAATATGGAGTGGTGTTGGTTGGAGTACGGATGCTAGTACGGTAAGCCCATAAGGCAGGGTTAATTTGTAGGTGCCACTCATGACCAGTGTCATTGATAGTCTACTTGAGGATTCTAGCAATGGTTTTATTAGATGCCTCAGCTTGGCCATTACCCTGTGGGTAATATGGCGTGGAAAAATTATGTTGGATGTGGAAATGTTCACATAGGTGGTGAAATTCTTGGTTTTTGAATGGACATCTATTGTCTGTGATAATGGATTGGGGTACACCATACCGAAAAATGATATAGTTTAGGATAAACTTGGATATTTGTCTATTGGTGATGTAGGTCATGGGAATAGCTTCAATCCATTTGGTGAAGTATTTGGTGGAATTTATGATGAATTTATGGTCGTTGGATGATGGAGGGTGTATGTTACCTATTAGGTCAAGTCCCCATTAGGCCATGGTGAAGTAATCAGAAAAAGCTATTGTGTTGGTGCTCCTATCAAATCTCCATGTATCTGACACTGTCTACATTTCTTAACAAAGATGTATGAGTCATTTTCTGTTGTAGGCCAATAATAACCTTATCTCATAATCTTATGGAATAGAGTAGGACCACTAGAATGTGAACCACATATACACTTGTGCACCACTCGCCAAGTTGTTTGTGCTTCTTCATCATCTAGACATCTCATTAGGGTGTTATCTAAGGCACATCTATATAGGGTATCTTCGATGATGGTGTATTTAGTTGACTTATGGGAAAAGGTTCTACACTGGTTGTTAGATAGGTCTACAGGTAAGGTTTACGAATTTAGATAGTTGTATGCATCCTTGTACCAGGGGGAAGCGGGACAAACAATTGTATACACCATCATAGAATTAGGGATATTATAGGCAAGGAGCAGCAACTGTTCAACCAAAAACTTGAACTTAGGCATGTTGCTAGGAATATCCAGTAAATAACCCATCATTGCCATAGCATCTGCTTCCCTATTTTGAATATGTGGTATCTATTGAAAGGTGATCTCATCAAAGTATTGCTTGAAACTATCGGCCATGCGCTTATAAGGGGCAAGTTTCTCATCCTTAGTCTCGTAATCATCATTTACTTGTTGGACTACTAGCTGAGAATCTCCATAAACATGTAGACTCTTAATCTTCCATTGGGTTACCATTCTTAATCATGTCACTAAGGCTTCATACCATGCTACGTTGTTGGTGTAAGGGAAAGCAATTCTGAATGATTTTGGAATAGTATCGCCTTGAGGTGTAAGAAATAGTATACCTTCTTCTGAACCACGATTTGTATGTGATCCATCAAAGTATAATTTCCATTTGGTTCTAGTGTCAATGTTGAAGATAAATTCATTTGGGAAATCTGCCACTAAAGGATGGTTTTCCTTCATGGGTGCATCTGCTAACTGATCTACAATAACTTTTCCTTTTATAGCCTTCCTCTCCACATATTGGATGTCATACTCACTAAGTATCATAACCCATTTAGCCAATCGGCCTGTTAATAATGCTTTACCTAGGAGATATTTGAGGGGATCAATCTTTGCAACCAACATGGTTTGGTGATTAAGCATGTAGTTCCAAAGCTTTTGAGTAGAAAAGACTATCACAAGACATGCACGTTATATTTTTTTGTAGTTCAATTCATATCCTACCAAGGTACGATTGATGTGATACACTACCCTTTGATGACCTTGATCATCATTTTGTGCGAGAAGGGCTCCTAATGTTGACTGAGTTGTTGAAATGTAGAGTATCAAAGATTTTCCATCTACAGGTGGCATCAATACTCACAGGGTGAGAAAATAATCCTTGATCTATTAGAAAGCTTCCTGAAACTTAGGTGTCCATACAAATGGTATTCCTTTCTTGAATAGATGATGAAATGGGAGTATTTTCTGGTAGTTGTACAATGAAGCACTAGATAGATTGTAATCTTCCTTGAGGTGTTCTTAGTTGACCAATGCTGACTGGGGGAGGCATTTCTACAATAGCTTTTATCTTCTCTGGATCTACTTCGATTCCTCTTCTAGAGATGATGTAACCTAGAAGTTTCCCTGATTTCACTCCAAAAACATATTTCTTTGGATTTAGTCTAATGTTGTAATTCTCTAGCCTCTGGAATATCTTGTCTAGAATGTTCAAATGATCTACCCTTGTTACTTATTTAGCTATAATTTCATTGACATAATCTTCCATGAAATAATGTATAGAGTCATGAAAAATAGTAGTCATTTCCCTTTGGTAGGTAGCTCTTGCATTCTTAAGGCCAAAAGGCATAACATTCCAATAGTATGTTCCCCACGAACACGTGAATGTTGTCTTGGGTTGATCTTCAGCTGCAATTTTGATTTGGTTATATCCAGAGAAACCATCCATAAGGGATAGCATCTTGTATCTTGTTGTAAGGTCTACTATCATGTCAATAATCGACAAAGGGATATCATCCTTAGGAAATGCCTTGTTTATGTCTCTAAAGTCTATACAAATGCGAATACCCCCAATTGATTTAGTTACTAGTACAGGATTTGAAATCTAGTCAGCATAATCTATGGATCTTATGAATGCAACATCCAAAAGTTTCTTAAGTTCTTCTTTAACCAATAGAGCAATTTGTAGATGAATTTTCCTTAACTTATGTTTGACTGGCTTAATACCTAGTTGTAATGGTAGGTGGTGCAATATCAGGTCTGGATCTAGCCCAAGCATGTCCGCATAGGACCATGCAAAGTTTATCTATCTCTTTGTGAAGAAGTCCTTAAACTCGGGTTGTTTTGTCTCTATTAATGATGTTGTAAAATACACCATTTGAGGGTTCTCTTTTGTATTTATGTTGACTAAAATAGACTCTTCCACTAACATCGGTGATTGTTCCCATGTAACTGAGAGAATGTTTAAAAATCTATCCTCGGGTGCCTCAGAGAGGTTTTCACCCTCAAATATGTCCTTTATTTTTAATTTTTCTTTGTCCAAAGGCGCCTTTCGGTTTTCACCTAGGGACTTGTCATTTTTCTCTTTTTGATCATTTTTATTTTCATTCTCACTTTTGTGACTAGAGGTGTAAACAGACTCCCCAAAATATGCTTTATCATCCAGGTCTATGGTGAAACCAACCTTATGATCCCCTCTAGGAATGCCTTCTTGAAGTCCCAGGAACTCAGCTAATCTTTTGTCTTTCTCAAATACATCTAAGATAGGTGTACCTTGTTGATCCTAGTCAATAAGTTGGGGATATATGAGAGGCATTTTATCATCAGAGTTTTTAAATGTTGTAGTTGACAAGGTGAATATATAATGGTTCACATGGTGACAAAAGTTTTGGACTAACACCTTCTTGTTCTTTTTCCTATGGGTAGGTAACTTCTGATGTGGGACTATTGTAACAGCTAGGTCGTCAGAAGATGGTTCGTCAGGTGCCCAAGATTCATGATCAAGGGTTTCCCAATAATAGTTCTTAAGCCATTCTTCTTTGGTCAGGGACTTGTTATTATGAGGACTAGATGAATTTGGTAAGGATTGTATGATTTTGTCTAGTTCTCCAAACAGATTATCTAGGTTCATGGTGCTGGTTGAGGAAAGGGAATCCCATTCATAATATCTTGAGTCAGGGGATTCATCGTAAACTGGGTCAAGTGGTTGGTGATATATCTCGATGTCTTCATAAGCACTTACATCCTCTTGAAATGGTGATTCAAGGCTAGGAAACCCAATTCTAAGCACTTGAAACCCTAGCCCTAGGTATTTCTATCATGGTGAGACAATGATAGGTTATGTCCTTCCTGTTTGATGTATTCCTAACCCACTATTTCTATCATAGCCTTTTCTTTGAATTATCTTAAAGCCTTTTCCATATTGATCTCTAGCTATCTGAATAAATAGTGAGGGGTATTCATTGTCTTCTTGGTACAACCAGGAAGTAATATCTTCTTGATCCACAATTTCCTCACTTAACTCTCCCCATTTGGTTAATGTCATTGTAGGGGGAACATGAAATGTGACCATAGATTGTCTTCTATCTACCAGGGGTAAACCATATGCCTTGGGTCGAACCAGCTGATTGACACTGTAGGATGCCTTCATATGATACTCTCCATAGCCTTTGTCTTGGATCTCAACTTTGGGAGTGGATGATGGTGGTTTTAATGAAATGGACTTGATGAGATGTGATGGGTAAATGTATAGGGCTAAATTGGATGATGAAGCTTGTTGATTGATGGGAACTTCACGTTGTTGAATTTCCCTTAGGTTGGTACAATATTGAAATGGATCTGGATCACCATCAATTATGATCTCGGTGCCATTATACAAAAATTTGAGACATTGGTGATATGTGGAAGGTACAGTTTTCATTGCATGTATCCAAAGTCTACCTAACAACAGATTATATGGAAGGGTGAGATCCAAGACTTGGAAGATGGTGTTCATAACTATTGGGCCAATTCTGATTGGGAGTGTGACAAATCCTTTGGATGATCTTTCCTCATCATCATAAGCCTTGATTACTATGCTCTTAGAGGTGTCCACACATGCTTCTGAGAATCCTAATGCCTTAACCAATTTTAGGGTACACAAGTTCAAATCTGCTCCTCCGTCTACCAAGAATCATCTAACTTTGGTTTGATGGACTAGGACTTCAAGATGTAATGGATCATTATGATCAGTCTTTTCTATCAAGTAATCCTATTGGAAAAATGTGGCATGATGGGAGTTGGTTAGATATCCTACCATTTCTTTGAAATGATTGACATCTAAGACGGTAGGGAAAGTCGCGTTTTGTAAGGCTTTGTCGAGAATAGCTCGATGATCAGGTGACAAAGTCAACAGTTCCAAGATGGATATCAACAATGGAATCTTGTTGAGTTGTTCAAGCAGATTGTACTTTGACTTGGAGGACTATGTAGGTGGCTTAGAAGAAGGACATCGAAGAGTTATTTTGGTTCTTCATGTATTTACAAAAAATTTAGGATGCTTTTTGATGGTGATCATATGGAAATTTTTTTTTGCCGCTCGGAGGTGGTTTACGATGATACCTTTACCATAGTCATACTTGGCATTGGTATAATTGGCAGATGGAGCATTCTTGGGTCCCGAACTAGAGGCTTTTCCTTTTGTGTGGTCATGTAATGGGTCCGTGAAAACCTTATGATCAGTGTTCTTGGCAGGTTTTTTCCCATTTACCTCTATGGTTTCATCTTCAACAAAGGGTTTGCTGATATTTTTTAGCAGTCAAAATTGTTGTAGGTTGTGTCCTTTTGTTCGATGATATTGACAATAGGCGTTATCATCTCACCATAAAGGTTTAAACTATCTAGGATCATATTGTCGTGGTTCCAATGGTTTTATGAGATCATGTTTAATCATCTATTTGAATATTTTCTCAATTGGTCTCCCCAAGGGGGTAAATTCACGTTTAGGAAATTGCCTTTGTGGGCATTGATGTTGTGAATTTTTTACAAAATTAGTTGTTTGATCTGGATTGTTTGTCACATCTTGATTGGGATTGTAACCTCTAAGAGTGATGACCAGTATCGTATGTATGGTCTTAGCGTCGACAATGCCATCATTGGTAACATTTTTGTTTCTAGACTAGAACTTGTTTTTATAATTGGAAAGATTTTGATGTTGGATGACTCAATTTCTACCTAGTACTTTTATTTCTCCTTTGTCAATAAGGCCTTTTCCGAGGATCATGCCCTTTTGTACCAAGTCTAGGAATGAGGTACAACAATGTACCCTTAAGTCACCTCTCTATTTTGGATTGATGTTTTCAAAGAATATCGTGACCTTTTATTTTTTCGGTATTTCGATTGGACATCTAGTAGCTAAACTTCTCCATCTCTAGAAGAAAGTGGTGAAAGTTTCAACCTCTTCTTGCATTGTGTGACACAAGGTAGCTATTTTTACTTCATTGTCTATGTTAAAGGCAAAGTGTTTGACAAAATTCTCAGCTAGTTCTCCCCAAGATCCTATACCATATGGTAATTTAGAGAACCATTCCAGTGCTATCCCGACAAGGGTTCACGAAAATAGTCTCATCAAGTATGTGGGATCATAATATATGTCCATACATGTCATAGAGAATTCTCTAATGTGTTCTAAAGGATTCCTCCTTCCATTATACTTAGGAAAATTTGGTATAATGTATTCGTGGGGAAAGGGTTTCATGTATAGCGCCTTGTCAAAAGGACATGGACATAGATCTTGTCCTGAGATAGTTCATTTTCCTGACATGGACATGTTGTCCATATGTTGTTGAAGAATTTGCATTTGGTGTTGTAGGACATCTACTTGTTTCGAGAACATGTTCGCATTATTTGGGTCAATGTACGTGTTCTGAAATGTTGTGTTCTGTGATAGGTTGTGATTTAGAGAAGGAATATGTCTCATTTGAATGTTCTGAAATGGTGGGGGAATATATCTTGTCGAAAATTTCTAAATTGGTGGGGGAATATATCCTGTCAAAATTTTTTGACCTAATGTAGGAATATTTCTCATTGGAATGTTCTGTGTAATCCCCATGGTTGTGTTTGTGCCAACTTTGGACTTTTTACAAATAGTGTGTGTGCCAAAGGGATTTGATGAGGTTGCCTCCACAGTAAATTGTAAACCTTGCATTATGTTGAAAGGGGTTGTGTTGACAATTGAAAATGTTTGAGTTGGTATGCAAGTGGTTATGCCAGCACTAATTTGGGGAATAGACACACTTGACGTGGTGGTGTACGTTTGTTGAGTAGGTGCAGTTTTCAATGTGTGGACATCAAATCCTGGTGGTAGTGTGGCACCATCTACTAGAAATTTTGCTAGATATCATTGGGGGTCATTTTCCAATACCTTATCCATAAAGGATGCAAACTTAGGATTTTGGACTGTAGCTTCTACGTCTTCAACAAAAACTCACCCATTGGCATCTCTAGTGACATGTTTTTCTAGAAAGGGTCTGTGTGGTATTTCTTTCCTTGGTGCCTGTGTTCTGAAAGGATTCAAAAATTTGTTAGGATCCAACATTGTTGTCAGTTACTTTTGGGACATTGTTTCAACCATAAAAATGTTTCTCAAACCGGGGTAATGCAAACTATAGATAAAACTTGATATGTCCAATTCCTATTTATTTTTTTGGATTTTTATGAATATAACTGGCATTGCTAAAGATTTATAAAATGACGTATACTAAGATGACATGTTCTAGGATGGACAATATGAAAAATCTTGAGTAGAATATGACGGTAAATAATTCTAAAATGAGGTATAAACTACCACCTATGGAATAAATCCAAGTAATGATTTGAATTGACCAAGGAACCTAGTTGTAGGACAAAACATAGTTGAGAAGGTGAATTTCCCAAACTAGGCTATTGAGCTGGAAAGATTCACAAGTAAGACCAAAGTGACTAGGTTCAATAATGAGGACAAATCGAAACGTGAACGTACCCAATGACGCAGGAAGTTTCTATATTCTACTATATGCAGTCTCCTAGGAAGTGTTTAAATGTATGCAATTTAGGATGACTAGTGTATAACCTATATGACACCTAATGATGCTAGGTTTTTGAGAAAAAAATTTAGTTCCTATCCAAGGTTGATCGTGAAAAACAAAAAACAAAAATGGCAGTTTCCTCAGACTCGGTTGTATAGTTTTTCAATTTTCTGGTGACAATCAAATATGGTTCACCTAATCAGTTGTAGTTCTTGTTCTGACAAATGCAGTTTATGATTGCAGCTATGTTGATCTGACCAAAATCAAGCTTTTGATGGCGATAGGAAATTTTCATTCTGGACAAATGTGTTTTATGGCTTGACAGTTGTGACTTGGAATACAATTTTTTTGAACCGAAAGTTGGTGACAGTCACTTGTGGTTTTCTATTTGACAGATGCGGCCTGCACTGACACATGCGACTCAAAAATTATAGTTGCGGCTCACAATATCTAAACTATGTAAAATTGGACCTTTTGCTGACAGACACATGCGTTGATTAACCTAATAGTTGTGACTCAACAATATGGATGCGACCCTAAAAATGACAGTTGCAGTTTTATGGAAGTGATGTTTTGATTGACTCCATTTAATGATCATGTTTTCTAATTAATACAGAAAAAGCAAGCACAAAAGACAATGTGTATTAAATTTCGTAGTGATAGATCTGTTAAAACTAGAGAACATTTACAACCTAGGTTATGTTGGACAATACTTGTTGAGTTCTTACTTGGATAAATCTAGCTATGCATATTCACGGCAGATGACAAGTTGCTTGACCCCACTCGCTCCCCTCCATGACACTCACTTATATGGGGCAGCCAAGGTATTGTATCCATGAAACTCCCATGGCATACATGTCATCTCTACGTTTGAACTGTAAGTATGTAAGATGACTTCACAGGTCCAAACCTACTACATGATAAAATAGGTAGGATTTTGGTAGAACTACAACAAGTGGATTTTTAATTCGGGCACGCATTCAAAAGAGCCATGCGAGAGGCATTATCATCCCAGTTCTACAAAGGTTACGCTCTGCAGTTTTTAATGCACCACAAGGGTACTTGTGGATTCAATTGTTGGTCAACTGGGATCCTCGTAATACTAAGCTTTCCTTGAGTATTCAAATTTATATACCAGTTGGAAGTCATTGGCGATAATCGTGTCATTGATTTTGAGTCATCTCGGGGTGACTAATTTTTCCCACCAAGATAGACCCAAGTTCTAGATTTAGTAACTGTTTCTCTTGCACCTAGGATTGCATGAATGTGCAAGGGGAGAGAATACTTCAGTATACTAAGTTAGGGTTCTAAACTAACATGAACAATCATGAAATACACTGATTCTTTTTAATCACAAACAAAATTTTCTACACCACCAAACAAAAATATTGTGAAATGAAGTTAAAATGAAAAAAAAGGCATTCATTATGGTTTTGTATGCAAATTAATAAGTAGTTTCCTCTTTTATGTCTTCAGCTTTCGTCCTGTAGAAAAAGATGTTCGTTCATTTTTTAAATGGTCTTCTTTGCTTAGTTTTGCAGAAACTAAGTTATTCCTTAACACAAATGCAAACAAACGTTAACTAAAAAAAAAAAAAATAACTCAAAAATGACTAATGAAGATGTGAATGTATGAAAACAAATAAAAAACTAAAAAAAAAAATTTACCAAGTAGATGCGGCTTTTTGAGCCACGGATGCGTTGCGATGTTGACAGGCGGCTGTGGCTCGATGTTGATAGTCGGATGTAGTTCAGAAGGTCATGGATGCGGTGCGTAATGATAGATGCGTCGCGTAATGTCTCTGATGTAGCTCACGAATACAGATGTGTCTTTTCATTGAACAAATGTGGTGAGTCGTGCGATAATCTACAAAAAAAAAAGGAAAAACAAAAACAAAATGCACGAATTTGAAGCTTGGATTCACGTTGGGTTCACCAAATGTAGTGTAGATTTTCTAGATTAATGCTATAGCTGCACAGATTAAAATAATTAACTCTAATCTAACAAATAATATAATATAAAAACAACAAAGAACGAAGTAAGTAAACATAAACAAACTAAAAAAACTAATTGAAAATCTCTCACCGAATATGCGACCACTTCCTTGAATTATCTTGATTGTCCTTGTCCATTTTGTTGTATCATTATTCTTGCCCTCAGATTTTTGTGTTTGATGCAGGCATATCTTCCTCGAGTTTCTAAGAAAAATATCGAAGATTCTTGTTTCTTCTCAAAATTATTGATTTCAGGAGGAGGAATAATGATAATGATAGGCATTTTATAGATTTTCAATTTTCAAACGATCGGCTTAGATTCGAAAGAGAGATCAAGGTATGTCCAGGATCATGATGGGCCAAAAAGTGGCGATATGTAAGCCATATGATGGTCCATGTGGCTAACAACTTTTTTCTTACCCAAAATTGATGAAATGAAAAGTGTTTTTAGAGGAGATTCTCAGCTTTCCACCAATATAACTTATTATTATTCATTTTTTATTAGAATTATGAATAAAGTCCTGATTGATAGGCTGATTGAAAAACATCTATAACTTTCAAATGGTATCACATTTTTTGAATCCGAAACTTGTGTCACATTCTATGCTTTGCATACTATAGGATTAAAAAATAAAAAAATTAATTTCATGAAGTTTTGACCAGGTTAAGGTGGTTAGACAGACAGGCTTTTCTATTTTTAAAAATTTGTAATAAAAAATTCATAATTAATTATTTAATTGGAAAAAAATTATAAAAAAATATGCATCACATTGGGAAATGAGTCCTCTACTTATATCTAAAAGCTTATAAAAAAATATTATCATTTTATTGTGGTTAGGGTGGTCAGAAAGACACCTACTTCTTATTTTTACCTTGAAATTTCAATACTACTACATTGAAATTTCAAAATTTCACCATATAGATTTTATTTTTTTTTAAATAAAGGTCTAGTAGTTTAGAAACTACATTCAATTTGCTACATATTCTCATTTTACAGTTTTTTGAAATAATATAGATAACTTATTCAAATTTTTACGTCAAGTTGTCTAACTCTGATTTTTTGTCTTTTTATTGCCACTTAAGGGCCTATTTTTTTCATGATGATCCTACACATACCCATCAATGATCGAGATTGATGAATGTCATGCGATGTGAGTTTTGTTTCAAATAGAACATGAGTTAGGAAATTCTATAGGATAAAGATTAAATTAGAATGATAACTTAATCTTGTGTCAGGACTATTCGAAAATAGAAAAGAACAAGAGTTCAAGATCTTAATCTTTAGTTGAGAGTCTTAGAAAATAGAAGAAACAAACTTTGGATGAAAAATACAAGATTAGAACTTAACGAATAAAGAGTTTGAATGCATACATGAATTAATTAATTAATTAAATATATTTAATTAATAAATGCATTCATGCACATGAGTTAAAACTGGTTAACTGACTAGTTGTGACAGAGAGTCTCCTTGTAGAGACGATCAAATATTGAATCCAGAGATAACTAGCGGATTTAGAAATAGAACTTGAGTTAGATGGTGAAAGAATAATTAGTCAACTAGATGACAAAATAATGTGACATAAATATTTAATTATGAACTAATTGTTAATTTAATTCAACATTTGAAAGTGAAAGATTTAAATTAAATAAATAAAGATAGTTTATTTAATTTGACTGTTGAAAAGGTGGAATTGAATAATTAAATAATAAATATTTAATTATAGTTGAAAAGGTTAAATTGGGTAATTAAATAATAAATATTTAATTATGGATAAAGGGGGTTTAATCAAATAATAAATATTTAATTTAGAAAGAAGAATTGATTAGTTAGTGACATAATTAAATAAACATAATTTATTTAATTAATCAATAGTTGAATAAGGTCATAATGAATTAGTGAATTCATTAAAAAGGGGTATTTAATTAATAGAGGAAATATGTATTAGAAAGGGTAATTAAATAATTAACATTATTTAATCATGACCATGGATATTATAAAATTATGTCGAAAGTGGTACTCGCAGGCCTAGACCAATTTTTGATGTCTACAGGAAATTGTACCCCCCTTGGAGTTGGTACAATTTCACATAATTTGGAAATAATTCGTGATAAATTGGACATCATATCGCCTTGATCTATTATTCTGATGTGATTTACACATCTATGCATTATGTTTCAAGACCTCTTAAAGCTAAATAAACATAACTTTTCCTTAATTTAGTGTTCTAAAGTGTGTTTATTTACACCTTCACATTAAATTTAGGACGATGGTAAACTAAGTTGACCTAATCTAGTGTTGTAACAATTTTTACACATTCACATGGGATTTTGGGCCCTTTTAAGCTAAATGCACCTAATTTTTCCTTTATTTAATGTTGTAAATTATATATTTATTTACACACTCCCAAACACTTAAGCAATCAAAATAGGCCTTGTGGGACCCATATGCCTTCTTGGGTGAATGAGTCTCATCTAGGTAGGACCCATATGCCACAGATGGTGTAGGAGTGCCATTTAGCCTATTTTTAATTATTTAAGCGGAAAAATAGGGTTTTAAATGGGTATGTGCAGGATCCTGATGGGTGAAAAAGTGGCAATATGTAAGCCATATGATGACCCATGTGGCTAACAATTTTTTTTTTACCCAAAATTGATGAAACGAAAAGGGTTTTTAGAGGAGATTCTCAGCTTTCTACCAATATAAATTATGCTTTACTTTGAATTTAATAAATAATTATTATTCATTTTCTATTAGAATTACGAATAATGTCCTAATTGATAGGTTGATTGAAAAACATCTATAACTTTCAAACGGTACCACATTTTTTGAATCTGAAACATGTGTCATATTCTATGCTTCACATACTATAGGATTTTTAAAAAAAATGAATTTCATGAATTTTTGACCAAGTTAAGGTGGTTAGACAAATGAGCTTTTATATTTTTTAAAAGTTGTAATAAAAAATAATAATTAATTATTTACTTGGAAACAAATTATAAAAAAATATGCATCACATTGGGACATGAGTCTTCTACTTATATCTAAAATCTTATTAAAAAATATTATCATTTTATTGTGGTTAGGGTGGTCAGACAAACACCTACTTCCTATTTTTACCCTGAAATTTAAATACTACTGCATTGAAATTTCAAATTTTCACCAAATAGATTTTTTTTTTTTAAATAAAGGTCTAGTAGTTTAGAAAATAAATTCAATTTGCTACAGATTCTATTTTTTAAATTTTTTTGAAATAATATAGATAACTTATTCAAATTTTTACGTCAAGTTGTCTAACTTTGATTTTTTGTCTTTTTATTGCCACTTAAGGGCTTGTTTTTTCCATGATGATCTGACACATACCCAAATTCAAATTTCTTCTATGTTGTCCTTTAGGATCTAATAAATGGTAATTTGGATGGATTTCCTATATAAATTAGCTTTCAAACAATTATTTCATAGGTCCTACATGTTATCAAATCAAGAATTCAAGAGTTGAGAATTCCAAGACTTTACAAGACCATCAAGAGAGGATTCAAGATCATTTCTAAGGCATTCAAGGATAGAATTCTTCATAATTTGTTACAGAAATTCAATATTCATCATCATGTCAAGGATATCAAGCATCAAGAATTTTATTGAGCTAGTGTTGCGACATTGCATTCAAGATCCAAAGTCAAGCATTGTTCTACACTTTATCTCAAGATCTAGATCTACATCCTTCATTGTCATTTCATCCTAAATTGAAGATCTACAAGACATCATTTATGAGACGTCATTCAACGTATTATTGTTACTATTTCATGTCCTATGTTTCATATTTCATCATTTGGTTTAATTACCTAAATGGGGTTTGACCAAGGCAAATCCCTATCCTCTAACTAACAACAAGTATTTCTTCTCTTTGATGTGTAATTGCAGACCTAGATGTCTCGAAGCTTGCAAGATCATTGAATATTAGGTTACAAGCTTGGAGAAATTTGTTGGAGTTTTCCCCTCATTTGCAAGGTTGTAATCTTCACTAAAAGGTCACCTACAACCCCAAAATCAAAGCTTTTCATATCCAAAATCAAAGAATAGAAATAGCATACATTGAAGACTAGATTCAAACTTTGAATCTCCAAAAAAATATAACTAGACTCATATGCTAGTCTTGGTATATGAGTCCTAGTTTAGGTCAATTTTGAGATTTTTGTAGTTTCAGATACCCTTTTTCTAGAAACATGTTTTTGTATAGAAACCCAAATCTAGGATTGATATGTTTGGAATGGAGTATGAGTCCTAGTAGGCCACAATTTTAGGTTGTTAATAATTTCAGGCCTCCATTCAAGCTCTCTCAGGTTTCCAAGTGCTCCATTCTACTTTTCCAATCTATTTTTCTGATTTATTTGCATCTAGAGTTCATTTAGTGAGGTTTTATGCATCATTGAGTTCAATCATTATATCTTTCATTTCATACATTTTTCCAAGCCCTAGCTTGGTGGTAAACCCCTCATTAGTTTGCACTCAAACCTTAGGATAGTCCTATTACAAGATCTCTTTCTCTCATTATCATCATTTGATAGAGATCTCTAGGGCATCCTTGAATGTGGAGTATAGAAATCTTATATCCCTAGGTCTTAAAACCCTTGGAGTGACAAAATTCTATCTTACACTACGAAACTCTTCTTCAACAACTCTTGCACTTGTTAATTCAATTCTTATTTTTTTCAAGTGTCCTTATATGGGGTACTTTAGTTGGAAAACATTACTCCTTATATGAGGTCCATATGATAATTAATAATACTTACTAGTGGTAACCCATTTGGCATATTGTATAATATGTTTTCCTTGTATTATATCAATAAATTTCGTACCTATTTTTGGGCTATGTTCTCTTTATATTTGATGTTGTCTCTTGTAATTATAATACAATATATTGTAGGAATTAATGCAAAACACACATTATCTTTACTTAGGATTGATAATATTTTTTCTCATTCACTTAGTAAATTATACTTCTACTACTACACATGACTATTATTTCCTTCCAAAGGTATAAAAATATGTCTTGTCATTTTTTAATATATTATAACAATTATTTCTTTCATAATGTATATCTTTCCTATCATATTTCCATGGTCTACCTAACAACATATGTCATACATCTACTATAAAATATGATACAAGATTTCACCACAATATGTTCCTGCCTTGAGTTTCACAAAATATATTTCACATACTTTCACACTAAATTAATCTTAGAACTAAGAAATATTGCATGGACTAGGATGTTCTAACATTTTCAACTTTAATTTATTAATAATTTCTTCTTAAACTAAATGAAGTGTCGAAAAATGTCATTGTGTACATTTTCACACTTAATTTGGGAATAGTTAATGATAAAATGGAATTGATATCATCTTGATCTAGTGTTGTGATAAGTTTTACACATCCACATTAGGTTTTGGGTCCTTCTAAGATAAATAAACTTAAATTTTCTCTAATTTAGTGTTGTAAAATGTACTTATTGAAACCTTCACATTAAATTTAGGAGGCTTGTAAATTAAGTGGACCTAATCTAGTGTTGTAATGTGTTTTACACATTCACATTGGATTCAGGGCCCTTTTTAGCTAAATAGACCTATTTTGTCTTAATTTAGTGTTGTAAAGTGTATTTATTTACACTTTCACATTGGATTTTGGGACCTATTGCATTTATGGTCTTTATATCATCATTAATGGGCCCCTAAGACCCTATATTATGCATCCCAAGGCATATTTCAATGAAAAACCTGACAATATCAACATATAAACTTAATTTACACAATCTCCGACACTTTAGCAATCAAAATAGTCCCCGTGGGACCCATTCACTACTTTGGCTAAATGAATCCAATCCAAATCAAACCCATTGACCCATCTTGGCCAATGAGTCCCATTTGGCCTACTTTCAAGGTTTTGAGTAGAAAAAATAGGGTTTTATATTCAAATTTTATGTATGTCGGCCTTTGGTATCTAATGCATAGGATATTAGATAGATTTCCTATAAAATGAGATTTTAAATCATTATTTCATCAATAATTCATGATATCAAGCCAAGCAATCAAGAGTTAAGTATTCCAACACTACACAAGATCATCAAGAGAGCATTCAAGATCATTTCCAAGGCATTCAAGAGTAGAATTCATCATCAATTGTTGCAAAAATTCATGATTCATCATCATGTCAAAGGTTATCAATTATCAAACCTGTTATTAAGCTAGTGTTGTGATGTATCATTGATGATCCAAGATCAAGCATTATTCTACACCTATTTTCAAGATCAAGATCTACTTCCTTCATGGCCATTTCATGTTGAATTGTAGATTTACTAGACATCATCTACAAGGCATCTTTCAAGGTATCATTATTCATGTTTCATGTCCTTATATTTTATTATTTCATCATTTGGTTTAATTTCCTAAAAGGGGTTTGACCAAGGCAAACCCCTATTCCTTAACAATCAACATTTTTTTCTCCTCTTCACATATCTGATTGCAAGTTTATAGATTGGAGAAAAGTGGATTTCAAGCCTTCAAAAGTACCAAAATGACAAAGTTGCAAATGTCATCAAATTTTTCATGAAAATTTGTCAAGACTTACAAAAACTTAGATCTAGGGCAAAATATCCATCCAATTTTCATGAATCAGTGGAAAAGTACTTATTTGATCCATCTTTAGAGGCTTGCAAATTTTTAGTTCAAGAGTTTTCTCCTAGGACACTTCATGAAAAAATAGTATTGATCCCCCAGAAGTGGTGAATGAGTCCCACTAGAGGTATTTTTCTAGGATTTTTGCAGACTTAGATGACCTTTTTCCAGAAACTTGTTCGTATGCAGAAACCCAGATCTTAGACTAATTCACCAAGAATGGCGAATGAGTCCCAATAGGCCTAAAATTCATATTTTCAGTATTTACGAGCTCATTCCCGTCTACGTTAGATTCCTAGGTGTGGGTATGTGTAGGCTTTTGATGGACCAAAAAGTGGCAATGAAAAAAAATCATGTTTTGAATCAGTTCAAAAACGCAGAAATGGCCTAGTTGACTTTTCTAGGTTCGGGTGTCAGTACTTCTACCTAAACCAAAAACCAAAGGTAGTTTCCACAAATCGAATATCCGATCCAAATCAGATATCCGATTTGTGGAAGCTGTATATAAAAAAATAGCTGACTCTTTAATTTCATTTCTCACATTTTGACACGGGCGCAAGAGGTGAACTCCAAATCTGATATTCGTTCTGATCTGATATCTGGTTTGAAACGTATGTATTTTGTTTTTTCGATCTTGTAATCAATTTTTCAATAGATTTTGTTAGGTTTCAGTAGGTTTTATGAAAAAAAATTCAAAAATATGGTTTTGTATTGATTTTTTAAAAAAACTAGAGTTTACATTGTTTTTTTATTAAAACTTAATGTTTTGAAATGGATCTTGATTAAAAATTAGTGTTGTTGATGTATTTTTATCAAAAATAAGATTTCGTTATTTATTTTTGTGAATAAGTATGGTTTTTTTTGGATTTTTATTAAAAACTAGGTTATTTTTACAATAATTTCATTTATATTGTGTAATTTCAATTAGTTTAATTAGTTTTTAACTTTAATCAGGTATTATGGCTGTGAATGTAAATCCACAAATGCCAAATGCTCCACCACCTCCACAGCCAAATGCTCCACCACCTCCGCAGCCGCCAATTGAAGACTTAATTGGTGAAAAATTGGGGCAATTGAGGGGAATTTGTGAAATTTATCAAACAATGCCTCGATTGAGAGATATGACAAACACATTGAAAGAAATAATTAAAAATATAGAAACCCTCTCCACCCAACATAATTCCTTTTATTCATGGTGAGAAGACATGAGGGAGTATTATCGATGTGGATTGTCTTACAATGATGTGAAAGATCTCCAAATAACCAAAGCCCAAATAGCCTCTTTATTCGTTGACCCTCGCACTGGTTTTCCAATGAATGTTAATAGAACAAAACTTTCCATAAAATGGTGCATACATAGGGACATTGTAGCTAACTTTTGGGATCATTGGTGTATGGTTTTTGATAAACCACTGAACAATAATTTCGACATACCATTTTACTTTATTAAAAAATTATATGCTCAGTTTGTGTTAGGGTATCATGTCAATTACTTTCACATTAAACCCTTCCAGGGCCTCGGTGGAGGTATGCCCCAAGATAGACCAAGGGCAGTTAGAGTAGTCCCGCACCCAAATGCTCCCCTTCCTGCCCTTCCTCCCCTTGCTCTGCCACCTCCAATATATCACCCAGAGATTATCGAGGATGAATCCACACAGACTATTCAGGCTATTCACTCTTTGAGTGGTCATTTGGTTTCGCATGCTTCTACAATAGCTCAGACACATTTTGGTTATGTTGGAAAAAGCTCGAGTGCTGCTGCATCATCCTCCTTAGGTCCACATATTTGTGTGCCACATGCTTGCACTATGTGCTGCCAAATATGCTTGGGTCCTTCTGTACAGCCCACCGAGCATCCCTTGGACACTTTTGATTATGACCTCCATGATGTAGACATTATAGATCAGTCGCAGGGGAGTGGAGTGCACCCTATAGAGTCCTCTCCTGCTAGAGAGGGAGATGCTGGAATAGTGACATAGGTAAGATTTAAGTTGCAATTTCATAACTTGCATTTGTTTTTAAATGAATATTAATAAGAGATAGTATCAAGTACTAATATTTATTTACATGGTCTATTTAACAGTTGATTTCTGAGGAGGAGCTCACACGGATGACTGATAGCACCCTTAGGGCCATTTCATTTTGCTTGGACACACACGCAGTATATATTTTCGCACTCACTCATTTACATTTTATATTATATACTTTCTTGTCATTTGAATTGTCATTAATGAAATTATGTAATAGCTTATATGTTTATCTTGTTTTCCTCTTGTAGGAAATACCCATTGTGAGTGAGGTGCAGCCTCGTCCAGACTTTGGAGGCCCAAATCTAGATAAGGGGAAGGTAATTGAACTCAAATTGGATTGAATTAAGATTTATAAGATCTTATATTGATTATACATACGTCGACATAGATTGGTAGTTTCATATGTACTTGTCAATTTTATTTACAGGCAATTATGAGCTTTACAGATATGTTGACAAGGGACACACCACCTAAAGGTGTAGTTATTGGAACACCTCAAAGAATAGGTGTTGAAACCCATCAAAGAGGAGGTGTCGAAACACCTAAAAAAGATAAAGAAAAAGATCAACCTAAAGAGGTACATGTGCTTATTTTATTTTGTGTTTGGTAAATAAGTTCTTATTACCAATAATCATATGCTAACTTGGATCAATTTTATGTTTTTGTTCACATATATAAATTGGCATTTCAAAAATTGATTTGGTATATTCTAGGACTCCTGAACCTTTGAAGAGATGTATATTTCAGGTAATCAAGATTTCAATTTTAGAGTTCAATTAAAATTCAATGTATATTGATTTTGATGTTAATTATTCGATTTTAAATTATATCTATTATAACTAATCTTAATTGTGGTTTGAATTTTTCTTGTACAGCTACCTTCAGAGCCAACGAGTGCTTCAAAGAGGCTCCATTTTGATGATCCACCAGTAGTTTAGGATGAGATAGACATTTTGGCATGTAAATTTTGAATACATATTGAGATGGCATATGCCACATTTTGTAAAACTTTGTTTGAGTTGGCATCGATGCCATTTTTGTATATGGACATACACTTGATTATTGGATAATTTGATATATAGAAGTTGACAATCAAAATTTAATTTGATCCTCATGTGCATGATTAAACTCTTTGAAAATTTTATCTTGAGCAATGGTTAAATATCAATGTACAATAGCTTAAAACTGAATGGTTATATTATGTAGTTTATATTTATATCTCTTATTACATTGCATTACACATCTTTCAAACTCAAATCATTAATTCACATTGCATAACTAACAACTAGATGTTCATAGATGAAAAAATTTCAATTACAATATAGTTCTAACAAAGTCAACCTAAGCAGTTATACAATTACTTCACATTGCATAACTAAAAACTATGAGCAGTTGTCAATTGCATTTGTTTGTCATTGAATTCTATGAGACCACATTTCTTTGAAGTTTTTTTTCAAATAGTCCACTACCTTGTCTATGCTACCACATTTTTCATACATGATAGCGATCACATTAATTTATAATAAATTAAATGATAGCCTATGGCTATTTAATTTATACTCATTTTATTTAAATGGATGAGGCCGACTGATAGGGTAGATGGTGCAGGAGCACCTAGGAAGCACTGGGAAGCAATAGGAAGCACTAGGCAATTTGAGGGCCTAGAATGAAGTTTTGTGTTTTTGATACTCTAAAGGTCATGCTGACCATTGGAATTGAGTGAGAGAATTAATAAAATGCCTTGGTTAGGAGCTATCAGTAGTGGAAAATTTTATGAGTTTAGACACTCACTTTTGTTAGTTTTTAGGAAATTGGCAAAAGTGGCAAAATGGGACATTTTGCACCTTTTGCCACTTGGTAACTGACTTGTCCGACCAAAGGGAGGCATAACTACTTTGGGGAACCTATATAGGGAAGGATTCGACCTGTGATCAGGGTTGGAAGGCATTGAGAACTTTTGTAATTTGAAATTTGATGAATGCTAAGAGTGAACAGTGAGAACAACAAGGAAAATTTTGTGTTTTCTTGAATTTTATGTGATCAAGAGAAATCATGGATCTTTAATTGTTGTAATCTGAAGTATTTGTTATGTTCTAAGCTTTGGTGGTAGTATTTAGAGTGTGTGTAGTAGTTGTTTTATTTCCTTTTGAGTTGCTGATCTAACTGGCAACCAGCAAGAATGGGGTTTTAGTTCTCTTTCCCATTGTACCTGGTGTACGGACTTTTGGGGAATGAGGCTAGACTCCATGGTTGTCATTATAGTAGGTTTAGGAGTAGATAGGAGTTCAGGAAGCATGAAGACAATCTACTCCTAGGCGAGCTTGACAGTGCCCGGCTAGGAGAGACAGGGAGAAAAAGGCACTTAATGTGCAAGGGTGGCAAAATCCAGGCAAAAAACTGTGTGGGAAGGGTAGGTGAATGCCTTTCCAAGGCTTACCAAGAAGGAGGAAGCCCCATCAACTTGTTTGATGTGAGAAAACTCTTGGCAGTTTGCAAAATACAGTGAAAAGACCTAAAAAGGCCCAAATCCTTGGTCAGTTCCAGTTTATGGAGTTGTACAGACAGTGGGAACCTAAGGCACCAAAAATATTTGAGAGGTGGGCTAAGGTATCAGGACCCTCAAGGAAAGACTAATTGCTCTTTGGAGAATTTGGGAATGAAAGCCAATTTTCTCAGAGTTGGAGGCTTAATTGGAACTCTTGGGCTAGTAGCCTAAAAACCCTAATTGAGGGTTTGGAAGTAGCAAATGATAAATGGAGTATGGGGAACTGTGAAGAACCCTAGGGAGATGAGTAGAATTCCTTGGAAACATATCATCACCCCTGCAAAGTTGAATTGAGTTAATGGAGAGAATTAGTCTTTAGGGAAGATTGAAGGCTAAGGGAAGAATAAGAGGTAGTGCACCAAGTAAGCTGATTTGACATGATAGTAGGGTTGGCCAGAAAAACCAGGGGCACCTAGACATGATGAGGGTCCTATATGTTGAGATGGTGAAGAAAGACAACAAGGAGATCTTGCAAACAAGGATCCAGAGCATGGAACAATGAGTTTTCCATCCAACCCTACCCTATCAATTGGATGGAACAATCATTGTTCCATGCTCTAGGTCTTGCTCACTATTCCATAATCTACCCTAAAGACTAACATTCTCCAAGAACTAAATCCCTTAATCTACCCTTAATCAGTAAAATGAGTTCCAAAACTCATTAAGCCTTTCCACTCCTTATCCTCCTGATCACTCCTGATCAAGACATGTTCCTAAGCCTCTAACTCTATCTCAGTGGTCAAAAGAAATGAACTAACTACAAAAGAATGCTTGAACCAAAGAAACTAGCTACCTACTATTCCACAAAATGCTTGGAAGACAATTGCACTACATTCTACACAATTCACAGTGTCAGGATCACTCCATTGACACACAATTCAAAGCAAAAACCATAAAAATTACACAAATTTATCATTGTCTTCTGTTGTATTCAAGGGGAGTCAAGGTTCATTGTGATAGGTATTCCGCTCAATCCTCAAAGAAGGAAGGAAAAGGAGGAAAGAAAAGATGCTTCAATAGGAATGGAGATAAATGGTCAGATGGTGCTCCTGTATTCAAAAAAAAGTGGGACCTCTATCATGTTTACTTGGATACGATTTGGTCAAAGTCAGTCAACTTTCATTCTCAAACTCATACGACCCAACGGACTATTCCAAAACATCCGGATGGGTACGTTTACACTAGGTATGGTTCTCTCTTGCACCCAAATACGTCAAATCACTTTGAGCTGCATTGGAGCAATGTTTTCCCTTAAGAGTCCAAAGTGCTAAAAGGCAACAAACTTTGACGAACTCTTTCTCGGAAACCGTGATGCTTATAGACTCTTCGTCTGAGGATACAAGATCATGTTGAGACCATCTATAATAAGCTCTCTCTATTTTTTCTATCTCGAAAGCATTTTCCCATGGTGATGAGTTTTCAGTTGAGGGAAAAGTTGTCAAATGCAAGCAGTGTAAAGTTGCAAAGTGGTGCAACTTTCATTCTCAAACTCATACAACCCAATGGACTATTCCAACACGTCTGGATGGGTATGTTTATGCTAGGTATGGTTGTCTCTTGCACCCAAATACGTTGAATCGCTCCAAGTTGCATCGGAGCTGCGTTTTCCCTTAAGAGTCCAAACTGCTAAAAGGCAGAAAACTTTGATAGACTATTTCTTGGAAACCATGATGTCTACAGACTCTTCGTCTGAGGATATGGGATTGTGTTGAGACCATCTACAATAACCTCTCTTATTTTTTTCTATCTCGAAGTCGTTTTCCCGTGGTGATGGGTTTTCAGTTGAGGGAAAAGTTGTCAAATGCAAGCAGTGTAAAGTTGCAAAGTGGTGTAGTTTTCATTCTCGAACTCGTACGACCCAACACACTATTCCAACACATCTGTATGGCTACATTTATGCTAGGTATGGTTCTCTCTTGCACCCAAATATTTCGAATCGCTCCGAACTGCATCGGAGCGGCGTTTTCCCTTAAGAGTCCAAAGTGCTAAAATGCAGCAAACTTTGATAGACTATTTCTCGGAAACTGTGATGCTTACAGACTCTTCATCTGAGGATATAGGATTGTGTTGAGACCATCTACAATAACCTCTCTCGGTTTTTTCTATATCAAAGGCATTTTCCTGTGGTGATGAGTTTTCAGTTGAGGGAGAAGTTGTCAAATGCAAGCAGTGTAAAGTTGCAAAGTGGCGCAACTTTCATTCTCGAACTCGTACGACCCAATGGACTATTCCAACATGTCTAGATGGTACATTTATGCTAGGTATGGTTCTCTCTTGCACTCAAATACGTCGACTTGCTTTGAGCTGCATCGGAGCGGCATTTTCCCTTAATAGTCCAAAGTGCTAAAAGGTAGCAAACTTTGACTGACTATTTCTCTGAAACCCTGATGCTTATAGACTCTTCGTCTGAGGATACGGGATCATGTTGAGACCATCTACAATAACCTCTCTCATTTTTTGCTATCTCGAAGGCATTTTCACGTGGTGATGAGTTTTCAGTTGAGAGAAAAGTTGTCAAATGCAAGTAGTGTAAAGTTGCAAAGTGGTGCAACTTTCATTCTCGAACTCACACGACCCAACGGATTGTTCCAATACATCTGGATGGGTACATTTATGCTAGGTATGGTTCTCTCTTGCACCCAAATATGTTGAATCACTCTGAGCTGCATCGGAGCGACATTTTCCCTTAAGAGTCCAAAGTGCTAATGTCAATGAAATGTGGGGGCAGAAATATTTAAGGTTGGATCAAGATTCTACAAGTCCTAGCTCTTGCCCAATCAACTTGAATCAATTATATGGAAAATGAAATTCACAATGAACTTTTTTGTTTTTTGTTTTTCGAAAAAGTGGCAAGCCATTGTAATTTTTTATATATAAATAGGAGATATTACAAAACCTAGTTCAAACGAGCATACCAACAGGAAAGAACCAGGAAGAAAACCTTCAGTTGTAGCTCGATTAAGTACAATGGTAGAGATTTGAACCATATTTAAAAAAACATCACAATATATAGATTATACCTATACACAGTTATGACCCTTTTATATTGTTTCACATTTCAAAATTCAATTTTTACAAAATTTTCCTTTTTGAGGCATTCAAGGCACAGTCTTCCACAAGAGTAGTATGTTGTCATTTTTGAGTGACAAGTACCTATACAAACCATCAAGGTAGCAGTTAAACTACATACAATAGAAAATATGCTTGGAATAACCAATCGATATTATTGTAATTTGTCACATACCTCTCTGAAAGGATCAGAGTTGCCTATTGTTGTAGTAGGTCCATGAGCAATCATGCGAAGAATATCACAAAATTTGTCAAATGATATCTATATTGTCACAACAAAAAAGAGGCTTAATCATTGTACTTTCCATTCTTGAATATGCTATTCAAGTGTGCCAAAAGGGTCATCTCTTTACTTAAGAGTATGCAATATTGCTTCATGATCAACATTACTAAGTGTCCATAGTTGTTTTGTCTTTGGTTTGGCATGATGCTTCAACAACTTAACATTTGTTGCTATAACAAGGTGTGAATACATGAGAATGGTTTTGTGTTTCTCGTAGTCTTCAAATGTAGGTATGCCATTCTTTCTAATCATGTATGTTCGCAACCAAGTTCCTGTAACCACAACTGAACCTGTAGGATACACAAACCCATCATCATCTTCCATCGATTGTGTTAGCTTGTGCTTTACCTACACACATCGAGCCAACCAATATTCTGATCTCTCTTCATTCCCCTGTGGTGCAACAACTGTACAAACATGTCCTGGATGTAGTAGATCTAAAAACCGGTCGTAATCAAGTGAACTTTCCATTGTGTAATTTTTCACGGATATAGTTTGAGATAAAGGAGTTAGATACTGTGGAACCCATGTATCCACCCACTCACTTGACTCGCATTGATCCCACTTGCACTGAATACAACTCTGACAAAAACAAGCCAACTGTCATGTCCAAATGGTCCATGTGCTGGCATCTGAGCTTCAAAACCAATGCATCTTTGAAGAATCTTTGATTGTATGACAATCCAATCTACCTCCCATTATACCCTCCTCAACCAACCAAAATAATTTGTGCACTGTTGAATCAAGTGTCCCTCCCTGTGACAATGCTGAACTACACCAATCAACAATAGAACGTGCATCACTAAATTTTTCTCCTGAAATCTTTAATTGCTCCTTAACTAGAGCTCTTTGTACACATGCACCTACTCCATCATGCTCCCCTTTCCCATGCCCAGCTTCAAAAAAACTCCAAATATTAGGTACACCCCTCTCTACATGCATTCTACTCAACCAATAAAACATACGAGCATTCTTGAATTGACCTGTACAGGTATCTAACCAAATGAGATGTCGGCCCAGTGCTATATCATGCTCCTGCAAGAACTCAAAATTTTTTTTGAAACAATGTTGGACATACTCGGATGAGTGAGATCTATCATCACTCATATAAAAGTGATACTCTCTGATTATCTTTCGATCCTCCTCTGTACTATCAGGTGCATGTCTAAACATTATGTGGACAAAAATAGCAATCTGAATGGAATTGTAATATTGCGATTGTACCTCATTTTGTGGTTGCAATGTGTAGTTTTCAGCAAAATCAACCACTGATATAATAGTGCCAATTGGAAAAGAGTCCTTACATATCCTGAATTGTTGATCCAACCACTGAGACCTATGACTATGCCTTGCATATTTGTAGAAAAGATTGTCCTTAAAATCTGAAATAAAATTAGCAACACTGCATTGTTTTGTAACCAACTCGCATCTAGAACCTTCACCTCCACTCTGCAAAGTATATTTGACTATCTCATATCTCTTTTTCTCAACAAGATTCTTTCCAAATTCATGTTCTGAACCCTCATGAAAACATTGAACAAACTTTGACAAGCCACCACATTGTGAGCACTTCGCATTTAAACAATCATTTCTATAGAAAAAGGAACCATCATCCCTAGAACATAAAAATAGATCTAGCAAGTCCCTTGATGATTTCAGAAGATGCATTGCACCACACTCCTGCAACATTTCATTAGTATGCAAAGTAGAACGGATATAGCATAATAGTTCATGGTACATTGAAAACTCCACATGGTATTTGCAACAACAAGTATTACGAATCTTAAGAGGCACACAATAGAATGGCTTCAAACCTTCAAAATTTCTTTGCGAGATTTCCATATTTGGATGTGTTTGATTAAATTTGTTGAACAACATTGTTTGGCTTGATTCCAAGAAATGTTTAGGATGCGGTGTACGGTCTCGACTGCCAATTCTTAACTTTAAAACATCCTTTGCATTGGGTGATACTCTAGAGTTATCATGCCAAAATTGTTGAATTGCCTACTTTATATTATCAATTAGCTTCTTATCAACATGTGTAAGCCTTCAGGAAAAAGCCCATGTATCATTTTGAAGAGGATCATCTATTATTTCTCTTCTTGCAAGTGCTCTATCCAAAGTTTTATGATTTAAGTCAAAATAAATACAAGTTTGTCTCATAAAGCGAGCCTTTTTCAATTGATGGCTTACTAGAGTGGTGGTAATGACTCTCCGAGCAACTCTCTTATCTTTTTCCTTGTTATTTTTTCCAATAGACTTGAGAGCATCAAAAGATTTTTGACAATAATAGAATTTTTTTTGGCCCTCTTGTTCAAACGAATCTTCAATTTGGCTAGCAAAGGTCTCATCTTTTGCATCTTTAGCAATTGTACAAAAATTTGGCATTGCTCGGTCAATGTCTTATCGCTAAAATATTGGTTGAAAAGTATTCTAGCCCACAACCGAATAGTTCGTGTTGACCTCTTGCCTTCAAAATTGTTTATAATGTTATCATCAATTTCAACTAACCATTTAGGGGTCCTTGAAGGTCTTGAATTTGGAATACCTCTTTCTTCCACACAAGGTTCTTCATTTCTCATGTAATTTGGTGAAACATAATTTACACTTGCTTCAATATTATGTTCAACATCTTCATTTCCAACATTTTCACCTTGAACATTTTCAATATCAATTTGAACAATTTCATTCCCAATTTCAATATCATGTTCAACATCTTCAATTCCAACATTTTCATTATCAATTTCAAAATTTTCATTCCCAATTTCAATATCATGTTCAACATCTTCAATTCCAACATTTTCATTATTAATTTCAAAATTTTCATTCCCAATTTCAATATAGTGTTCAACATCTTCAATTCCAACAATTTCACCTTGAAAATTTTCAATATCAATTTGAACATTTTCATTCCCAATTTCAATATCATGTTCTACATTTTCACCATGAACATATGCAATTTCCTCTTCACTTGAAAGACCATAGGGCTTAGGTTCACCAATATTTAACACACCTTTTCTTTTCTTTCTATGACCTTCTCTATCTCTTTGTCTATATCCTTCAATTTGTTCTTTTGTCAGCTTTCTCTTACGCTTTTGCTTCCAATGACTACTACTCCCCATTATACCAAATAAAAGATGCTAAAAAATTATTATGTATGACCAATTTGAGTAGAAGAATCTCCTAAAAGTTTATCTTTGTCTCTTCCTATCTGAAACCGCATGTTTGTCACCTACAAAGTGCTGCAAACAGAATGCAGGGTCCGTTGGAATGCACAAAAATGGCCCACATGGGGTTTTTCTATGGCCCAAAAATCGGATATCTGATTTGTAAAACATGTTCTGCAATGGTAAGATTTAACCTCTACACAATGGAGTTTCACAAATCAGATATCCAATTTGTACACACATAGACCAAAGGGAGAGGGAGAGGGAGAGAGGGAGAGGGAGAAAGGGAGAGGGAGAGGGAGGAGGAGGAGAGGGAAAAGGGTGAGGGAGAGGAGAGAGGAGGAGTGGAGTGGGAGAGGAGAAGGA